>NTHP01000385.1:165630-196633 GCA_003416845.1 Oplegnathus fasciatus | reverse complement strand
ACTGAGTATTTCCATTTTATGTTACTTTATACTTCTACTCCACTACATTTATTTGACAGCTCATTTACAGCACTGGTTAATTTGCAGATTAAGATTTTACTTGATGACGATGAGCTTATAAATTAACAATAACTGTTCAAATTATCCAATGTTTCACAAAAAGGCAAGGGTCAGAGAGAAGTCCAAAAGGTGAATAAAGATATGTGTATCAGAACTTTGTTTTTTATTCTTTCCTCTCCCATGAATCATCACACGACCCCTCAGATTTATATTCGTAACCCTTTAGAGGGTCCCGACCTCTAGACTGGGAAGCACAGGACTAAACTACCCAACTGTATGTAAAGTAGATAAACTAGCTCCACTTCAATAAGACCTCTGCTACAGTAAAATGCAGTGTACACAATGATGCATCCGTATTTAAACAATAATGTCATTTTAATGCAGAACCAGTACTTTTACTTTTGATGCTTTAATACATTTTACTGCTAATACTTCTGTACTTTTACTTAAGTGGGATTTTAAATGCAGGCACTTTACCTGTAATGGAGTATTTTTACACTGTAGTATTGCTACTTTACCTTAAGTAAATAATCTGAATACTAATTGCATGACTGCGCTCTACCAATCCACCAAACTGACAGATAATGTGACACTCTACCATTGGAGACCGATTTTTTTTTTCATTTCCATTACTGATTCCCACAAAATGAAACCATGACGTCAGGTCAAGATACGGTTTGTTGAATTGTGCATGTAATTACATGACACTAGTATTATTAACTCTACTGAACAAGGCGAGGCCCCATTACCTTTAACAGCTTGTTTGCAAAGCATCACAAATTACAGTTAATAGCTTGGACAGTAAACATGGCTAATTACACTCCACCAGTACATTTCCTGCAATCTTTTTTTCAGTGAGTGACTGCCATGTGTCTTTCCACCCTAATTGGTCTCCTCATCATCTCTCATCTTGGGAAACTGCTGCCACCTCAATTTCCCAATGGTAATGTTCCCAGACGCCTGCAGGCCTAGTGAAAATGACTCCTGTGATGTGCTCAGTGATTACTGAATATGCTGGGCACTCTGCAGCCGTTGGATATGAGCAATCAACACAAGAGGCTATAGATATATTAGAAATGGCTGGTGGCAGAGTAATTATGCATGGTAATGATAACAAATGCTTGTAGTCACTTCATTTGGTAAAACTAGGAACAGACATTTCTCTATAGCAAAAAAAAATTTGCATGTTTTTTTCAAGAAAAAATGTTTCACATTTATTTTTTCAATATTTTCTCTTCAGCACATTCTTCCTGAGGTTCACTGCTTTATGTGATGAGCCACATTGCAATACCTATCATTACCAGCAGAGGGGGCACATGTCATTCCGATCCAATGTGAAAACTTCTCTGGATGAAGCAGGATCTTTGACCTCAGGCCACACTGATTCATTGATACATGTTTTTCCTCAGGCTATTGATGTCAAACTATGAATCTTTCTGGCCTCACACACTGTGTTCACGCAAAACACTCACTTTCGGAATAGGAGAACATAATTCATGATCCAGTTTCAAGCTTGTTGTGACCCTAACTTGATCGTCTTCGTCATACATCTCCATGTCAGTCACTGAAGTCCCTTGAGGAGTGGGAAGAGGGAAAATCTAGTTTTCCCGTTGAGGAGAACAGCCGATCCCTGACCTGAACACACACAGAGGTTAAGAAAAGCTAGAAGGAGTAACGAATCGGAGCTGAGGATTTACAGCCCTTTGTCAGAATCAAAAGTTGACGTAAGGAAAGTAGATAACGTTATAATCTTGACCTGTGGAAGCAGGGCTTCAGAGGAGAGAATGAGAGAGAGAGAGAGAGAGAGAGAGAGAGAGAGAGAGAGGAAGGTATGAAGTGAGAGTTAGAAGAAAAAAACAGTGGGGGAAGAGGGCTAGCAGCAAAGCAATAAAAGGTGAGATGAAAACATGATCAAATTTCTTAACAGCCGCTGCAGGAGCAGAAAGAGTGAGAAAGTTGGCTTAAAGTTGAGAGGATGGAGGAGTGTTTTTTTACACCACGCCGGTGGCTAATGGAGTCAGATAATGGCTGGTCCCTGCTTTCATCCCAGCTCCAGGTTGTTTAATTAGATCAAAAACTGATAAATGAGTCTTGACTTTCAAATGAGCTTCTCAAAGGGTTGGAGGTTGGGAAGATATCTATCCACGCTGATAATAAAGTTGGCCCGAGTCTGCAATTCATCAGGGAGTCCGTACATGACTGGGATGGATTTGTTTACAAACTCAACATATGCTCTCTGCCTCGCACACACACAGATAGAAACTCCTGAAGTGCAGCTATGCATAAATGAAAGAAACATGTACAGTGTGCGATTGAGGCCACAGTAGAGGTGTGAAGCAATAAACTTCATGTTGGAAATATTTTCATTCATCAACATTTATCTATGTATCTCTACACAGTGGTTTCATAGATGACACTTTTCCTTGGGGCCCCTGAACATTACCTCATAATACCGTAGTCATTTAATCTGTCTCTCTTTTTCTGCTCACCCCCCATCTCTGCTCGTCTCTGCCAGGGGTCTAATCCTCTGTGACTAATAGGCTGGATATGAGGATTATTTTTTACCTGCCCAGAGACACAGTAAAAGAAAGGCAGAGAGGGAGAGATGAATGGATATGTGGAAAGCTGATCTTTTTAATGGTATGACAGAGTCGTCACCACCCTGCTCCTGAGCTTGGGAGTCAGTCAGCGTTCACATGCTGAAACGAAGTCTGAAAACCACGGTGCTTTTCATGTTGCAGTCGCATAAATGTTAAAAAAAGGTGTTCTTCCCTACAGTACTAATAACTTTCTCAGGCTTTATTTACAGTATGAGTTGGAGGGACTGACTCAAGCTGTAGTCACACTCATGCAGACATTTTCTTCTGCATATAAACTAATACAGTAAGTTCAGTGAGATTTTGTATGAGGAGATTAATCACTCCGATCTCTGATCCACTTTGCCCTGAGACTTTCTGCTCAGTGGAAAGTATATTTAAGCTATATTTCACGTCTCTGTTCATTTCATAGTAAGACAGCCATGCAGTTTGATATGCTTAATCTCATGGAGGCTATCTTAAAAATACATCCCAAACAGCCTCTGAACTTTGTTTGGCATTTAACAGTTAACAGTTGAAGTACAGAGGATGAGTTGAGGAGCCTGAGGAAAGAAGCTGCTCTGTAGTCTGGTGGTACGGCAGCGGATACTTCTGTATCGCTTGCCAGACGGCAGCAGGGTGAACAAGCTGTTGCTGGGGTGGGTGTTGTCTTTTAGTATCCTTTGGGCTCTGCGCAGGCACCTCACCTCACCAATATCACTACTGCTAGGTAAATGGGAACCAGTGATGTTCTGGGTGGTTTTAATCACCCGCTGCAGAGCACTTCATTGTGCAGGTCATCCATTTTTGCATGCTCCAAGACCTAATTTGAATATTCAAAAGCAAAAAGTGTGTTGGTAAAAAGTTTCTCATGCTCTCTTGCCGTATGGTTCACTCCTTTGATTTCAAGGGCTTTGGCTTGTTAAGATCGCATCAGTGGATAATCAGATTGTAGAAGAATGAGCCAGTAAAGCTTTACGTCTGAGACCAATAGGGTACAATAAAGCTAATCTTATTAAACAACTTCTATGGTAAATATATGCAGTGATCCTCCCTTGACTGGTTCACATTGTAATCCCATCAAAAGGCTGCTGACAAAGAGGAGAATGTGGTCCTCTTTCACCAGTCTGTCAAGCTGCATTGTTCCAGACAGATCCACTAATGTATTTCCACTTGAGAGAGTTCTGTTGGGGTTTGAGATAACTTGTCTACAAAATAAGGCAACAAAATAGCCATTGGACTGGAGAGTTATCCAGCCAGGGAGTTGATTTCTTCAAGATTAGCATATGATTACACTCACATTGTGCGGTGAGTGGCAGCAGATGGCAGCACTTTAATTTTGTACTTCAAGAAATCACAAGGTTTGTTTTTCTGCAGTATCTCATTCTTGCACTGACTTAATCACCATGTTTGGGTTCCACCAGCTATTCATAAACCCATTACTAAGCTTGTGTATAAAGTCCTTGAGTTTTAAGTAACTTAAGAAACTTAAAAAGGACTTTAGACACCACAGTTATCAATGCACAAAATGAAAATGCACATTTCATTATGTGTATTGTTAACTGTGGTGTGTAAAGTCCATCTTAAGTTTTTGGTAACCACTAGCTAGTTTCAAACAAATAATTTACTAAACACGGTTGCGCCATTGCAACGTAAGGCATGTCTCAGCTAGTAACGACTTTTGTAATGTATATCTTTTGTCAGGAAACATCGGTAGCGCTGTCCAATCACAAGAAATCACATATGTAAACAGTATGTAACTAGACATAACGTCCAACATTAACAGTTTTAGGGGGTCAAACATAATCTTTTGCAAATGTAAGCATGACTTTGTTTTATATCTCAGAGTTTCAGAGTTAGTAGCATTCATACAGCTTAGAATGAAAAAAATATCAGATTAGCGTTACCTAACTGATTGTATTTGGTGATTCAGTCCGATGTTATTGGTGTAACATTTTGTAATTTGAGGTATATTGTGTAATTTTTATGAAATGAGATTTAAAATCTTCCCAGTTTTCATCATTATTAAACCGCAATTTAAACATCTGTCATCTCAGAAGTGTCAACCGTATCCCATCACTTCTTTTACTCTTCAGTCTAAAGGGATGATATATTAGCAAGCTAACATTGGCTTTGTCAGTTGTGCCAGTTAGCTACACAACAGTTATCTAGTAACAACGAATCTCTGCGCAAGTCTGTGTGGTGCAACACGTTGTCATTTAGTGATGCAGTTTGAACTTGCAAACAGCTGGTTCAACTGGCTGCTTAGATATAGATGAAAACACAATGCACCGGTGTCCATGAAAAGTAAAGGGCATCCACTCACATTTTCACCTGACCATATATATAATACACTGCATGACCCCTTGTATTAAAACTGTTTCCAGGCCACAGAGGAATTGCTCTGCGCTGTGCACTCACAAAGATGACCAGTCTCACAATAAGCTCAGTCCTCAGGGATCTCATTTACTCTGCTCCTCTTGAGTTTCCACTTACTCCTGGGAATATCAATTGCTTACTCGCTTCCCAGTCATGTCCCTTACACATATACCTGCTATCCAGTGGATATGAAATAATTCTGTTTAATGAATAACAGAATGCACAGAACACATTCTGTTTACTTGTTCAACCTGTCCGCTGACATCTGGATGAAAAGTCTTTTTGGTTTGTGCTGGGTAGTTGTTGTGTTTTTAATTGGAACCACGTAGACACACACATGCGAACACATAAAAGCAGGTGCACACATTTACAGAAGGACATAAAATGACTACTCACACAGTGAACACACACACACACACACACACACACACACACACACACACACACACACTATCCTTTTACCCAGCAGAGCCACCATGACGGAAAGACACAGTGCTCATACATGCGAGCCTTCCACACACATCCATTACATGTCTGGTGTTTGTCTTTTACTGCCTCCGCCCTACCTTGTCCACTCAAGGGTGGAGTGCCTGAGATTGTGTGTTGGTTTGTGTGTGTGTCGGAGGGATTAATATCAGTAATGGTGACAAAGAGCATTTATTTGCCCATATGTTGAGCAGCCCCTTTAATACTGATAGTAGGAGGATGGGGCTAAAACAGGGAAAAACAGTAAGTGGTAAATCAGAGAAGAGGCACGATGAGGATGTGACTACTGACCACTCATCTAGAGAAAGACAGAGAGAGAGAGAGCAAGAGATGGGAAGGATGCTGCCAAGAGGTTATTAGATAAGCCACATAATCTCCACTCCCGGCCCCAGTGGCACTATGTAAGCCTCAGGGCCGAGAGGTGTTAAAGGTAGTTTATGAGCATGTTTATGGAGGTCGATATGTGTAAGCTGCAGTGGCAGGGGACCGAGTGCAAAGGCATCAGTGAGATTGTTGTTTTGTCTGAAGGCAGCAGCAGCCTCGCAGTGAGGCTGTTGAACGCTTCTGCATGGAATGAACTATTATTCAGCATGTCCAACAAGTTTGAAAGTTCAGGTGGTGCTGGAGCCATTTTGAGTTATAGATATCATTTTCCAAGCATGCCAAGGTAGGGACACTAAAAAGGTGGACGACCTATTGACAGTCATAAGATAACCTTGTCATGTATAAGAACAGATAAATCATGATAATACAAACGAGAGAGGATCACATGATTAGCACTGACAGCTTTGCTATCACTTTTAGTCATTTCACAGTCAAAATGGTGACCCTGTGTAACAAAAGGCACTAGAGTTGCCTAATGTTGCTTCATAATCACTTTGAGACATTAATAAAAGGTTATTATTAGAATATTATTTAATTACACTTGTCTTTACCTAACACATGGCTGGTACTAATATCTGCATCATCAACAACAAAGTTATGCCTCATGGTACTTTAAAGCTGCAATATTTTTTAATTTTTTTTTGCCATTTGGGGGCAGAGCAACAAGCTCAACACAATATTGCCATATAATCACCTTATGAGGTTGTTACGGTATACGTGTTAGCAAACAATTGCCTATTTACACATCCACCAGACACGGAGTTACATTAGTAATCATTTGGAATGCTCCGCTATGTTCACCAACTAGTCGCAATCCTGGTGTATCTGTTGTTTGGTGCTGGGCAGGCAGCGTACAGAGGGTTTATCAAAGCTTTTTTGCTAAAAACAGCTTCCTGCTGCGCCCAAAAATGAGATTGCTAAGAGTGGTCAGACTGAACCAAACAGTAAAGCTGCGGGCCGAAAAACCAAAACCAAAAGTTGGCTGATAATTCTCTGTCTGCTTGTCTCTTTGAGCAGCCCTTTTCACATTACAGTGGTGGCCAAAATTGTTAGAACACCTGACAGATCTGAAAATATTGACCTTTTTTTTTGCCTCCAAAACATGATTTCATGTCATAATGTTCATGAAACATGCAGATGGTTGCNNAATAAGACGACTCCCAGATGGTACTCCGTGCCTCACCAGAATGTTGTGGTATACTTTCTTATCCATGATGCCATCAATTTTCACTAAGTCACCTGTTCCTGAGGCTGAAGCACCCCACACCATAACACTATCCCCTCCGTGTTTAACTGTTGGCAAGAGACACTCATTTTTATATCTCTACCCCTCCCTCCGTCGAACATACACCCTTCGCTTGTTTCCAAACTGTTCAAACTTGGACTCATCAGTCCACAACACTTTATACCAATCTTCCTTTGTCCATTTCTTGTGTTCTTTTGCAAATTTCAGGCGTTTCACTTTATTTTTCTCTTTCAGTCATGGTTTCTTTGCTGCTATTCTGCGCCCTGCCCCCTATTACCATGATACCCCCACCAACATCACCACTGACCCTGATCCCTCCATGCCACCCCAACCTGACCCCATGATGTAACACGGACTGACGCCATAATACCAAGTACACGACCACACTGGACGGCTGTCCCAGTTTCGTAAGAAGAACCCGGACATGAACGNTTGGTGGTGTGGCCTCAGTGACAAAACCCTGATGTTACCAATCACTTAATGAGCAGGATAGGCCTTGTACATTCAAAAGAATCACACAGCTGTGTCCTAAGACTCTTGCATTACCATCAATTTACACCTGACAATGATTACACAAGTAATTTGGCCTCTTCTGTGAAGGAACATGATTGTGTGACATTGACAGTGAAAGAGGCCTAGCTTGTTTTTTGTAAGGAAAATGACCTAAATCTCCTTATGATGGCTCTATTCTATGGTTTATAGAGCATAATGATGACTTTGTAGATATTTCATTCTTTTTATGGGTATTTTAATGGCCAATTCAACAAAAACAACTGAAACCTCTTAAATATGCCAAGTGTTCTAATAATTTTGGCCACCACTGTACATGTCGTCATTTGATGTATTTGTTAATATAAAAACACTGATTAGTGCAGCTTTAAAGAAAATGAATATGCAGGGAAAACATGCAGGTACAAGGGTTCTATCATGTATTATTTGTGTTACTTTGTTCAGAAGAATGTGTTTGACAGACAGATACCACAAAGACAACTTCATATCATGCATACCATGTACAACAGTTTTGAGATATAAATGATATCCCAGCTATGTACCCCGCATTATTATCAGATAAAGCACTTTTCTTTGTCCCCATGATAACAGGCCAAACATAGATGACCTCGGGTCCTGTCAAAATATTTTCAGTACAGCTACAAATTTACTTTAACAGCATAAAATCTTCCCTCTGGGTCAAAGAGCGATGAAATGGTTTTTGCTGGCCTCATTATTTTGCACTGACGGAATAACTACAATCACACAGTGAAAAAAACACTGAGGAAGAGATGATGAGATACCAGTTCCTCCCTGAAAGATGCCTGTAGAGTTTGCAATGCAGCCACAATAGATGTGGCACTTTAATTAAGTAACTCACGTTTTCCTCTTCACTCTTGGCCCGAGTATGCTCCCATTCTAACTCCCACTTAAACAACTTAAAACAAAAAAAAAACGACTTAAAACTTAAATAACTCTCTCACACCTTGATGCAAAAGCCAACACATGACTACAACAGGTTTGCACCCGTTCACCTGGAGCCAAAAGTCATTTTGGGGAAAGCAAGAAATCACTGACTGAATAGAAGTAGGTGACACAGATTGAAAGAAAGTGAGCACACCAAAATTTCAATCATAGCTTTTATTTGAATGCATTGAAACTCCAAAGACTGATGGTGACGAAGTTTGGATTTTCCTTTTAAAACTGTCTATTCCGTCTTCTGGGTTAGTGTGCCATTGGGGCTGACTTGGCTCCCAATCCCGAAACTGATAATGAGAGTGCCGTTCCTCCAGGAAAAGACACAGTCACGGCAACTTGCCTCACAGTGATAATGCAGTCTCTCACATTGTCATGGTGATGAACCTTGACCTACACGACTCGCACACATTGCAGCACGCTACACTCACACAGACACACACATCCTGTCTGTGCATATTTATATTCAATCAACTACACACACGACCCACACCCAAAGCCATTCTCTCCTTGTGTACGTGAAAAATTACACACCATCCTCTCCTTTATTGTGAATCTACAAGTACACACACACACACACACACACACTGCACATGCCTGAGTCAGTGCAGCAGCAGTGCCACATTGGATCACAGTGAAAAGCCAATGAAGACCCGCAGCTTTGGAGCCTGTGGCAGAGAGTCGGCCTCTGAGCGGGGCAGCTTCCTGCTGAGGACAGTACAGCACGGCACAGTGACAGAGCAGACGATCCCGCTCAGCAGAGAACAACTGACTTCTCCCAACGCACAGAGCTGCTCACGCTTTACTGACTGCTCGCTGAATTGGATCACTTTGTTTTCCAGAGTTCTGCAAAAAGCATAACGAGAAGGTTGTGTGTGTGGTTAAAGTGTTGCATTCACTAGTGCGTGTGCGCTCAGGCACAAGTATGTGTGTGCATGTCTCTGCTTAGAATGCATGTCAGAGAGCCCTATAAACTTTAACGCTTTCGAAAATAGCAAAGCATAAAATATTCACACACAGCTGTGTCAAAGTGGGCATAAATGGCTTTGCAGCAGCTTTGTGGCGTTGTTTAACTATGCCATTAGAGAGGTAGGAGAAGAACTGTTACAATTTTCGCTTTCTTTAACACAATCGTCACCCTCTTTAACACAGTATTTTCTAATTAATTCTAATATGAGGGTCCACAGTCAATACTGGCTGCTCAGTGGGGGTGTTATTAATGTTACAGAGCGTTTTTAAATGTAACAATGCAGCAGCAGAGACTCCATGTCTAAAAACTACCCATTAAGCAACATGAGAGTCAGAGGGATGTTGTTTGCAACCATGTTGGAGGTAATGAGATAAGACACCACTCCATTTACATAACCTCTATGATGTCTATCCTAGCACAGCTTTTGATATATTGGTAAAGTGATACTTATAATCAATCCTTTGAGTATCAACCAGTCACCCCGTGTAGGCTTGAAAAGAGGCTTTAAAACATTTGTAGTTTTGTTCTTTATGGAGCACAGCAGCTGTCACCAGCAGTGACAAAAAGTATTAAAATGTCCGTAGAATTTCTCAACCCCCGCCTACAGATTAACCTTCTCAGCTCCATGGCTAAATGTTCGGTATATTCCACGCAGTCATATTTTCCCCAACATAAATAAATGCACTGTTTCCATCTCAAATCTTACACATGACCTTTCAATATATTTTTTTACGTGGCTATATATTTTCCACAGGGATACCATGAATGCATGGATAAATGATATGCTTTAAAGTCAACACGTTTGAAGGCCCTCTTTTGTTGGAGCTCTGTTTTGAATTATTGTTCACTTCCTGACTGCTCACTTCCCTGCAGTTGAATGTTCTCCCAGGCTAGTTTTCTGCCTCTCCATGTGAAACCTTATACAGCCTTGACATACATAACTGGAGCATAGTAACAATCCGGCACTCCCGGGTCCTGTGGCCCTCACCCCACCAGCCCACAGCCGCTCCCTCAGGGGGACAATTCACTCAATCTCCCCCTACATCTCCTGGACTGCTGCCAAAGCTTCATTCAACAGGGGGATAGCAGAAGAAGCAGAGTTTTACTGTTGTGGACAGCCCAGATGAGAACATTACCTCTCCCTTGATATGTTAGCAAAAATTAAAGACATGTACTGATTTAAATCTGTATAGAGGAGCTCAAGTCGAATACTATACTGTAAATACAATACATGTCTAATCAGTGTTTTATATGAACAGTGGGTCAAATGACTATGTGTAGTGTCGCTCACAGTGCCAGACCCACAAAGACCCGACTCTGCTGTTCCCCTCAGCTCTACAGAGTATTTTTGCTTCCTTCAGCTTATTGTTTTGATTTTAAAGTTCACAATTTCACCAGTTTGGTTCACTCACCGCTCTCACGAAACACATTTCCACCTGCGGCCGATTTTGTTAAGCAAAAAAGCTCTAAAAACCCACTGTACACTACCTACCCAGCACTAAATGGCAGACAGACAAAGTTAGCAACTAAGCTAGTGAACATAGTTGAGCATTTAGTTGCTAAACAGCCAGATATTTCCCTCACAAGTTGTTGGAGACCAGAAAATAGCTAAAAGGAGCATGAATATTGGACTTATTCACCAGCTGGCCAGAAACATGACTCCAAATTAGTGCTAATGTCGCTTCATGTCTGCTGGATGTGTAAATATGGCAACTGTTTGCCATCGAGTTCACCATATAAACTTTTTAAGGTGATAATCTGTCAGTGTTGTGGTCACAGCTTGTTCTGCTGCCAGCAAGTGACAAAAAAAAAGAAAAAAGAAAAGGATTACATCATGTTTCAGCCATTAAGTGACACGACAGAAAACATAGTGTGTCCAGTAGGCTGTCTGTTCTGCTGCTCCACGCTAACGCATGCTAGTAGTGCTTTAGGCTAGCTATGCTAGCACAATGTTAACTATGTGAGACTGACCCTCTAAAACACAACATAAAGTTTCTGGTGTTTTTAGTGTTAAGTTTACTGGTAAACATGAATACATTTGAAAAGTATTTTCTTTAACTTACCTTGGCTGATGTAGCCACAGTTTATTTTTTAACTACCTCAGGTGACCAATCACTGATTTGTCTGCAGCACTAACTTTTACTTTTACGTGTATACTAGAGCAGCAACGATTAGTCGATCAATTGATTAGCTTTCAGCTATTAAATTAATCTGCAACTCTTTTGATAACCGATTTTGAGTCATTTTTTAAGAAAAAGTGTCCGAATTCTCTGATTTCAGCTTCTCAAATGTGAATATTTTCTGGTTTCTTCAGTCCTCTAAGACAGTAAACTGAATATCTTTGGGTTGTGGACAAAACAAGACATTTGAGGACGTCACCTTGGGCTTTGGGAAACAGTGATCAACATTTCTCACCATTTTCATTTTCAGAGTTAAATGAACACCTCTCTAATACAGTCTCAACAAAAAGCTCCATGCTTCATAAAGTTACAGTAGGATATCTTACTGCTCTACTTGTATTCTATTGTACTGTAAGGTGTTTCATATGGCACAATGTGGTACTGTTTGTTTTGGATCACTCAAAAATGATTACTAAGCATATCTGAGCATTTTGTTGTGACTTAGATCAAATCACTGCCACACCACACATATCCCAGCCACTTACTGTATGTTGTTTAGAGGCAGTAGTACATAGCTTCGTAATCATCATCATCATCATCACCAACAACAACAACAACAACCACAGTGCCCCAGACAGTGAACCCATGACAACGCTATTTTGTCATGTTGACTCCACCCTCCTCTAATCAGTGTTGGGTTCAGGCACAAAGCAGGGCTCTGTGCTGCACTGCAGACTGAGGATGGTTAGCGTGCCACACGCTGCTGCAGGCAGGTCAGCTGGCTGTGAGTGTGTGGAGCTACGGTCATGTCGGGCTGTTGATGCATTTGTCCATCTGACCGTCTGTTTATGCTTTCTGTTTTATCAATTATTTACTATGTGTATTTTTGTTTGCAAATCTGTTGGTGTAGCTGCTAGCTGTGTTGCTATTGTCAGGCTCCCTGCTGGACAGTAAAGCGCCAGAACTTTTGAAGATGAGTGTGTGTTGGCCTGTGTGGGGCACAGTATGTGATTATACTGCTTGTGCATTTGTGTTTTCATTAACAAATCTAATATAAGAGATGAGTTTAATTTTATTGTGTTAGCAGCAAAATAAATGTCTGCACAAGAGTGCATGACTGCATACAAGCCGCACACTTTAAATGTCTGCATTTTCATATTCAGCAAGTCTTGACATAATTTTTCTGTACAATCACTCCCACAGCATACACATATAACTTTCATAACGGATTTTATCCATACAGTCCTCAAGCACACACAAGGTATCGGTGTCACTCAGATTGTGATCAACCCCTCTAACATGGAGCACACTTGATAAATCGTAAACTTTGTGGCTTTTATAGTGCACAGAACAGATGTAGCATACTATCAGTTTCCACTGCTGCTGAACAAAGCTCTTTGTTGGCTGTTTGATGGAGCGGGTCCATTCTGCTTGGGTTAGTGAGAGGGGAACCACCTGCACTCCGACAGAAGGGCCCATATGCTTCCTCCACTAAAGTTTAATACGCACTCAGGCAGACCTGCTCTGTGCCCTGGCTGAAATCATCCCATAACCCAGAACAAATGTTTTCATTTGTGACCCTGTCCTCCCAGTCAATCACTGCTATATGCTTTCATAGCTGACACCCAAATGTGTTCCCCACTGCTGCCCCACAAGAGTCATATCGATGCGAAGAGTTTGAAGCAGAGATCACCTTGAAAGTTCTGATATAAGGCCTCCTGGTTCAGCCACAGGAAATTACTATTAGTGACATACTGTATGATGGAAATATATAGGGACCATTCCTTTTAGTGTGTTTTGGATCCCATCCAGACACCACTGGTTTCCCTGTTAAGTCTGCGGGGACGCTGCAAAAAGCTTTGTGTGTGTGTTGCTGTGTGTGTTTAAAAATGGCCCACTAAATGTGGGTTAAATAGGAAAGGACACAGGACAGCAGTAGCAGTGTGACATTTGTAGATTTAAAAAATCTTCATCATAAGCAGGACATCAGTTAGATTTTGCAAGACAGCTGATGCAAAAATGTAGCACAAACAATGTAGAGTGAAATGTAAAATCAGCAGTTACTGTACTTTTAACTACAAAAAGGCAGTCAACAATGTTCAAAACACATTTTAAGTTGTCAATCATCATAATCCTGGGACTCCGAGGCAAGTTCCCACCGAATCCAAACAGTGCAACGGTGGGGAATGGAGTCACGCCTGATGCGGTGAGGAATTTGCCAAGGCCACTAGTATCCTCCCGCCCCTCTCCCCCCATTGTGTGCTTTGGTCTTTCGTCATGCCAAGCAACCCAGCTAGGTCAAGCAAACAAAGGAGCACCTGGACACAATAGCCGCCTTGTTTGCCACTGTGTGACAGCATGACAGGTATTTCAAGGCTGACACTGAGAACAGGCTGCTGGAGAGGTGCTTTGAAGTCACTGACACTGGGATTTTATTCCGCTGTCTGTCAGTACTGGCACACAGCCCGTGTGAAAGCTTTAAATACGTTAGCTTGTTCTCTCAAAAGAGCATAGTGCTCTTAATTCTCAACAACATGTTCAACAAATGCAGCTACAACTTTCAGGTAACTGAAAAGCATAGTTTCTCTGGCGCTTGCTTCAAGTCTGTTCCTGGCTGTCGACCACACCCAAAGGTGGTGATGGGTGTGGTTGGAAGTGTGCCTCTGCTGAACCTGTAACCGCACTGAACCGTGATGTAAGAGAAAACACCATGAGTACACTTCGGCATCACTGCACCAACGTGAGAACTGGATACGAGACACTTGAAAGTGTAAACGGAGCCAGAGATTTCTGAATGTGTGTTTTTGTCTGTGCTCTTCTCCCTGGTTTGAAGTGGGTGGGGCTCATCTGGAAAAACTGACTGCACCATTAAAGAGCAGCTTCGTCTGCACCCAAAGGTTGACACTGGGGAAGTAACTACACTAAACAATGATGTGTTTCACCAGCAACAATAGGAGTGGTGGTATGTGCCTCTGGCCTTCACAATAAAAGCAGACCATTTCAAAAGTTTTTATCAAATCACTTGAAGAAAAAAATCTAGATTAAATTGTCCAAAATGTCACGTGAACTTTTCTATTATTATTATTATTATTATATAATTATATAATTTCTAATGCACAAATAAGATGTTTAACTAATCTATATATCTATAGACCTTATTTGTTGGTGTGAGGATAAAGTACAGGCCAACAGGAGCATTTTGGACACATAAATGTGACATTTATGTGACAAATTTAGTCACTTTATATGTGGAGATGACACTTTTACTTGTTGGATCTCAAAGACTTCAAAAGATTCTTGTCGTCTGTCGAAGCATGTATAAAACTATTTTGATTTTATTACATGTTTCATTCAAAAAGCTATGCGTTTCGTTAGTTGATGTTGCACAGCCCCTTTGAAAATATGGCTTCATGCTGCCCTCGCAGTGAATCAATTATTTCCAACTGATTCCATCAATTCTCCGAGCAGTCTTCTTCAGCTGTGATGAATTCGAAACATACTGCTGCGTAGAGAAGACAGCAAAAGAGGCAGAGGAACAGTGCGAGGGGGAAAGAGGTGGAGGCGAGCGAGTGCTATCTCACGTGGCCTGGCCAAGCATCTTCGAGTAATCGCATCTGAGATCAGGAGGAAACGCAAAGCAGTTGCTTAAGGCGAGAGGGAGAGCACAGAGGGTTAAGCCGGGTGGCTCATATGGTCCTAACATAAACCATCCATCTGTGAATACAGCACACTGTCCCATTCACAATCCCTGCATTTCGTCTTTTTATTAATTCATGCCTCTTGTGGTGTCTTTTATTGTGCTTCGAGCATACTCTAAAAAGAGACAGAAATTGCCAAAGCAGAAGCAGTGAGGGCTGATCATCTCTTTTAAATGACAGTCGTTCAGTGTATGGTACTCTAGAGGTTATTCCTCACAAATTCCCCATTTAAACATGGAAGAACATGGAAAATGTCAAGTAGAGCACATCATCAGCTTGTACAGCTGGGCTCTAACCCTGAAATGTCCACTTGACTTGCTTCTGTTTTGTTCCAGGCAGTGTGGTTGTGGAGCTGGCGTGGGAGTCTGTAGCAGAGCACTAAGAAAAAAAACATCTGCACAGACGTTGTGTTGTGTTGCTTTGAATTATTCAGTTATACTTTAACATGGCACACGTGACCTAACCCAGTCATACCCAGCTAATCATCATGTATCATCATCATCTCTCTCGCTCTTTCCTTGCTCTTTCCTTTTATCTTTTTTACTTTCTTTCCGGGGTCTTCTTGGTTAAGAACTTTAAATTCAAAACAGGAGATGAAAGCTCTAAACTGTAGCGCAGCACTTCTTGGAAGTGAAGGGTCTGTATGATGCACATGAGAGCACAATTATCTCTGTTGATACAGAGTGAAGAGTCAATAATTATGTCTTGGCACTTGTAGACAGGAATGGACATAAGTTTTCAGAGTCTAAACGACATTTGTATTTTGTTTTAAACTTGTAATAACTGACTTTTTGGTCACTTGGGAGCAGCGTAAACAAGCTTTGAACACAACACTGACATACTGTATTGTCACCTTTTGAGTCGATATGGCGAACGTGTTATCCAACAGACATGGAGCAACGTTAGCATTCATCTGGAATTGTGTTTCTGGCCACCTAGCAAATGTAAGTCCAATATTCACTCTCCTTTTAGCTCTGGTTTTGGTCTCCACACACTTCTGAGGGAAATATCGAGCTTTATGCTACACTGTGTTTACTAGCTAGTGGCTAACTTTGTCTGGCTGCCATTTGGTGCTGGGCAGGTGGTGTACAGTGGGTTTTTGGATCATTTTGCTGAAAACAGCTGTGACCGAAAACGATACTATGAGAGCAGTGAGAGTGAACCAAAACAGTTCAGTTATGGGCCAGAAAATGAAAACAATAAGTTTGAATGTTATTATGTCTCTATCTGTGTGAATGCTGCTTGCCTCTAATGTGTTTGTGTGGCCTGCCCTCTTCCAGGTCTCCATGGTGGAGAGGAGGTGGTGTGGAGCAGGTCTTACCTATCCAGGCAATCCGTGAAGTTGCTTGATGTATACCTGGATCCAGCCTCTTCACTTTGTTTTGGGGGAGTTTTTCCTCATCCGAGTTGAGGGTCTAAGGACAGAGGGTGTCGTATGCTGTACAGATTGTAAAGCCCCTTGAGGCAAATTGTGATTTGTGATATTGGGCTATATAAATAAAATTGACTTGACTTGACTTGACCAAGCTGAAAGTCGCTAAAGCCGTGTTTCCACCAGGCAGTCCGGTTCAGTTCAGTTCGGTTCATTACACATTAGAACGGTTATACTATACCAAAGGTACTATACCGACGTGCTTAATGGAAACGCTGCTTATGAAGCTCCATAGAGCTAAAGGAGGACTGCTGAGTTGGGTGATAATTCTCTGTGGGTTCATCACTACAAATAACCCCTTTCAAATTACACATAGTAATTATTATAATTATAATTAAATATGTATATTTCTGTCCTCCATTTCCAACACCTATCAGTTATGACACGATGTTTGCAGATGTGCCATTTTGATTCTTTAAGAAGCTCCAAATTTCTTAGAAGTCACCTATTTTGTGACGATAACTGTTGAGGCTCTTTTACAGGACTGATAGCTGATAAGCTAATTGCATATGCAAAGTATATAATTCCATGCTATGATGCTTAAATGCAACTGCATGCAACATCAATGTTCATGTCTAGCAGTCTTCATCAGAATACAGTCAATTCCCTCCCTGAGGCTCTGAAAATGCTGATAAAAAGCGATACTTAACTCTGCTCAGCTGCCAGTCCAAAAAAGGAGATGATCCTCTTCTGGGTTCCCGCTGACAGGAGGGACGGGAGGGGCTTTGGAGGGCAATTTGGAGCGCTCCTGACACGATGACCCATATGTCACACGTCTGAAGGCATCATCAAAGCCGGCAGTAGTGTTGTGAGATGTGCTGAGTGCTGCAGGGTGACAGTGGGTGAGGTTTCTTGTATTCAGAGCGTTGGAGAAGATGCTCATTTGTTCATGTTCCTCAAGTGTGTAAACCTGAGTGATTAAGCAGAGGTGTGTTTGTTATAGCAACAGAGCAAACATGCTTTCCTATTGTATTACAGTAGGACACATATTCAAGATGGATCCCAAATGGGCATATATTTAAGCGTCCCTGTCTACACGTAAATGTAACGATGACATGTCCTTTTATATCTTTGGGAATTCTGTAAAGCTATAAAGTATTTTCAACTAATGGGCAAAGGAGAAGAGCAGGATGGGGCAGACTGTTCTGTGCTATTTCAAAGTTATGGGGGAGCCAAACATTTGCAGCATCCAGATCCAGCTGATGTTTTATTGCTTGGGATCACAGCCAGCTTTAAGAATGTGCTGACGTGAATTTAGGCAGTTAAATATGCTGAATAATGAGTATAATTCACTCAATGTCCCATTCCTGTCCTGGCCCGTAGTTAAAGAGCTCAAGCCTTCAGATTTAAAAACTGAACAAAACTCTGTTTAGAGGAAATGTTAGTACAGTGGCGTTTACAGTGAAACAGTCCTAACTATACGTCATTAGTCCCTGCTATGAAACCCCCCCCCCTCGTCATTGGCTGTGATGTGACAGTCCTCCGCAGCCCAGTCACATAATCGGATGGCCTTTTTGTGCCGAGCCATTCATCCTTAATCTTCCAGGGCAACACTGAGCTTTGCAGCACTGCTTTAGTTAAAAGAAGGATTTCACTCTTTTTCCCTCACTCTCTCTCTCTCTCTCTCTCTCTCTCTCTTTCACTCTTATGCTTTGTGGATATTATGATGAATGAGGCATTATCAGGGCACAGAGGTAAAGTAGATTAAAGTGACATCTAAAGCAGAAAAATGACCCTCCTCATTTACAGAGCCTGTGTTAAGTGATGAGCACAGATAAGTCACGGGTCAGCGAACAGGACCCGAGCAAAACTCCTGTGTTATACAATGCAGGGGCCACTCAGGGAGTTCATGCTATGATGCACCAATGGACTTTAGATGTAAAAAGTTCATATGGTTTACTGCCTTTCAGATGTGCAAAATGGTGCATAAATGCGATGTCACACCACAGAAAATATGAGGTCATGTGTGGCCTGCAGGTTGCATATAGGGTTACACACATACATATACACAGCGCTGTTAGGTTTTCGCACGTCAAAACACACTTTGTGCTTCTTGACGTAGAGGATGGTGCAATGATGGCTCACAACAGTCTGATCTCATTCATCAAAGCATGCTGGGATAGACATGCCCTAAAAAACTTTACAGACTTCTGGTTTTGCGGCTACTTTGACCCATTAGAGCTTCTAAGAATTAAAAAGAAATATGGAGTGCAGTTAAATATTTATGCAAAGTTCACAGCAAGTCATTTGATATACAAAAAGTCTGCAAAGATAGCAAAAACGTTAAAGATTAAGATGTGAAATGTCAGAGTGAAAGATGTGGAAGTTTCCAAAGCTTTGAGGTATTACTTGTAGGAAAAGGAGCGAGGTTCCTTCCAGGATGGACACGTTAAAAGGTTACGTGTCAGGCCACCTCACATTATACAGTCCTCTCTGTTTCTACAGCTATGGCAGCTATTTAAAGTGCAATTTCCACTGATTCTTTCTTTCCTTTTATTTTTTATTTATCTGTCATCTTATCTCTCCCACCACCTTGTTTTCTTTCTACTTTCATTCCTGCAATCCTGAAATTATTTAGAAGTGATATAGGCGGTAATGCACCTATGAGCCGGTTTGCTGACTGACAATCAACAAACGCAAATCAAGTTCTCCAATACATGTTGGATTCAGCATGAATGTATAGTACCATAATAACAAGATTAAGGCCATACTTGGGCACAGCGATGCTTTGATCTAAAACATCAACATGCTAACCTGCTCACAATGACAAAGCTAACATGCTTACATTTAGCAAGTATAATGTTTACCATGTTCGCCATCTTATTTAAGTTGGTAGCATGCTAACGTTAGCTAATTAGCGCTTAACACTAAGTACAGCTGAGGCTCATAAACCAAAGTATAGGACAAATTAAATGCTTGACCTGATGATGGTGATAGAAAAGTCAGGGTATCACCAAATGAATCAGGATACATCATCTGGGAACCATGAATTTCTGTACCGAATTTTGTGCCAATCCATCCAGTCATTGTTGCCATATTTCAGTCTAGAGTCTTACTTTATGTACAATAATAATTCTGCTTGATAATTCCATATAAATACTTTATATATTACTTCTCTAGCTCCTTTAATGTGTGTTTTTTTTGTTGTATGTCCTTTATCATAACTTATGTAAAAATAAAATAAAAAATTATCTGAGCCTGAGCGACACAGCCGTGTATTTGTGTGAGTGACGAGAGAACCTCATTAACCAAGCGTGCTCCAGTGTGCTCTGAAAATCTTCCACACGTTCACAATCTTAACAGGCACTTGAACACAGAAGGCTCTTAACCACTTGTGAATACTGCAGGTGTGAATATTGGGGACAGACCCTGTGTCTATAATGCTTACATCACATTACACTGCTTGAAATCAGAAGTGATGGATGGGTCAACCACTGTGTACATCATGAAAGCTACTAATGGTGGAGGACTGCCAGAGTGTAGCACCAAAGTCATCCGAGCACTGCTGTCAGATTTGAGGGCTATATTATTACTGTTGGCCATTATGTTCACTCTGTCATTACTTGTCAGCGCTGCCACCAGGCACATCAGGCAGAGTGAAAGGAAATGGTGGCTAATAATAGATTATGATAAACAAACCATTCTTATCCAGGTCTTCCTTATTACATATGCTGTCATAACACAGCGGCACAATGGCAGAAAGTGATAATGTGAATGCGCTGCTTTAATGCAGACAAGGTCCTGACTTTTCTATATAGCTCCCAAACATCAACACTGACATTTATTACATAGTCTTTGGGGTTTGGAGTTTAATATGTAGATCCTGTAGTGCCATATAGTATTACATATGTGACACTGGAGATGTTATAATAAACTACGATGCATGGCTGTAAAAAGACAGCGTTTTGGTTGCTATGGCAAATATCCACTACATGCCGTGGACCATGCCGTGATTGTAGAGTATGTGCTGCATGCAATTTGGTTTGATTCATGCGAAGAAAAAAAAATACATGCAACTGAGCCTGTGTGCATATTTACTGTTTGAATGCACATGCAGAGATTCGCATTTTTTAATGTGTGCGAGTGAAAGACAGACAGAGAGAACATGACAGTGAAATATAGAGAGGCAGCAAACCATGGCGAGAAAACGTTGACACATACAGACTGATGGATGGGTGGAAAGGGAATAGGAAATTTTGGGCCCGTGGCAGTGTGTCTGCCTCTGTCGATCTGATTTGGGTGACACTGTGTGACAGGAAGCTGGCAGAAGAGCTGGGTGACCCCCCTCACTGGAGGTCACGATAGAAGTGACTGGCACGTATACACATTCAAACACACACAAACGCACATCAAATCCATTCTCCAAGTCTAAAACTTCCTCTACCCTTTACTTCTTATCAGCCCTCAAACCACTAACAGTGGAATTCAGACTGGCATGATGTTGGAATTAACCCTTACTTAGCAAATAGAGCTTACATTCAGCTGGTGCATTAAACCAGAGAAAATGGCTGGGAATGGGTAATTGGCCTATGCCTGGTAAGTCCAAGCAAGGCAGGACTTCTAATATCTTTATCAGTGATCCCAGGCCAAGAAAACAAAATCATCCAGTTTGCAGAAATTTAAAAACAACACGAGAGTATTCAGCCATGCTAGAGTCTCAATGAGGCTGTACTTAGGCACAGCTTTGAGTTAAATGCTGACGCCAGCATGCTAATATGCTCACCATAAACCATGATAAAATGCTGATGTTTATAATGTTTACCATGTTCAGCATCATAGTTTAGAGTGTTAGCATGCTAACATTTCCTAACTGGCACTAAACCCAAAGTACAGCTGATGAGAATGTCATAAGTTTTGCATGTATTTGGTCAGAAAACAACGTATCGGACAAATACAAAGTCTGACCTGATGATGGTGCTAGGCGAAGAGTCAGGAAATCATCAAAGTTATTATAATTTATCTTGTGGAGGACATGAACGTCTGTGCCAAATTTCATGGCAATCCATCCAATAGCTGTCGAGACATTTGTCAAAACCACAAATGTCAACGTCATGGTGGCACTAAAGGACACGCCAGAGGGTCGCTAAAGTCAGTAGGATGCATCATCCGGAACCATTAGCGCAAAGTCATCAAGTAGATATTGAGATATTTCGCTGAATATATGAAAACTGTAACCTGCTGGTGGCGCGAGAGAAAAAGTCAGGGGCTCACCTAAGCCAGTAAGATTCATCCTCTGGGGACCGTGAATGCGTGTACAAAAATGTAATGGCAATCCATCCAACAGTAGTCAAGATATTTCCGCCTGGAATAAAGTGTGCACCAACCGACCATCATTGCCACCCCTAAAAACAGATCACGAGATGCATGTGGCAGGTATGTCCATCACCTCCTTCACTAAGTTGTTTTCCCCTTTATCAGAGGGTTCACACCACTGAAGGACAACTCCCACAAGGTAAGGAGCTCTTTTGTTTCTTGTACTATTTAATAGCTTACCTCTGGTTAATGCATTTTTTATAGGATAGTTAGAAATTCAGTGCTGGTGCTGTTTAGTTTAATGGTGCTCTGTAGATGAACAATGAAATTCATAATTTATGACACTTGCATCTTGTGTTATGCTTTAAGTACTTTTCTATATTAATGTTTATTGTTCGGTAATTGCCTGCAAACAGAATTTCGCTCGGAGGAAACTGCGATGAACTAAACACATATTAAACATGCATTTCATGTATGAGCAGCTGATAAAGGATGGATAAGGGAAAGTTGTACGTTTTCATCTTAAGAGTGCTCTTACTATTTCCCGTCCCATCCAGGCCAATGGTTTTTACTCCCATGAGACCAAGAGTACTTTCGCTGTTATTTTTAGGTTGGGAAAAGCTCATCTGCTGTTCCCTAGGTGAGAGGCCTGGCCCATCTGATCCCATCAAGCAGTGTATTCATCCCTGCTCTCATAGCACGCTGTCTATCCACTGATTGTCTATATCATATCATCGTTTTCATCGTCTTGCTTTCATTGTTTCTTGATATGAAAATATGAGTGTGATGTGAGGGATACAACAGATTTTGTAGATGTTTCTGTGTCTGGGGCAAACACACCCACTCAAACACACGCGTAGGAGTGTCTGAACGGAGAGGGGAGGTTTCACCCACACATGAAAACATGGTGTACCACCTGTCCAACCTGAAATGCAACAATCCTGACAGGCAGGATCACAGGTATAACCCCCGGCTGACTATGTCATTATCAAATGAGCATTTCAGTTAAAATCATCACACCAAGTCTGTTGAATGAAAAACTCACTTTCTTTGAGTATCAGCTCAAATGATGACAATTCATTGAGAAAAATATTCAATATTTGCAATAGGAATGTCTGACAACATTACAAAACATTTTATATTTAATGAGTGAGTTTTAATAAGATCTATATTTGAATTTAATTGTTTGAACTGATTAGACTAAACACAAAATGACACCAGTCTCTAATTTAGGGAAGCCAAAGGCTCTTTTATGTAAAGGTACAACTAAGACAGCCCTTTCTGCTCTGTGCAGCACGCATGCGCTCATTGTAATATTGTTGCCTTCATGTGCTCTTTGCAGGCTCCGACTGCTGATATTCAAACTTGTGTCCCAACTCAATACCATGCTGATATTGTGTATTAAACACTATATATTAATGTAAATGTTGCAGTATTTTGTCAGTTTCTCTACAAGAACTAGACATAGTGTACTGCTTTGTCATGTGGGACTGGGCAACAAGAAATGATGCTTATGATGTAGACTTACATCACATATAGTGATTAGAATATGCATTTCAATTTATTTCTTGGTTATTCATTGTTGTCTTAGCTGTTGTAGCATTTCATAAAAGGATATGTATGTTGTCATTTTTAAGTAGCCTATAGACTGTAGTTCATTTGGCATATATCTGCTTTAAAACATGGTTAATAAGTGTATGTGATTGGACACAGTTTACAGCTGGGCAATCTGAGTCTCAGGTTGGACTCAGATTTATAAAGTCAGAATTAGATTTAAAAATATGTAATTAAAATGATGAATAAACGCATAAAATTAATTAAATCAAGTTAAACTGTATCACTTTAAAATAACAAAAAAAAGATGCAGAAATGTCCCCTTCACATGACATGAGGTTCGGTCAGAAACAATGATATTACACATCATACAATTACTCTAAATTTCAGGGATTACGGAAAACTTCCACTTCAGTTCTACGTATATTACACTAATAATATTTCCATATTGTAACATAAAGTATACCACATTGTTGTTGGGTCGTTCATGTGAACCTATCTGGAACTGTCCGACAGCACTTGAATGCAGCACGAACAGCAACACATTCCCAGCGCCACAGCAGAGCCCAGAGTGGGAATGAGATTCAGCTATTAAGTACACGAGAGCGTCGTACCTGGTCAAACGAGCCGAGGACGGTGTCAGCCACCGATAAAGTGAACGGGCGGACCCGGAGAGAAAAGAGTGCACTCGCTGTTAGCTGGAGAAAGGAAAGAAACGCCATTTAAAGTGAGTTTAGAAGAACAACTGAGAGGATTTAATAAGTGGACACGAGACGTGAGTGGGACCGTGGCAGATGTAAGATGATATCGATAAAGGGGGATTAAACTGCGGGGATGTCAAGAAAATGATGAAAACAATATCTACACAGTAAGGAGTGACTTCAGAGCTGACAGGGATGGCTTGATTTCTCACCCCGGGAGAGCGGTGGGACAATACTGTTAGAGAAACTCATGTTTCTGTGGAGGAGAAAGAAAGTTTGCTGCGCTTCACTCGGATACAAGTCTACTTTCTGACTGCTGTGACTCTTTCTCATCCCAGTGGCAGAGCCCGGCCGTGTCGTTGTCGGCTCAGAACTATTCACAATGTCCAAACCCGTGCTAAAGAAAAACCACTGGACCTCCAGAGTGAACGAGTGCTCCGTCTCCAAAGATGCCCGCGGTGACTTGAATGTGCCACTGCGCGGCGGCGCGGAGAACGGAGAGTTCGCCTACATCGGGCAAGTTAACGAGGATGTAGTGGTTTACAAAATTGGAAAATTAAATGAAGGGGAACTGCTGCTGGAGGTGGAGAACCTCTCGATCTCGGGATTACCCTTATACGACGTACAGACAGTGATAAAGAACTGCAAAGGTCCCGTCAGGTTGAAAACTGTCAGGCAAGGTAAGGACTGGAAGACGCGGCGGCGGCGGCACACGCAACACTCCGTTCAAACTTCTGCCCTTTAATGTTGTCCAGTTTTGTGAAAAGATGACAGGGCTTGGCAGTTTTGTGCCATGCCTTTTATCGAAACAGAAGGAAGCCCTCCTTAAATCGGCAGACATTAAATATACAATTAAGCTTAAAAGTTTATCAAAATAGAAACGTTTAAGTTGGCTTTGCTTCCAGGGAGGAGTACTGCAGGCAATCTTAGAATTGGTAATATGTTGAAATAAGTTCTGCCAGGAGAAATAATGGTTTACAAACTAAAGAGCAGGTAACATAGACTGTATGGTAGGTACCAAAACTTCAGGAAGTCGTGGCGCGTTAAATTGACAGATTTTTGAATGGTGTTTGGCGTGTACTTTTTTTTCCATACTGGAGAAAATACCACCTGTCGTGTCCAGGGGGGTGGAAACAACATAGGTTCACACATATTGATTGTTCAGCTTCCCTTTTGTTCCGTCTCCTTACCAACCCTTTGAAATGTCTCTAATGTTAAGAAACCATTCCAAATAATGTGTCAGTTAATGGCATTTTAGCTCACTAGCCATCATCTTTTAGGGAGAACTGAAATAATCATATTCTTACAGGTGTCACTCATCCCATTACTTTAAAGAGAATTAATCTATCCTAATTAGGCTAAACCTTGACTCCATGAAAGGTCTGTAGGAATACGAGGGGATATCATCGGATCTTAAATAAAGAAGTGATCATTATTTTACACAGAGGTCATCCACTAAACAAGCAGATGATAAACACATTCTGTTTTGGCTGTGCCTGTCAGAGCTGTTCAGTATCTGTTGAGTCCTCAAACAGGCTAGACTGGCAACACTTCCCTAGAACGTAACAGGAATGGGAACATCAGGTACATAACAGCAACGCGAACATCAGGCCAGTGTGGCTGGTCCGGCCAGTTCATGGTCAGCTTGACTCAGCAGGGCTGGGGCAGTTTGACACTGAGCCACTCTGACAGGCTCCCAGCGTGGCAAAGCAGACCGCTGAAGGGATGCTTGGAGCCAGCCTCGGCCACACTGACTTCCTGTAGAGACGCTCAAAAGAGCAGCAACTCTTCAAGGACAGTTTCACATATTTATAACCTGTGAATGCTGGCAGCAATATTGGATGGGCCCGTTCAGAAGTGGCACCAGGTTTTTTTTTTTTAAAGGCGCCACATGTGCAATTTAACAGCAGCATCTACCTGCACATCACATTGTGTGCCACCACATTATACTTGGGAAAGAAAGAAATCACTTTGGCACTAATATGGATGAATGCACCTTTCTTTCCAGCAAGTAAGGAGTGGAATTCTGTACAGTACAGTCTCTGAACAAAGGCTCACTGTGAAAAGCTGGTGAAAAATGTAAAGTGAAGGAGAAAACCTTCAACTGAATGTAAATATCCTGTTTGGGATGGGGAGCATCGGGGCTAATGGAAAACGTGTGCCAGCTCTGACTATACCAGAGGCCACCACCTCTCTATCTAATTTGTTTACAGTAGTGCTGAGCAGTTGTGTGTTCTGAAGTACAGATTCTTATTCTAAACAAACACTGCAGCAGACATCACTGATTAGTTCCTGCTCTCTGAGTGAAGGTTTGTTAACCAGTCACCTACTGTAGTTTTTGTGTGGAATAAAAAGGCTTCAGACTTTTGGCTCTCAGTTGCTAAAATGTGTGAAATTTCTCTTAGAAATTCAGCATGTAGCAACTTGAATGTCACATAGTTGGAAAAAAAAATGTGTATTTTTAGCCCTAATTAAGTATTAAGCACAGAACAAACTAAAGTTAAAGAAATTGAGAGGCCCTGCACACAGGTGTTTTCACTTATTGGCTAATTAAACCTCTACTTAGGTGAAGATGGGCGGAGCTAGGCTGGTGATTATGTGATGTCACCAAACTCAATAAGCCATTTTTCACAGCAGACATGTCATAGTAGGAAAAGCACAGGTGTCACTAATAATATTAACCATGGTCCAGTTTTATTCAAGCGTCCCAGTGAGCATGACAGTGTGACAGTGAGCCAGCAGGTGAAATAGCAGGACCATCATTCATCTTGTTGTTTACACCTGTGCTGCGACATGTCAAGCTGACTTTTGTGAAAAAGGCCTACAAACTAATAAGGATGATGAGGGGTCTAAGCTGTCCTGTCCTCACTAGTGCAACAAAACTAACAGGACAGTTAAGGAGATGTCAATTGTTCTCCACGCAGTACTGAGAAGAGGCCTAATCAGGCAAAATAAGTGAAAACACCTGTGCGGTTGAATCATAGGGGTGTAGTTCAGTTTGAAAGTGCTGGTCCTAATGTTTCATAATTGATTCAGCAGATGAAAAAATGATCATTTAAACACGCATTTACTTTGAATTTTCAGAATATCTGTATTTTTGCTCATGCTCAGGCGCTTGAGTTGAGCATTGTTTACTAGTTTCCAAATGTGGCAGGTGCTGACAGGTAGTTCGCCTTCTCCCATTCAGTAACCGCAGGGGTGGTGTATTCTGATACAACTCCTGCTGCAGGAGAAAACAGCAGTAAACAAATCACAGTGCCAAGTGGTGGATATCTTCTTCAAATGTTCGCCTGTCTTCGAGTGCTTCATTTAGAAGCCTCTCTTGAATGTGTCTCATTGTGGAGCATGTAAATAGGAAACTATCTGGTCATTTTATTTAGCACCCTTGTAAATATTTTTGAGGGAATCACTAGTGTGAATTCAGAATTTAAAAATTCCCTTCATGTAGCATCAGCCAGTGTTGATTATGCACCCCCCCCACTCTCTCTGCAGTTTGTAATGACTTTAGACAATAGGAGGAAACTCATTTCTCACTTTGAGCCAATCAGAAGTCTCAGGGCTCCCCGCTCCCCCTTTTTTCCATTACCCATCTGGGGATGTCGGGTGTCACCGCCACACAACGTCACATGATCAGATTCCATTTCAAGTTTTTAATAATTCACGCTGTCTGGGAATTTCCCTCCCTAATCAGCCTTAATTGGGAAAATATGCTTGGCAACAAGGGCCATCTGTAAAATCAAAGTGCCCTAATTTCACCCAGAGCTTGTGCCACTTTCTCACTTTAATCAAGTGAGATGTGCGGAGACGTACTGCTGCAGTGTCTTGGCTCGCTGATATTCACAAAGCATTTGCTGCTGTTGACTGCCAGCCGTATAAAAAGACGGGTTGAGAAGTGTTAGGTCGGGACCCTGAGTGCTCTATTCAGGCCTGTTAGCACACACACACACACACACACACACACACACACAGGGTATTTCTAGTCTGAACTGATAAGAGGCTGTAACCAGTCCTGCTGCGGAGACTGTATTGTTTGCTTTGGGTATCGGTGAAAAAGTACTAGACACACACACACACATTCACTGCAGATCACACTGCTGCTGAGCCCAAGTCCACTTCACTGTGTATCGATCGAGCGGAAGCTGTGGGAAAATAACTGGATTATGCAATTAAGGACTGTTACATACAAACACAGACACGCACTCTCACTCCTCACGCTTCTAAACAAGCAGCTGCTGACCCCGTCCTCATGCAGTTTAATGTTTAATACTCAGACGGGGATGTGCTCTAATGACAAAGACAATATGTCGTGTTTGCAAACAGAACGTCCCATTAGGATAAGACTTGGCCATCTGATAAATCCCAGAACTTCTTTATGGTTAATCTTCATAAGAAGATGACCCAGTGCTCTACATGCAAAACGGGCTTGTGCAAACACACAATCACAACAGAGAGGTTTGAGATTGAGAGCAGATTAGTGTCATGCTCTCTCTGGTGTTAGTACACATGTTGGGTGTGTTAATAATCTATGATGGTGTGTATGCGTGTGTGCTCTAAAGACTTATGTATTTTTCATGTGGACACAAAGATGGTGGCTGTAACGGTCTAAGTTTGAGATTAGAATTTTAATTAAGTTTAGGATTAGGCGTACATTGGTAATATCACAGACAACGGATTGTAGCCATTGAGGGTCTTCACAGGCATTGTAAAGCAAATGTGTGTGTGTGTTTTCTGGACATGAAAAATGGCACAGCGGTCCAGAGTTCACGGGTTTCCCCAGGCAGGAGGTATGCTGTGTGTGTGGTTCGCCTTGGTCGATAGGATTTACACACACACTAGAAATTTGAATCCCCTTCACGTAAAACCAACCGTCGTGCTCCCAGACCAATCAGGAATCGAGGAACTTCAGCCTCGCAGGAGTGTATTTCTTTCCAAGCTGCATTATATTACGGAGCCGGTGTGATGAACGGGGCCTTCCCAGCTATAAATTTCTGGAAGCAGAAAATATTCTCCCTTTCATATGGCGGCGCGAGTCGCTAACTAGGGCCCTCCTGCTCAAATTTACAACACTGTGTTACCGCATTAACTCCGAGCGCTGTGTGCATGTGTGAGTGTTGCTGGCAGGGATTGCATATGGAAGTGTTTATTTCCTTTCTCGCAGCAGGAAGTTGGACACCCCTCCTCGCCCCAACCGTTCTTCCACCGTTGTATTCTCTGACAACGGTGGAACGACTTCACTTCCTCCCTCAAAGCCCGGCTTTAGGAAAGATCTCTGGCTTCAATTTCAGCGTGTGTGTTTATTTCAATGCGAGTGTGTGTGTGTGTGTGTGGCTATGAGAGCAAGAACGAGGGAGAGATAGAAGCCACATGTGTACAGTATAAGCATCTTGCCTACTTTGAGCTGAATTTGTGTTTATGTGTGTCGGTGCTGGGCTTAAGCTCTGCTTTTAAATACAGTGGAGGGACACTCAGTTACCAACTAAATAGACCATGAAATGCTGCCTCACTAATGCAGCGCTTTTTTGTAATCCCACTAAAGAGGTACATATGCACATGTGCGCAGTCTGTCCTCTTGTTTGCTGAAGAATCGTCTTTCTTTTCCTAATTAGCTCAAGTGAAGGCTGTTGTATTGAGTGTGAATGGGAATTGGTCACACTTGGCACTTGCAGTTACACACTCTGTCAGAGGAAGAGAAAGGCCAACTAATTTACGATAGTGAGTTTAGGAGGGCGGGGGAGGCAGCGAGGCAGTTCCCTTTCCTTTCCTTTGAAGACTGCTCTTACCCAGTGTCCTCAAATTGTATATATGCACAGTAGAGGAGTGTGTATTTCTGAGGAATGCGTCAGGATTTAGACATGGTTGGCAAAAGGTCCTGCAGAAAGTCCTGAATACCAAGGAACATCAGGACTAAAGAGAAACAGTTTAAGTCTTTAAACAGTAGTTGACTACATGACATAATGAATTGCTGTTTTTCTGAATGACCTTTACTATGGTCTATACTGGAAATCAAAGCCTCTGCATAGATGGCTAAGGCAGCTGTTTCTTTTATAGCTCTCGTAGCTATTACTAAGGAAGTGGGTGAAGAGATCATTGACAGTTTGAGTCTAGTTCTAAACCAGTTCTAAGGAAATCTGTCAGCACTCTCTTTTCTCAGTGGTCAGTTCTTGAGGATTTGTAGCACAGAGTCATTTAACCGCGCTTTGCCTTTTTCCATCTGTCAAACCGTGAAATGCTGAGCTCCTTATGAGTGTCAGGACACACAGGAAAATGAAAGCCCTAAGCTCAGTATCAGGCTGCTATGCTTCAGTAGCTAAGGTAACTGTTAACCTAGTGTAGGATGAGTTGACAAATCTACTCGAAAGGCCTTCACTTATTCCCACACTGTCAATCCCACTGCTTGGTTTGCATAATCCGGCAGCTGGGAGGTACGGTGACGATCAGTGTTAGCAAAATTAGCCTGCAATCTCAGAGCAGGTGAACATCGAAGGGTTTTTAATGAAGCATAAAAATCCTGAAAATATCCATGTTGTTTCAGTTGCTTAAAAAGTAACTTATCACTAAATCCAACTTTTTGTAAATTATGTGTACGGTCACTTTATTACACCAAATATATCTCGGTCCCATTCTACAGTGTTCCTTTTTCAGGAGAAAATCCAGTATTTTTTTTCCTGTAGACCCCCCCC
>NTHP01000385.1:131196-165615 GCA_003416845.1 Oplegnathus fasciatus | reverse complement strand
CCCCCAAAAATGTTAAAAACTTACCCCGGAACCACATCCCCAAATTACTGGCTGACGTCACTAAAACTGGGTGTTGGGTTGCTGTTTAAGCTTTATAGCGCCGAGACTTTTTCAGGTTCAGAGTGCCGTTCAACCAAGCTGAGCGGTGAAATATTGTACCGAGACACCGACCAGCAGTCACGCCACAAGTAGCTGACGTTTCACAGTCTCTGTGCCAGCCTTCAAGCCTTTACAATGTTTGAGCACAGGCAGTTCACCCGTTTGCGTGTGTGCGTGCCAGACAGGCTGACATGGCCAAGTCTTTCTGTCAGGTCCACTGCTGTTAAACTCAGTGGTTATGCCTGCAGCAGGCACAACTAGGAAGCAAAATGATGGGATTGGTAGTGGCTGTGGGCATTATTAATATGGCTGAGACTAGACCCAGTAGCAAGTAGATGTGCCCCAGAAAAATGCTGTTAGTCTTGGAAAGTTTAAGGTTTTATAAGTTTTCTATTTTGTAATTCAGCAGGGACTTCAGCACAAAGAAGCATAGTTAAGTGCTTTTGCATTTTTAACTCTGCCTCATGTTTCTGTATTATTGGGATGCAGCATATTTGACTTGAGATACAAGATAGTTAAAAGACACTTGGAAGCTCACATGGTGTTAATTTGTTTCCGTTAAAGCTAATCTTCAGCTTGTTATCTTTCTAGTTGTGGTTGCACCCAGAAAATCTATACTTTATCTCTCCGGCTCCTTGAGATATAAAGGCCTTTCTTCCCCAGTCTGTTTCCTTCTTTTCTTTACCTTTTAATTACGTTCTGCATGAGGCCTTGGGGTCTGTTTACACAAATCCCATTAATGTAAAGTCTTTGGGAAGCATACTCATGCACATTCATGTGCACAGGCAGACAAAACAAGGGAGTATCTACAGGTTTAGAGAACAGTCTAGCCCTGATTAAGAGGATTTAGAGTCTGTTTGTCCACGGCGGCGATCACACATGCACACACACAGGCCCAAACTCCCGGGGCCTTCCTGCAGTGGCAATTATGCGGCACACAACAATGCCTCGCTGAACCACACTGCCTTATTCCTCCTCCTCCTCCTCATCTTTCCTCGCTCTATTCATCTTGTCTGCTCTCTTTATCTCTTCCCTCTCAAGTCTTCATCTATTCTCTCCGCACTCATTGTCGTCTGAATATGGGGATCTTGACGGCTCTTATTAAGGGGCAGTGAGTCCCCCACCCTGTCCTTTTCCTGCTTAAGTCTCCTAATGAAAAGAATCGTTCAACAGGTCACTTCACAGCAGTTATGGATGACAGTGTGTGGCAAAGCATTGAAGGCAGCTTTATGTGGGTGGTAGTCACTGCGAAGGGAGAGGTGGGTGGATTATGGGTAAAAAAGTCAGCTGAAAAATATTTGAAGTAAGGAAGACATGTTGGTAACATGTGTTTGGAAATGATTTGTGGTTAGGAAATGACCACTGGCGTATGTCTTGAAGTTTCTCTTGATGAACCAACAGCGGTGGCGTTCTTCCCAAGTGTTTTACTAATTGATGCCTATGTAGTCAGTGAGGCACCATTGCTCTTAAAATAATAGTTACACAGGTTCGTCAGCATAGTTTGTTTTGTGTATATGTTTTCTTGCCCAGAGTTAGATGAAAAGATTGATACTACTCTCATGTCTGTACCGTAAATATGCGTCTTTTTGCGTTAGTACAGTATGTGCGTAGATGGCTGTTAAAAGACTGTTAAAAAGGTGCCTGCACTTCTCCCATCTGGAAATATCAGCCTGTGTGATGGTGATCAGCGCTAAGGCAGCCTTGATTGGGAAAGCATGTGTGTCCTGCGGTTAGCTGGAAACCTTCAGGACACCAAATGGCTTTGGTAATCTCTTTTGATGACAGAGGAGATATGGTTGTGTCATCAGCTTCGCAGGTGGCCTCCCAATGGGTGTTCAGTAATAACTGGTTAGCAGCTAACGGCCAAGTGACGCCGTGTCTTACAACCATCACAACTATGTGATATGGCTGAGTTGGACTGCGTGGCTCTGCGTGATGACCGAGCATCAGCTGTGCTTATGTGTCTCCGACAGCTGGGCACTCACTGCATGACTCAATCACCACAGATCTCTGTACCACTCACATTAAAGTCTATTGTTTCCAGTAGTTTCATGCCTCTTCAACATAGCGGTGCGCACGGTAAATGGTTCAGTATCATGCTGGGGACCACACACAAATGGTTCTTTACTACTTACTGGGCTCTCTGGTCAATACAAATGCAAAACACGATGTAAGTTCTTAACTGATTGTGCTGAAATGGAACTTGAGAAGGAAGAGTGGCGTATACTCATTTGTGCCAAAACAGAACAAAAGAAGTGAGCTAGATGCCAAAGTGGGAGGAGAAGAGTTCTGTGCATTACTTAATGTTCATGTTTCATATTTAGCATTGTCAAGGGTGTACTATTTTATAAGCCAATTATACAGTAATATCAGGTTTTCTATTCCATGTGATTTCAGTTCACTTTTATCATGGAATATTTTGGCTGTTGGCTTTTGTTGCGAACCGTTCTTATAATAATTTATGGTTGGTGAAAGATGCATGCAAATAGATTTTTAAAAGAGCTTTCTAGGGACAGGCAGACCTAATACTTTATCACTGCCTCCTTAATGTGGACCAAACCTGAGGAATTCCTCTTATGCTGTGGTCATAGTAACTGGGACTGGGCACACAGCACAATATAATGTTCTTGAAAGTCAAAGCAAATTGTATCTGACCCCAGTCTAAGTGGTTGCAAACAGCCTTTAAAAGCACAGTTCAGCTCTGTGACGGGTTTGCTGCTTTGATTGTCTTGTTATCACCAAGTGCCATGGCAGCACAGAGTTAGCTGTCCCACTGTGTGTGTTTGTGCGTCTGATAGCGGAACATAAAGGTCAGTATGCATATGAGCACTTAAAGGTCAGTACACATAGTGTACAAACACTACAGGAGAGAGACTTCTCCTTTCTCACAGACAGAAGCGGTCCATACACTCGTCATTTACTGTACAGGCGTCACTAAACCAGTACAGTGAGGAAAATGTGACAGCTTACTGATAGAATCTTAATTAGACAAGCAGAGACTAATTAGCAAAGACAGGAAAAGGACTGAGTCTTAATTAAGAGGTCACTGGTGTCCATTTTGCCTCTTCACAGCTGGCATCAGTCACAGATGTTAATGTCTAGTCTCTTGAAGTGATGTCTGTTTATGTGACAGCTCCACCACTTTGTATATGTCAATGTCAGCAGCTCACCCACTCTATCTAACTCCCTGACTTGTATTCAGAACTCAGCCTGAACACAAACTGAACTCAAGACAAAACCTTCATGTAAATACCGCACATCCCAACTGGCAGCAAGACTGTCTGATCTGGTTTACTATGAATTTGCACAGCAGTTTCTCCCAGTCAGCCAGTCAGTCAGTCAGTCAGTCAGGCAGTAATCTGGCCATTGCCCTGTGTTTTATCAAAGCTGGTAAATGTGCCCGATGATAGATCTTGAAAGTTTAAGCTAGTATTGCAGCTGCTCACTCTATATGTAAATTTTCACACCATGACTGCACATTTTCACATGATTATGATAATCCTTCTCTTTTAAGAAGCAGGTATTGTACATCTTCACCACGACTCCCTCTTGTTTTGCCACTCGCCCCTCACGTCCCCTTCCTGAAAGAATCTGACATCAAATTAAATCCCCTTTTAGATTTGCACCCCCAACAGCAGCTATAAAGTAGATTCAACGTAGTACGCTGATGAAAGCTGAACTTACAAGAAAATGCATCATTTGAGTGGGAGTCCATTTGCTTTTATAATTCTTACTACATACCAGCCAAACTTGTGCAACAACAGGCTTAACCATTGTACAATCTGCTGACAGCCAAGAGGCTTAATGGGCCCTTTCTGTGTTATCTTGAATATTGTACTCAATGACTCAGTTCTAATCTGTTGTGGTTTCACTACAGTATTCCTGTAGGAGCTGACAGTTTTGTTGAGGTATCCCTCTAAAATATATTTTTTGGAAGCAGCATGTTGCCAGTCTAGTTTCTTTCCATCTCTGATCTTATATAGACTTGACACCACGAAATACTGGTTACTGACTTAAATTGCTTCCCTGCGCTGCAGTGAACAAATGTTATGAGACAGACAAGCTTGGCTTTATACTCGAGTTTTAATATTTTAAGCAGAAACACCCATTCACACACATCACATAAATGTTGTAAACAAATTCCGAAGCCAGCAACTACAGACTTGTAGTCGTGATTAAAGTAAAACACAGGCCTCACAAAAAATTTAAACCTACATTACCAAACCCTTTCCTATTCAGAGAGGCTGTATTACCAAACTGCAGCTGTGTGTGTCTCTGCATCCTAATCTATCTGAAATCACATTTCCCAATCCACAGTGTTAAATTCTTGAATGTTCACGGTGTGGCTCACCAGAGTTACCAGATAATAAAAATGACAGTAGGGACAGTGTGGGAATACTGGTGTAAGCTTGTGTCATTGCTTGTAGTGGCCACCGTGACAAGCCTGATCTGATACCCATATGGAAATAGTGCCATACAGCGGGATTATGACTTGACACAGACCCTCAAGGCCTTGTCATCATGCCTGTATTTTCAGTTCATCTAATGACTCGCCGTCGCCGGCCTTGATGGAGGCTTTGTGAAGCTGAGGTTTACCACACATTCCATACTGTTGATGCTATTTGCGAGGCGTTTATGTGGACATCATGTGATTTTTAGCGGTGTGTTGGGTCAAATGAGGGGGATTGTGTGGGCTGGGTCTGAATTCCATTTGTCACTTGTCCTGCTCCTATCACTTACATTCACACACTCACATGTGAAGTTAAATTCATGATCCATGCCCTTAGGGAAACATATGTGCATGCATTAAGCTTACATGTTTATCCTAAATTTGCATGCAGGGAAATTGTCTTGCTCACTCACTCTTTGTCTCTCTCTCTCTCTCTCTCTCTCTCTCACTCACTCACACACACACACACACACACACACACACACACACACATATATATGCATCTGTATAGAACCTATGTTTCACAAGAGTGGAGGCTGCCAACCTCTTCTATGTAGAACTCCTTCAACTTAACTACCTATTGATATGGTAATGTTGGTTGTAGTTATTAAGTTAATTAATAATCAGAGTTCCAAATTAATATTTTAGTATGTTTTATGAGACTGAATTGGCTATCAATTTTCCCTTTACAAAGGGTGGTGCCCCCAAGGTTGGGCTTAATGTCAATTAAGTCCAATTATTTAATATAATTATCAATTATTTTTGATAATTATTAATTATTTATGATAGTTGTACATATTTTGTACACTTTTAAACAATTGGTCCCCAACACAATGTACTTGTGATACCAAATTATAACAAAGGTCACATGCCACTCAATTGAGTTTATTGCAAAAAGTGCCCACTTGTTCACAGGCCTTACATAAACCAAAAAATAAAATGCCCCAGTATTCATGGGAAAGTGCAGGAATGTCAGCTTTGGTTTTGTATACAATGTCCATCAGACACCTGCCTTCCAGAAACTAGAGCCCAGCAGGATTATAAAGCCAGGTAACTTCTAAAATAGCATGCAACAACTTCTCTGAACATTTGTTAATAAATAGCAATAATCAATANTGCTCCTATCACTTACATTCACACACTCACATGTGAAGTTAAATTCATGATCCATGCCCTTAGGGAAACATATGTGCATGCATTAAGCTTACATGTTTATCCTAAATTTGCATGCAGGGAAATTGTCTTGCTCACTCACTCTTTGTCTCTCTCTCTCTCTCTCTCTCTCTCTCACTCACTCACACACACACACACACACACACACACACACACCATTGTATCCCTGCTCTTTGTACTGTTCAGGAATGCTCTGTTTACATAGCTGGAGCTGGCCCAGATCAGTATTTTAGTCTCTCAGGTGTCTGCTGTGTGTCACTGACAGTTATTTTATAGGCCCCCGTACGGCTCGTACTCCAGCAAACGCTGCTGCACCTTGACTAAAACTCTCCTCTGTCTGCTGGATTTATAGGAGGACGCAATGACCCAGAGACTCTTGGGAAGTTCAGGACAATCACTGAAATGCACTTAAGAATTAATGTTGTTTATTTTAGTAGGAAACCTTGGTGGAAAAGTCGTGGGCTGTGTTGAAAAAAGTATCGGATTTTTCACCTGGAATGCTATTAGCTTGTCTGAAATGTTGCCACTGTGATGAATGCATATCCTCAACTCTGACTTTTCCAGCCCTATACTTATCTACCTGACATCATTTGTCAGTGGTAGAGATAAGACTGGGCTAGTTTATACAAATGTGACTTGTATGGAAAAGCCTATCAAATCAGACTGTGCTGCGAATGGGGGCCACACTGATTGTCCAACAGAATTCGTCTTTCTACCTGCCTGTGCAATTGAAGCTCCCTAGCCTCGCCAACCACATCAATGTGCAACATCAGCACGCCTTTTGATATGATGTCTCTCTCGGACCCCCCCCCCACGTCTCTCTTTGACATTCCCACTCGATGCACCTTGCCATGAAATGACAGTTCCTTCGCCGGTGATGTATTGCACCAATCTGTTTAACACATAGAGAATCACCTATTTTCTTAAAAACTCATTGGCGCAAATAGGCAGGAGATTGCTGGCGAACACAGACGTCCCTCCGTGACCTGAAGCTCTACTGGGCTCCAGAGCTCATAAATTAGACAAGAAATCTAATTTCCCAGTGGGGCTCTTAGGATCTGAGTGCTCACAGACAGTCTTTTCAGGGATGGTTGATTTCTATTCTTCTTGATGTAAATGGGCTGATAAGAGGACAGCGGGAACTGGATTGTGGCCTAGTTGCTTGCTGAGTCACTGTGGACAAGTAGTACTCTTTTCTGTCACACTGACTCTGGTTATTTTTTTTTTTTTTAGCAGTGCACATGACAGGCCTGTTTGGAGTTGTCTCGTCACAGCCGGAGATACTGTTGTTGTGAGAGGGAGTTTATTACAAGCGTTAGCATTGTGTTGCTCCCAAGACTCTTGAGGGTCACAGAAAGCACCACGCACTTTTGAACAATGTTATCACAGAAAACAGCTGGAAAACTGGAGTGGGAATGACTGTGATAAGCAGAGTAATTTTCAGCATTGTCATGTGTTACTGAGCTCCGCTGCTGAGTTCGTGTCTCCTTTTGCAGGGACTTTTTTTGTTGTTGTTTAGCTTTAGATCCATTTTCACTATCGTTGACTCGCTGTTGCTCCCACTCTAATTCCTGTGTGTCACTTCCTCAATCCATTGTGTCGCCTCTGTTTGTTCTGGTTGATATTCAGAGGTACTCTTGCCATTTCCTGCTCTGTAGGGTGGAGTTTGGGACATGGTTGGGACACTTCGAGAACACGCTGAGCAGTCTGACAGGTAATGAAACGTTTGGCAGGGCTCGTTTCATTCTCAGCGTTCAAATACAAATAAGCCAGTCAGATGGGTGTTGATAAAACCAGGGTCATCATCTGAAACCTGACTCATGCCATCCATTTGTTTGTTTTAAAGATAATAAAATGATCCGAGTCGTAGATTTGTTTGGTTTATTATTCATGAACAAGTCCCATTGGTCAATATCCACCTCATCTCCTCAGAGCATTTAAAGGCACAGTCACCTTAAACTACTCAATGTCTCACAAAGAGTTGAGTGTTCATTTCTCACTGCATTGCCACTGTGAAATTATCAGTGTAAAATAGACTGAACTTTATTGTCAGATTCCCCCAAAATGTGTCTTGCATAAAGCGATCTCTGCTTTATAGCCTGATTGATACAGGATGTTTGAGGCTGATACTGTTATTGATATTTGGGAGTTGGGAGATGAAAGGTGAGCACGGAGGGGGAGACGTGAGGCACAGTGTGTGTCAAAATGCGTACTCAGTCATAACTCAGTCAGATCTGAACACAGACATGATATACTTTTTTTAAAAATTCAGTGTAACTTACATTTTAGGAGGATCTCCATGTCCATCATGTATAAACAGCCATAAATCCGCTTAGAAATCATTGAAAAAAAACACTCCTTATAACTCAAGAACTTGCCTGAGACTCATTGTGTTTTTAATTTTTTTTCAGCATCAAAATAATCCAGTGATAATTGTCCACACATCCACAGGTACATTGCAAACAGGAAGAGCTAATAACTAATTCGACATACGTTTAATGGTGCCAAAATGTAAACAAATAGAGGCTAAAAACGGGGCTCAAGTTGGCAATATTACACTTCCTGTTACATCCCCCAAAAGCCCCAAATTATGGGACCTGTAGTTCCAAAAAGTAAAGCATCATTATCACTGAAATCAAAGTAAGACAAAGATTATTAATAAGAGTCACAAAGTCCATTAATATGAACTTTTTTCATCAATTAATCAATATGTTTTTGACACTACTAAGGCTCAGAATGTCCCATCAGCACTGTTCTTTTATTCCTGGAACACCGACGCTCTCCTCTATCATTTGTGTTTTTACACCCCCCTAACCTTTCTAGAAGAATCCGAGTTCCCACATTTTCAATATTGTCTTCCAAAGAATATAAAACAAATAGTAACCTACAGTACAAAGACTCCACCCATGCTGTCAGTGAGTCGTGTTTATTAGCTCCCTGCGGCACCAGCCGGTTCATTGTCCGTTTGGTAGGAATGGTTGGAATCCTATACAGCCAGTCGGGGCTGTTTTGCTGTTTATCTTCACAACGTCTCTGGTTTGCTGTCAGTTAACAGCACAGGAACATGTCAGGGTCAGGCGTTCTTTATGAGTTGCTCACAACAGAAGTGGAGCTTGTTGGGCATGTTAATGATTAGTTACTGATTAATCACATAAGAAAGCAGTCATAGCATAAAACTTCGTGTGTGTGTGTGTGTGTGTGTGTGTGTGTGTGTGTGTGTTAACACCTGTTCCGATTGCCGATCCAGTTGGACAGGTTGGGATGAAACTGCAGCATACCTCCGCTGCACCTGTCAGCAGGTGCACTGGGCGGTGCTCGGTAGTAGAGTGCATCATGAGGTCGGGATAAAGATTAGAGATCAGAGGCCGCTGTGCTTCCTGGAAATGTGACCACACCCGCATACGACCCTGTGTTTACTTTGTTTCCTCACTGGTAAATGCAAATTCCCCAGACCCACTGAAACCTCTCCGGATTTATATTTGAATTGTCTTACCCAGTTTAAAGCATCAGAACCGCGTATTCATTTCACTTAAAAGAGTTTGATTTTCTCTCTGCAGTTTGGGCAGATCTTGTCTTTACCCTGGTTAAATACCACACTTGAGCACTCTCTATCCCTTCACTCTTATCCCCTCTGTTCATCTGGAGAGTGTAAACATGACGTCCGAGGTGATTGGTGTCAGGTGACCTTTTGGTTGTCACGGCAACGGGGTCCTAAATCCCAAGGCGCCGGTCATCTCCAGGGGCTTGGCTGATTACTAAATAAAATCTTCCCGGACAGACCCACACACACACACACACTTGGAAAGCGGTAGATAAACAGTGGTGGGGAGAGGAGAAGCTTTTAGTCTCATGATGTTGCAGGCTGATAACTTTGTTTTGCTGTCTGAGTACGGACAGACCACATTCCTGCTGTCTCTCTGCACAGACAGCGAGGTACAACAGCATTGTTGTCCACATCTGGTTGGAGTTGAGTCTTGACCACTTATTGGTGTGCTGGACACCAGTTGATATGAAACACAGAATTATTGAAATCTGTTCACTTGTAGGTTCACAGTACAGTAACTCACAGTTAGAACTGTCTTGTCTGAACAATTGTTAATTATTAAAAATCAAATCAATCATTCAGATATATTAGTGTAATAGAGCTCATCTGTCCCTCTACTCTGGTATAAATCCAAACAGAGCTGCAACGATTAGTCAATTAATTGATCAAATACTAATCGGCAACTATTTTGATAATTGATTTATCATTTAGGTAATTTCTTATAACACCAAGACAGTATGACGGGCATTTTTCACTGTTTTCTGATGTTTTATGGACCAAACAATGAATTGATTAATCACAAAAAAATAACATCCAGAAGATGAATCGATAATGAAAATAGTTGTTAGTTGCAGCCCTAAATTCAAATGAGGTTCAGAAGAAGTACTATACAACCTTCTCCTACTTCATTCAGATATTTAGAGTAGTAAGAGCCTCCTTCCAGTCCTTGCAGTTGTGAATAGAAATATGTAGTTTCACCCGGAAGCCCCAGTAAGTGGATTCATCAGTGCTCTCCTGCACCTTTCTCCCCCACAGGCTTGCCCTCACAGATAAGCTATAGGCTGGCTGCTCTTCAGTCCCAGCTTCTACTAATCTATGGCACGCAGGAGAGAGAAGGCCAAGGGATTAGCATGACAAACCGTCTGATGATGACTTACTTCAGTCATCATACATGTGGGAATATTTTTTATCAAGCTTTAGCAATGAGGTGTAATTATCCCTGAAGCTACTACTGTGTCATTTGTGAAATTTATTACGATGGAAATACAAATGTAACAAATACAGGCAGTTCGTAAAGTATACTGTGTGTGCAAGGAGTAAGTGAATCCTGAGTCTGCTTTAAGGAGTTGAAGGGCTGCAGAGAAATATGGGAAAGCAGCATTAATGTTTCCACAGGAAAATTGTTGCAGGGAAGGTAGTTATATTTGAATGCAGTTTTAAACAAATGATGTCATGGCTTTGCTCCCCATTGTAAAAAGAGAGCAGAGGAAAAATGTGTTGCTTTGTTCTCTAAGTATCCAGGCTCTTGACCACAGGGCCTGTGTGTGTGTGTGTGTTGGCAACTGTGCACTATGCTTGTGTGTGGTCTAAATACAGCTCTTTACTGTTGCCCAAATCATTGTGCGCCAAAAGGCACAAACAAGGTCATAAAAGTGACTTTGTTTCGCCGCTCTAAACATAGACCGGCTCTATATTTTGATACCGTTTTCCACAGGCGATTGTGTCTTTGTTGGACGTGAGTCAGCAATGGATCTATATTCAGCTACTGTTTGCTCATGAAACGGCAACCCTAGGCAATATTTTTGTCATTAACGCATGAGCCTTGGCTACAATGTCACTGTTCTCTATGGAGGATTTTTCTTTCATTTCTACACATTTAGCCATGTTAGCTAAATTGGTGTAATTATTTGTAGATTTCCATTAGGCAGTCATGTTTCAAAGCGTCAGTGTCACCTCTGCAAGGTAAAAATGTAACCAACTTGTATTTGGGCCCAATCGCGGCCCAGTAAGAGAAATCGCCCCTCCAAACTGTGATCCTGGCTTAACCTCCACTCACTCTTTTTGGCAGCTAGAAGGCACAAACACACACGCATCAACCCTACTACACATTTCCCATCTGTCTGACACTCAGATGAATTAGAGCAGACACAGGAAGAGAGGCTAGCTCTGAGTTGTTTTAGTGTGTGTGTGCGCGTGTGTGTGTACCTGCTCATCTGGTCCGTTTCGCCGACTTGTTTCTGCCCTGCTAAGCGCCAGCTGTACAGGGAGGTGTTTCAGTCTACCTGACAGTGGGAAGAGCGCTCATCACCACAGCCTAGGTCAACCACAGAGCCATCACTCAATTTATAGAGGAATGAATGACAGGCAGAGGACAATGTAGGTCTGATTGAGGCGTAGGATGAGAGTATGTTCATGTTCATCAGTGATATACAGTATCTTGTATTAACAGAAGTTCTTTGTTTAAAATGAGAGATCTTTTTGTTTTGAAATTTGACCCTTGTATCTCAAATACGTAAGATTCCTGGCTGACAAATAGGTTGAGCTTTAACAGATGGAGAAATGTATCATCACCTTCAGCCCCTGACATAGATGTATAGCGTTTGATCTGTTCACCTGGCAAAGCTGTCTTTCTGTAGCTCTTTCTGCAAACTGCAGACTGACAACATCTGTTACCGTTAATATGACATGTAGATTGCAAACAGCAGTGTTATAATAAGGCTGGGAGCACGTTATGGTCTGTCTTTTCATGCTTGGCTGCAATTGCACAGACCAACCCAGTTCCACTGATGCTGCAATGCACTCATCAGTATGAGATAGCACACCACCTCCTTTTGTGACTGAATTTATTTCATGTACAAGTAACAAGAAAAATGGCAATTTTTTGAATGTCATATAAAATAACAAGCGGAGATTACGAGGCTCTTCCACCTTGGGTCATGGGAGCCAGAAAGAACAAGGAGCGATTACCTCATTTTGCTCTCATTAGCATTTTAGCTCACACCCATCTTAACTTAATTTTGCTCTCTTTTGCTTTCTCTCTCTGGGGATCTCTCTTTCTCCTTTACTGATTGAACAGAATACGTTGCGGGTCATAAATTCTGGGTGTGTATAGTTTCTTCCAGCGGCCGTGGTCGGCTTGACGCGGCCTTATGGAGCTGAAGGAGCCCTGAGGAGAAAATTGGCAGGGCCTTTCCACCAACCGAGCCCCTTCCCTCCCCTCCCCTGAGACTCATTCCAGCGTTCAAACTGAGATCAATCCTTCTCCCTGTTGCTCTGCACCCCTCCTTCTCCGCTCATCTCCCTCATTCTCTCTCCCTTCCGTCACCTCCTCCTGTCCTCCATCCTTTTCCCCAAGCCCATATTGCCAGGAATCCAATTACATCACATGATGGTAAACTCAGTCTAATGCCACTGCTGTTCTCCCACTTCAATCCTTTCCGTCTTAAACCCCTCTCTCCCTCTCATTTCTTCTTCCTACTTCTTCTCCCAGTGGGTAAAGGAAGATCCCCCACCCCCTGGGCATTTGCCCCCAGGCATGTGACTCTGTCCTGGGTCAGTGTCACCTCGTGGCCCCTCCTCTCTGGGCCCTGGGTGCCTGGCTTTCTTTGCGTTCCCACACTAAACAGTGGCTGTGTTGATACTGTTCTAGCGGTGTTGTCACGTTTTTCAGACACACAGCAGGTGAACCATGAATGAAAACAAGGCCAAAGCAAGGCCATGGATGGGTGGATGATGGCTGTGGTGATGCTGGGGGTGGAGGTTGAGCCAGCTGACAGCATGGTGTTTTTACTGACTACACTTGGTGGTTTGGCATTTTTACATTTTTTTAAAAATTCATCAGAAATGTTTTTTTTTCAGGAAACATACAGACATGTTTAGAGACGCCAGTCCACCTGACTTGAATGTTTTTGGACTGTGAGAAGAACATGATGTGTGCATTTCTGAAAATGAACATAGTGTTTGTGAAATTCATTAAGACATAAATGGCACAATGAATTCGCTTAACTTTAACTTACTTTAAAATGCACCAACATGGTTAATTATATATTTTTTTATTTGACAGAGCAGTGATGTAGAGGTGGATGGGGTGTTTTATATTCCATGTTTATGTCTGTGTGAGTGTGTGTGTTTGTCAGACATCGCTTGCTGAATCATTTCGCTGTCGGGATCCTCCAACAGAAGGCAACAGATATTACCTCCATATTTCATGTCAGGGGGAATGGACGTGCCCCGCCGCTCCCACTGTCTAATCAGCCCAAAGTGGACTGTGCCAATAATCAGCAGCCACAAATCACTCTCATTTCCTGTTGGGATGAAATGTGTTGTTGTTGTTATTGCACTCTTTTCCTCACAAATTCCACCATGCCTGTCAATCTGCAGCATGCTGTGTAGGTTGTGGCAATATGTTAATTACGGATTGGAGTGGCAGTACAGAACAGGGACTGACAGATTGGATTCTCTTTGCGCTGGGTGAGAGATTATGTACGCATGTGTGTTGCTGATATGTGATTGTACCCACTCAGGTGTAGATACATTAAAGGGAAAACTCATGACAAATGGTAATGCATTGTATTTTTGGTACGTACAACTAGAATGCTGAAAAGATTACCATTAATAGCATAGAAAATTTAAGCTACAGGGTTGTTTTGAGCTAATATGCAAGATTGGTAAGGGCCCTGATCAAGGCAATTTTTAATGGATCTGATCCAATTCCAGTGCCTCGTTTATTGTAAGTCACTGTGCTCTGGACATGCCAGCTGTCAGAAATGCCTCATAGTGCTCTGTTTAAACACTACAACTGTTTCCTAAAGCAAAGTAAGCTGTGGAATGACACATACGGATGAACATCAGCCAGCACTTTCAGAACAGATATCCACTCTGACAGCAGGCAGAGCTGCTTTGGTTTTTAAAAAAAGGTCCTTATACCTCTGTTTAAGTGACATTTTGCAGGTGCATCATGCCTCTAAAGTGCAGCTGTTCGTTGAAAACCGCACTTGAAATTGTGTCGATACTGGCGATCATGAGATGGGATCCAAATCCTGTCCAAGCATCCTGCCACAACAGTTACAGACTGAAGCTCGTCTCTCTGTCAATATTATAGGTAACTCCATATGAGAACAGTGAAAAGAAAGCTGTGATGCAGGCTGTTGTTTCTAAACACAGAACTAATTGGATTGGCTTCATTGATTTTAATAAAGGCCTACTTTTTGATAAGTTATATTATGTGGAAAAAATATACATAGCAAATTGAGATCTGGGAAGGTACTTGCTATTAAATGGCTCGGAGTGGGTTCAAGGGATAAAAAAAAACCCTCCCTGAGATCCCCGATTATCAACTTTAAACAAGTGTGGTTGTCACTCCTCAGAGTTTAAGAGCAAGCTTAGTTTTATTCCATATTCAGTACTAGTTATGGCAGACACACCGGGAGAAATCCATTGTAGATAGAAGAAGGGATTTGTTCACCAACAACAGCCTTAGTAGATAAAACAGCAATGCAGCTACTAGGCAGCCCCAACTGACGCTGACTCAAGTGACATCACTTGAGGACATTTATTACATTTAGACTTCACACAGCTCCCTCTGGAGACACAAAAGGCTTTTTACAACTTTTTTTCACATATGCAGAAGTACTCCCCGAGACCTGTAAACAGACTTTGGTGTGTAACATTGGCGGAGTTCCCCTTTAAAGGTCATGGCTCCTGCATCACCACAACATGACAAACTCCTTCTCTTGCTCATAGAATGTCATCACTCACTGCTCTTGCTTTGTCTACATGTAAAAACACACAGCTGAAGACAACAAGCTCATGCACCTTCTCTCCCTAACTGAAGTATAAGGAGATGTGGCTGGTTGCAGGAAACTTGGTAAAAGTAAAACTTCATCGCAAAAACATTTCTGGATTGCAGTGAACATCACAGATTGACGATATACAATACAAGAGACTGTCTTGAGTAGGATTCTTGCTGTAATCCCTTTGTTTGTCAGTGTGATCTTGTGTGTGTTTGTGTGTGTGTGTGATGGATATGCTGCATGCTCAACTGTGTCAGATGCGGGTGCTCGTCTGTAATAATGACTCCCTCCCACTGTTCAGAGAGAAGGAGTATAAACACACTCAAACAAACCCTCCTCCTCATCCCCTCTCTCTAACCTACCGGGAAGTTATCTTATCCAACAAAGTAGTTAAAGATAAAAAATCATGTTCACGTTTTTTTTGACCCCTCCAAAAATCGTAATCATTATCCTTGACCGAAGTGAATGTAAATGATCATTAGTTAATTACATACATCCTTTTCTTGTGAAAAGCACATTAGCAACAGCGGAATGAAAGCCGTTTTAAATGGCAGAAAGACACGCGTGCACGTTAACAGAGGGACATAGCATAAAGAGTTTATTTTTTCATGTGAATTGATAATTTTTTGTATCTTGTCATGAAGTTCTCCTGTCCACTCTCGTCCAGACACTTCATCATACTGAGATCTAGCAATAAAGACACATAATAACTGTTGAAATCCTCAAATTTGATGCCAGCCATTGCAAAGGAATAAACTTGCTCGATACAGCAGACAGGTGGAAAAATACACTCCTGCTTCATATCTCAACTTTCACTTCTGCCTCTGTAAACTGTGAGCATGGCAGACTGAGCGCCGCGACTGGCACAGCCCTTCATAAAGCTCCTCAGCCCCTTAGGCAGCATGCTAATGTAAACGCTGTGCTCCGCTGCCCCTGTTTTAATCACAACCATATGCCTCGCATTCCTCCCCTGGGGACCTGGACCCCGGTTCTGCCTACAGTCAGCCAGTAATACGACAGCCACTCTGTTAGCGAGCTTGTTGATTTGCTCGGCTGAAACACCTCATATGAGCGGACCGCCTTTTAAATATTATATTTCAGCCGAGTTCGTATCACACCTGAGGAGGCAGGAGCCTAGCAGTTGTAAAAGCAAGCTTGTGGCCAGACTGTCACAACTGGCCGGAAAGCTGCAGGAAAGTGGATGAATAATGCACTCTGCACTTATGCACTCTCCATATTACAGCCATGGTGCCCTTGAGCAAGACATTTAACTCTGACATCTCTCCGACAGTCTGAGATGAATGGGGAGATTTTTGGTGTTAATATCCATAGCCTACTTCCTGACTTATTTACTAAGCATTTGTAGAAATAGATGTATATGGGATATAGTAGGCATTTGTCTTGACAAGTTTTTTTGGTGTTTTTGGTGCAGTTTTGTGTATAAAATTAGATACTGTGTAAAATGCACACAAGGAGCTCTGTCAGCCTGAGTGGAGCTTTGAGCTAAATGCAAATGTCAGCATGCTGACATAGACATTATACCTGCTAAACCTCTGCGTATTAGCTTTGGCATTGTGGGTACCATGTTCACATCTTAGTTTAGTGTGTAAGCATGTTAACATTTGCTGATTAACCCTAAACACAAAGTACAGCTGAGGCTGATGAGACTCACTAATTTTGCAGGTATTTGGTCATAAATTCACAAGTTTTGGACAAATTTTGACCTGTTGGTGCCACTAGAGGTAAAGTCAGGGGATCAGCAAAACGCTTTCAGTCTGGACCAAAGTGGCTGACCAACCGACCGACTGACTTTGCCATCCCAAGAGCTGCAGCATTAGCACGGAGCACACGGAGCAGAAAAAAAGAGCATTTTAGAAGCTACTGATTGATTTGGAACGAGGCCAGAAAGATTGTTCCTGGAAATGAGTATTCTTGCTTAGTAGTGTTATCTTGCATAATTTAAAAACACGTCATGGCTGAACACTGTTGCCTTGAATGGGCCTCATTTTCTGTTCCACTTCCTTCTAAGCATTGCTGAGTAATAGTCAATATCCTTGGCCATTACGTATTTAGAGGACTGATACTAAGCCCTTGTCTGCCTTTAGTGTCATTTATAGTAGGAATAGGGTATTGCGTTTTATGTGGGACTGATGAGCTGATAAATTGCTGCTCTGTAAGGCCAATCTCACCGCTCAATTAGCGAGGGAGGTTATCTGAGGACGCAACGGAACACATCACTGCGGCAGGCAGATGGTGACTTGGTGTGTGTTTGTCTGATTTGACACTACCTGTGTCTTATGCATAATCACTCTCTCCCTCCCTCCCATTCACTCTGGTTTTTTTTTATCTACCCTAGTTTCCCGGTTGGTCTTCTCCTGTCGTCCATTCACTTGCGCTCAATCGCTCATGCCCGTCTGACATTTCACACTTTTCCCCTGCTTTGTCTTCTGAGGCTGTGATGGATTGCCTTTACTGGGCAAATAGCTTTGCATTCATCTCCCCTGCTGACTGATTTGACAAACATGATTTTTTTCCCTCTCTATCAGTAAACTAGGTTTTGTTTTGCTGCGGACAACCATATAACCTAAACAAGAACCTAAATAAGTAGTAGTCATGGCCTTAATATACTTGTGTGTAGGGCTGGACCCAAATATTAGACTATTCGGGTCCAGCCCTACTTGTGTGTTTTCATTTCTGTAGAAGACAAACATGACCTGGGGCTTCGTATTTCATGTATGAACACTGGGGAATAGGACAAGAAACATTATTATTAGCTTTGATGTAAAAAAGGCCAGTTAGGTCCAGTTTGGCAGAGTGAAACAGAAGGGATGAAGAAGAGAAAAACGAAGAGAGACATGCTAGAGATTCTACGTATGCGGTTGGACCTGCTCAGTTGGATTGTGGGTGGTCTGATGTCATCATTCGCGCATGCAGCCAGTTTCTGCCTTCATACTGCTGGTTTCAGTGCACATGCACATGTTCGATTCCCTATCTGCTTATTCTTTGATCTTCCGTCACATCTACTGTTAAGGCACTTGGAGAGCGCTTTCAAGGCCCCTTTTTTCTCCTCCATCTCCTCAGGAATCTGGGAAAAAATAGCTGCACAAACAACAGATGTGCGCTCTGATCCCAGGCCACCACTTCCATTTTTAAGGAATGGTATGTTCCCAACCTCTTGACGCAACTTAACAAAGGAGATATCCTGAAAGAACACTGGTGGTCTTTTGTTCAGATGTGAATTATCCGCTCCCCTTCATGTGTCAGTGTGCTGATGGAAACTTCCCATCCTAGACCACCCCTCCGATTCAGGAGTTTTGACTCTTTTGAAGGCGGCAGTGATAGGATCATGCCTATGGCCCTTCCCACTGTGACACCGTGACAAATGAGTGTGCATGTTTATGTGTGTGCATGCTTATACACACTCCCAGCCACCAGCAAGTATCCCATACAGGTTCAGTCACAGTAGCCTTGCTGAGAAGACAGAAAAATCGCCTGATCTCTGCCTACATTCCCACACCGCACAGAAACAAACAATCATTTTTGGACAAGATCGGGTGAAGGTAAGATCTGTCCTTTGGCTCTTCTCCCAGGAAAGTGCCCTCTCAGCTGAATAAGAACTCTTAGGAAGTTGTGTTTGTTATTCCCGAACAATAAGAGTTTTAATGGCTGGCCTCAGGTAGGGTATGTTTTTCACTTGATGCTTATGATGCTTTCCAAGTATTGTGCAGGGACAAGCCCTGCTGTGCTAAGAGCAATCTTTCCATTTTGCGATTATTACACGATTCAAGGCAAGGTGAGATTGTTTCAGAAATAAAGGCCTCACTGTAATATATTCTTTATGAGGGCTTTATTGCTAGTCATATTGCTGAAGTTGATGTAATTGTTGAGGTGGGCTATGAAAGTGCTGAAAGGTAGAGAGACGCTTGCTTCACCTGCCTGTATTTATGATGAGAATGATAGTGCTATTTTTTTCTAATGTGGATGCTGTAAGCTGTTTCTATACCTCTGCTTGACAAGGAAAAGTGAGTTCAGCCTCTTCTCATCGTGTCCCAGTTTTTTGTCTCGTGTTACCTCCTCTCGTCCTTTTTCCTCCTTCCACGCAAGTTTTAAAACCTTATCTTTTTTTCTGATTTTAAAGTAAGCAGTGTAAAAATCAGACATCAGTCCACCTTGTGTTTCTCAGTCCTCTTGGTCCTACCCTAGAGTAAAGCAATGCTGGGATTACTGGTAGCCTCTGTCTCACAACAGTGGTATTTTGTTGTGCTCGTAAACTCAGACCACATTCCCCATAAAGCCAGTTGCTTTTTCTTGGAAAGATGATGTTGCTACTTGCTCCTTGTCTTTCTCCCTGCCATGTGAATTTTATTGTTGAACAGACTGATAGCTTTCTTATCGCGAAGCATAAAGTGATCTCCCTTTGTGTCATGAGTAATATTGTAAATTTCCTCGCAGAATCCAAACTGGGAGCTCATATTAAATGCAGTACAAAGACTAGTAATAGTCTGCTAATCTTGTCACTGATGGTCTTGCTTTTTTTTTATGGTCATTGTGCTAAATTGCTACACGTAGGAAGTTGAAAGTCGGAACAGACTTCTTGCTGTGCTTCTCTCAGTGTGTGGGGGGGCAGCAGAGTCTGGCCAGCTGCTTTGTCCCAGTGGTAGCTGCAGCAGCACGCAGCCATATGGTGCCTCAGCCTCTCTGTAATCACTGGACCAGTGGAAGAGATGAAGACGGAAAAATGAATGTGTGGTCTGATGAGAAAGAGTCGGCGGACGTGTCTGCGTAATATTTCTGTCAATTCCAATTTTGAAAGATTTCCAGTTGTCTGAACTGCAGCAAAAACGGCCATAAACACTTTAGTCTCCACACATCATTTTTTTTTTCATCACCACATATTGAATGAACTCTTCTGTACTTTGCTGTGCCTCCATGCATTCTTTTTGACGACTGTGTCATCGGCAGTGCGTGGCTTATTATTCCAGCTGTGCTTTAGCTGCAGTGCTGGCAGCGGCTCAGGGCATTTAGTCATGCTGAGGTCAGGAGTAGGTTACCACCACCATGTATAAAACTCAGAGGTGGTGTGGTGTGTGTCCAGCTGTAAGATGATACAGTAATTGATCCCATTGCACAGATCCCACTCCTCGTTGCTTTAAGGAGACGTGATTACTTGCAGAGGCTCATGAGGGGAGGGATGTGGCGCAAAGAGAGATGTGGCCGAAGGTTGATTGTGGCACGGGTTGCGTTGTAAGGCTTGAGTTAACATTCACTTGATGTTAATGCTTCACACTGAAGCCCATGTCTCATTTTTGAGGTAGTAAATAGATGTGTTTGATGACGTTTGATTGATGAATGAGAGTGTGAGTCCATGACGCTACAAAACACCACAGATGGATCATCTACCCCGATACCCTTGCCGGAGCCACAAGGCCAGAGACCCGCCCCTCAGCCGTGTCCCCCTGAGTTCTGGTTGCTATGATACGCCATCAGAGAGGCGGGGCTTGGGCCCGGGATGGATGTTACCGATCTTGGAGGTGGCTCCATGTGTAATTGATGACACGGGGAGCTCAGCAGCCGGGGGCCACTGCACGCTGTCGACACACACGTACACACACGGTGAACTCTATAGGAAAGGATGTAGCAGCACAAACAAACACAAATCAATACCTAACCCTACCCCTTTCACCAGCATCTGAGTCCAGGTTTGGCACTCTCTCTGTCCGCTGAATATATGCACACATTATAGTGAAAAAGAAACTATTGTACAGATTGTGTTGGGACTTTGTGAGAGGGCTGTTGACTGAACTCTGTGGACATTTAAGGGCTGTAGTTTGCGGTGGTGTTGTGATGGATTGCCTTGTATTGGAAGGTGTTTGTAACATTTCCCATGCCTGCAAATGTGGATGAAAAAATATTGGAAACACATTTCAGTATTTGCAATCTAATAAAAGGCCACACAAACTAGGGTTGAGTCAACACAAAAAATGGAACTTGGAAAGTTTCACAAAGGTGGTATTGCACAGCTTTTACACCGGATTGTGTTATGTAATGCATTATATTATGCATTATATTATTCATTTTTAAGGTCAGTGAGGTTTTTATGCTGTTTGTTCTCCTGTGTGATATTTATACTGCAGCTAAATTCGAACAGCAGCAGAATGAAAATTCCCCACCACCCCCCACCCAAATGTAATTAGAGGAGTTGAGAACAGAAATGTCATGGCTATTGATCAGAGAGCGTGGGGACAAAAAAGCACTGGCCGGTCCCCATGTTTAACGACTAGTTAAAGGGCCTCATTAGGAGGGCAGGGGCTGGGGCTGATTGTCTGCAGGGCAGAGACGGTCCAGCCCCAGTCATCTGGCCCAAAGCGGAGCTCTGCACTCATTTGTGGAATGTGAGGGATTTGCGTAGAGGCGAATAAGCATGTCAGCAACTGGCGTGAAGAACTCTGTGGTCAGCAGCAGGTTAACTTCCAGACACACAAACACAAAAGAGCATACTTTTGAGTTTATGTCCGTGTGTTTACAAGTTTGTATCGACTTACGCTCATTTGTGAGCTTTGAATCCCCATGAAATCTTGAGAAGGGGGATCAGTTATCTTGATTTTGCATGCGTTTTCTGGTAGAATGAACATCAGCCAAACTTGTCAGCCAAACTTGTCACCTCTCATCTTCACATGAAGTTCGATTTTGGGTGTGTTTTTTTTGCTCAAGCTTCATCTCCTTCAGATTCCTAACAAACTGTCCTTTTTACTAGTATTTTTGTTAAGATCATGTGACTATCCAGCTGATTTGGTGGGCTGTTCTACAGTGCCCCCCCCCACCCCTTAGTGCATTTAGGTTTCCCCAAGATTTCCAAACAGGGATGCAACTTTTCACATCATTAAGGGGCAGTTAGTGTAATGATTTGTTTACAGGGCCTTATCTGTTCACATAGCTCAGCCAACACATATGCTTTGTGATCGTGTCTATTTGAAGGTTTTGTATATTTACATAGAAAAAGTGGAATTTCAGGAAATAATTTGAAATGCGTTGCCTTAAAAACTATGAAACTGTTGATTGATTTTCATGTCCTTTGCCATATTTGTGCTACAATATCAGGAGGCTTCTTTGTAAGTGGTGGCAGAAGAAAATAATATTTTAGACCAAGTAATAAGGCTGCGTTCAGTAGGTTGCAAAAGTAACACTTAAGTAATACTACAGATTTAGAGCTTTAACCAAGGTCACAGAGCAATGATACAGACACATGGTGAACTGTGTCGCCATGGGCTGTTGTGTTACCCTGGGACTGTGCAGTGTGATTAGTCACTTGCCAGCCATCTTCACCTTCTTTCTTTCTTAGCCACACAAACACCAGCTCTCACGTTTGTGATTTATGCAAATAAGCAGTAAGGTGATGATAATAAACAAGTTGTCTGTTATGTAGTCATCTGCAAATTGATGATGTTGGCATGCAGAGGGTTGCGCAGAGCTAACAAGAATATAAACAGCTCTTTATCAGTATGTTATCCTTTTAATAAATAGACATTGCGATTTTATTCACTCTTATGGAACAGTTTGTTCTTCTAAGATATAGAACACATCCAGAGTGAGACATCAGAGTGACAAATGTTGTTCAAGCAGCACCTGACTTAGCACTCACCCTCTATTGATTTTCCAACTTTTCAGTTCACAGATCTATCTCTGAGACTGTTTGCAGTTCAGCCTCCTGGCATGGTGGACAGAAATCAAAGCTAACTTTATTTACTGCCCGGCTCTCAAACTTTGACAGCAACATTTTTTTTGTTTTGTTCTCACAGCGATTTCTCTGCCTCAGCTTTCAGTGTGTTTATGGCTGCCGACTGTTCCAGGCACCTTGAGGTGGTTTTATGGTAACACCAGCACCTAGACGCTGGCAATTAGGGCTAATATTTTACAACGTCATTCATCTCTGCTCCTGAGGAGATGCAACTTTTTACGTGTCTTTGTACTCTAGACTCTGGACTACATGGTCATCCAAGTGGTGAGGTGGGTCAGTCAAGATGAAGCTAGAAGAGGAGGACGACTTTGTGCATTTTGCAATAGAAGCAAGTGCATTATACAACACTGATGGAAAGAAAGGCTGAAAAGCAAAAGAAACAGTGAGTGACCCTGAAAAAAAAACGCATCTCAGCTAAGGTTTCCCAGACCCAGTTCGGTTTCCTTCTCTTTTGCGCCAGATATTACTCACTAACAAGCAAGAGGCATTGCAGTGCAGCTCTGCAGATGCAGGCAGAATGTTGCGCGAGGGCTTGGAGGCTCCAGGCTGACTTTGAAGCTAATTCAATAGTGTGTTCTCCTCTGCTCTGGTGCATAATAAGATTGGAACACAGACATTTGGTCCTTTGATTAAAGTGTCCAATCAAAACGAGGTTATCAGGAGACGGATTCCTCCGGCACCGACTGTAATGGAGAGTGTTATCGTCGTCTTTGTCATTATTGTTTCCTTAATTGCAAATGATGCCGGTGTTCGCCTTGGTAGACCTCTTCGAGCATCCAAAATAATAGGGTGTGATAGCACCGATAGTGAGTTGAGAATACTAATTAAATAGCCCCGGGTGCCCAGTCTTTCCACATTTTTGTAAGTTTAGTAATTGAATAACTTTACAGCGAGTTGAACAGTAACTGAGTTTGTATGACAGAGAAACCTTGTTTATTTGTTTAATTTGTTGGCATTTGATAGGGCCACAGGTGGCCAAGAAATACTAGAGAACATGAAAGGACTGTTTTTTCGAAGATCTTCTCCACTCTTCCCAAACTTGAGTGGGTTGTATTGGAGAGCTGATATTCCAAGGGATCAGACCAAAAAAGTGTCTCTAAGCCAACACAGAAATAAATGTCTCAGCACATATTGGTCCATCCCTTCCTGCACATCATCACTGCCAGCCAGTAGGAGTTGAAGGAGAAGGCAAATGATGTTTGTATTGGCTCAACCCGGCAATAGCTACAGCTCTTAAGGCCAACGGCGGGTTTTCATTGGTCAAGCATCAACAAGGCTCCATAGGCCAATGCATAGCACATTTTCAGTATGCAGTTCTACTGTGGCCAGCTTGTGATGCTAGGATTCACATTATTTCATGGTTGTGAAAAAATGTGAAGGCCCACTTCAATGAACAGTACATGTAGGTCTCAAGCCGACAAGGTTCAAAACCAATGTGGTGTTTCCAGTTTCTCATGATTCACATTCCAAAGGTTTTAGGTCTCTCTCACGCTGTGTAATCAAGGCTCCTGAGGCAGCGCTGCCATTAAACAGCCTGCTTGGTGACTTTTCGAGAAATCAGCAGCAGCTATTACTGAGATTAGTTTAGTGTTCCATTTATTCATGATCAAAATATGCTCCTTTCTTTTCTTTGGCTTTCCTCACTTGACTTGACCCATATTGTCTTCACTGTCTCTGCTGTCTTTGTCCTGATCTCTTGTGAAGCCTCTTGTTTAAATGGCACAAGGTGGAGTCCATTTACATGCTTTCTTGGACAGTGAATCTTATTATTTCTCCTTCTTCCAGCCCCTAGTTTATCTGTCATCTCTTTCCATAACATCCTTTTCCCCATTGTCAAGCCCTCACAGCATGCCATCCTAACCTTTCCTTATACATCTCGATTAGTCATTGATTTCTTTCACTGCACATCTGTTGGCTCCAGCCTAATTTATGTTTTCTGATGACCTTTTTACCTCAGCGAGGCCCCTGCAGCTACATTGTTAGCAAAAGTCTGCTAGCCAAGTATGAGGCTGATGGCCTAATGTGGTCAGCGTTGAGTGATGACTAACATTAGGCACTATGTGGTGCCTTTTTTCTTTGGAGTAGAGCATTGATGGAGATTGCAGGACTCCAGGTTTTATTCCCCCAGCTGTAATTTAAAGGACTACATGAAGTCGTAGACCACACAATGTAAATTTCATGTAAATCAAATGATGTTTGTCACAAATAGCTTGCACACGGATTTTGTCCTTTATAGTGGAAGTTCCACCTAATTAAAGTTGGCCAATATACATTTACGCTAATTATCTGCACCTTTTCCATTAAGGGATCATCTTTGTGTCTCTGATGTCTGATGTGTAATGATTCAGTCTACACCCAGATAATGAAAGCTTTTGTATTTACTGATTAAAACTTGGTAGGGCTTTCCAGAGAAATACACTTTAGAGGGCAGGAAGTAATGCCTTCTATTATTCTGGCAGCAGCAATTTGGTATTTAGTTTGGTAAACAGTTAGTATGAACAGTGAAGGCCACCAAGACTGAACAGCCCGAGGAAAGAGAAAAACCTCAACTTCCTCAACAGAACGTCTAAGGAAAAAGAAATGGTGACTGAACCGTAATTGCAAAGTGAATTCTTGGAACTGCAGTGCTGAAATAATAAAGCACCAGCAGTCACTAATGTTGCCAAATAAAAAAGAGGATCTTAAGCATTACATCTTTACATTATTAAAGTCTGATTCAAAAGGACATTTACATAATTTTAAGCATTGCCGTTTGTTGATGTCATAGGGTTGGAGATGTGGCGAAGAGGGGAGGGGGGAGAGAGAGAGGGAGAGAGAGAGTATAGCGTAGCTCTTTAGGTATGCATTGTTATATGCTTGTACAATATGCATGCAAATTATGACCACATGCTCTGACCTTCCGTTGTATACATTATATGATTTTACTGTTACTCTATCTTTTATTAAAGGCAGTTGTGTGTAATTCTTAAATTCCAACAGTATGTTTTTTCATGTGACTCTTTGAAAGTTACTCACCTTTCTTAAGACTCATGCAGGCTGCCTCAGCCTCACTGTGCTAAATGACACTTTTTGTTTCCCTGCAGTGTATAACTTGAGCCACTTTAATTAAATATGTGAAGTAAAAGCCCATACTGTATCTCTTCCTCCAATAGACCTTCATATTAAACCATTATGCTACATTACAGTCATTTAGTACTGTGACTGAGCTTGTACTTAGCAGAGTGAGGGATCGGTGTGCAGTGCTGTACATTAACAGTGGGCCCTTTGGCCAAACTCTCTGCACGTTTCTCTGCATGTGTTCCGAATAAAAATGTCAGCCGTTGAGTTTTCATAAAACTTCCCCCAAAAACCTGGAGATGTGAAAATGATGTCATTTTGGAGCTGCACTCCAAACGCAGTTGTGACCCGGTTCATGTGTCCCAGGAGTAAAGCCTTGTGGTTGTATCAGTAGGATGTTATCAAAATTAACTAACTACTGCAAGTCAGTAAGTAAAGTCTGCTCATTAGCTGGGATTCAGCCCTGCATCAAAATGGCACACAGGGCTGCGTTGGTGGGGGTGTGTTATTTAAGGTACAGGTGAGACAATGAAATACGATCATGGGAGTCCGGTTGGAGTAACAGATTAATGAGTTTAAAGGCTTATCAGACGGCAAAACACTGCACAACAGTTTATAGTACTCACACACAGGATTTTACAACTCTGGAAGGTTATGACAGCAGCAATTACTTTATCTTTTGTCACAACGAGCGTGAGGTAAACAGTAGAAATAGTGTTCACAGTCACATTTTGCTGGAGCCCTCCACGTTCCTCTGCTCCATTCAGATGAATGAGAGGGGTGTGTTTTTTTTCACGCAGGACTCAAGTCAGTTTGAACATGGCTTTAGATTTCAGGATGTAGTGCAGAGAAGGGATCAGTTTGTGCTGTGGTATTTTGTTTCATTCTCAGTAAAACGTATCTTTGTTCCTTGACAGCCTATTTCAGTGTTTGCTAGACTGTGAGTTGAACACAGAATGAGCCTGTTCCTGTTTCCATATGAGACACTATCCAAAATGTTTAAATGATCTCAGCCCCGGGTCGAAGAAACTATTTAATCGAGTTGGCTGCAGAGTTGAAATGTTAAGGAAACTGCAGTCTGGTCTAGACCTCTTAGTGCCTTGGTCCATTTGTCACTTATTAATGTCCTCATGGAGTTATGCAGATAAACTTAAAATTTTCTAGGTGTTCTTTCTTTGATACCCAAAGGCACGTCTCCTCCCACCTGCTCAGTCCCTCTGTCTTGTAATGCTTTCTGATCTCTGCCCTCCCCCATGCAGATTGTCTAATCTGCCCTCTCTTCTCCCTCCTCCCAACAACACACCCAGCCTCCGCTCCATCATTCAAAAAACAAACTTCATCTTCAGTACTTCCAGCTCCGAAGGTTTTGCGGGAATCTGGAGGTTTGGGAGGGGTGGAGGGGGTCTCGTTAATGCTGCCTGATAAATCACTCACCAAGATTCCTGCACTCCCACCAACCATGCTGTGTCCACCATGACTTGTTGATTCATTTATCAGTCTATCTTTGAGGTACTGAGCTACAGCTGCTGTGGGCTATTAAGCACTGCCACCCCAAGTAGCTGCCAGTTCAGGAACTTATTTACGTCATCACAGACAGGGTACAGGGTTATTGCTAAATGGTCATCAATAGGCCAAATGGGCTTTTAATAGCACTAAGTTGAACTGCTTTATGAAGAATGCCATGAAGGGGATATACTGTATGAACAATTAAATATGGGGATTTTCAGGTATGTGTGAGGAGCCAACTGTAATTGTTAATTTCACTACAGAGGGATCAACTTTGAGTTTGAGTGGGTTCTTCAAAACGCAGTAATTCCCCTGTTCATTCATCCAGTGTGTGTCAGCGGGACAAAGTCAAACAAATATCACTCCTCCTAATGTTGTTGTTTCAACTATTCCTCACATGTGGTGCCAGGAGACACTCCCTCATATTCCTTGAAATGTTCTCAGTCCTTAGAGCTCTTTAGGGAAATGGCTCATTGAAAATCCTCCAAGCGGCTGAATGGATTTTTTTTTAATCACCATTTTGCTTCTTTTCTTTTAAGAAAACAGTCCAACTGTGGTGCGTCAGGCTAGTGGTTTCCAACCTTTTTTATTTGTGACCCCTTAATATGAAGCCTGTCTTCCTGCACACCCTCATCACATGTTGTATGCCTATTAGTTAAATTGAAAAATGGGTTTCAGTTCTCAAATTGTTTCATTTGAATCATTTTTAGATGCCCCAAGAGGTAAAACTATACAGTATCTCACAAGTAAACGAGCAATGTGAAAGGACAGATGTTGCAGCCATGTTGCTAAAGCTGCTAAGCAAGTACAAGCAACCTGATGGCTTTGGACGACTGTCTGGCCATTGTTATCTGGAGGTTGTAGGCGAGGGGTTAAGTTGGACATTCATTCAGTCAGCTGTTTCTAGTTCAGCAGCCTTGCGTACAGACTCCGCTGCAGGGGGAGTGAGAACGGTGAAGGGAGGGGGTATTATGAGGGGGAGGTGCAGTTGACTAATTGTTGTAATGTGGTCTATCGGTGCGCGACTCTCCCTCACTCTATCTCTGTCATTCTGTGTCAACTTGCCTCTGAGTGCCTCTCTCCTCAGTCGTCTGGAATGCACACTTCATCATGCACGCATGCACAAATGAGCGCTGGAGAAGGACTTATCCACACACACACATACACACACACACACACACACACACACACACACACATATATACCCACGCCTCTTTTACCTCCCGGGGGAGTCAAACCCAAATCATTAAGTTTATCCACTCCTTCCCAGTGTTTGCTTTTCTTACATTTATGTCATCAGGCGCGATTTCCCCCTCAGAGTTCCCCGTAGCCTTCCACCGTAAAGTGCTGCTCTTGACTTCAGCTCTGGTTGGCAGTAATGGGGGATCGCATGCTGTGAAGTTATGAAATCCACTGCGTGTCCTGTGGTCCTGTATTGCTCACTAAAAAGAAATGGTGATAACTTCTGTAATGGTGAGGGAGGATGATTCTCTCGCAGTCACCCACAGTAAAAAAAATGGATAGGTTTTAGGCCCTGGGTTAACATTGTGCTGGTCTTGCAGTTTTGTATTTTCATGAATATTTGACAGTATCTTGTAGGAACACTGGTATCTCTTCTTATACAGAGTCCTGTATGTGTACTGTATGTCCTCCGAGGTATTGCTTTAATTTGCTGTTGGCTGAAAGGTTTTTGTCCATCTGGTATTGCTGGAAACTCGTATGTGACCATTGTAAAGAAAGCTGAAAGGTGTGTATTAGGTGTTTCATATTTGGTAATTGTCTGCATTCTTTCTAGTGATTAATCTGCTTTTGATTAGTCACATTATGTATACTGCACGTTACCATGTTGAAACTGTTATCAATCAGTTATGTTTTTTTGAGTGTAAACATCACCTTTATAAAAATGTTATTCGTTGATATTTGAGTTTTTACAGACGTCATAGAAGATGTCTATCTACAGAGTTTGTTTGTTTGACTTATGTCAGCATATGTCAGAGCTGTTTGGCGGAGGATATCAGATTAGCTCCTGATATTTAGCACACTAGTTCATTTGAAACCACCCTGAATACTTTAATTTGTTAGTACAATTAGCTAATTATTTTTTTAATATATATTTTTTATCTTATAAACAATCAGTGATGAGTTTTGGTGCTCTTGGTCATCAGTAAATCAGCAATGAAACCTTGTGTGCTAGTTTATGCAAATGACTGGGTCCCATAGAGAATAGAAGAGCAGTCTGATTGATTAGAGTGCTGTTGTAAAGGTTCGGTCTTTGTTGTTGACTAGAAACGATTACGATGCAATCTCCCTTTTCATTCATGCTCCCTCTTTCTTTCATTCACTCATGCTATAGATAGGGCACTAATTCAGTTTAGTATACAACATTATGAAAATATGATATACTTTAGGAAGTCCAGATTTCCATATCATTGCAGGGGCGCAATAATAAAAAGCTAGTATACGTTTCAGTGTGAAAGGAAGAGAGAAAACCCCAAATAATACTTCCTGTAATTAACCAGCCAGGTTCCCATTTGTTTCCCCTTTAGCTAATATCATGTTGGTGCGTCTTTGGGCTTATGTATTTAAAACTTTACTCATCAGTGCCGCCATGCACCTACCTCATTGGCCCTGCGTTGTCTTAACTGCAGCCATACGTTATGCTTTTGCATTAGTCTTGCTTCATCATGGGAGGGCTGATGAACCAAGCTGGCGAAGATCTCCCATTCTCTCCGATGGGAGCGAGCACACCGCCTCACCGTGCTCTCCGCGCTCTCCGCTTCACTTCCCATCACTCACACAGCCATCTCCTCAACAGTGGAAAAAACAAAGTTCTTTAGTGGATTTAGGGGTTAGCCACACCTCGCTGCATTCACCCCTTTCAGTGAGCTGTCACTGATTGAAGCTCATTTGCATATAAATGGACAACTAATTCTCTCCTTCTTAATCGTACTTGGTTGAGAGATTTCGACACAAAAGAAAACAGCTTTTGCGAAGTTTTAGGCACGTCTCCACAGTTGACCTCAAATTTAAGTCTTTTTTTTTCAATATAAACTTTAAAAAAAGTGCTCAGGGGAAGATGTTGCTCTTGTGTCTGCATCTACATCTGATAGAGCAGATAATGTGATTGCAGTAATGGAGGAAGTCCAGGAAGGCCATACTAGTTATCTCTGCGTGTTTTCCTCGCTTCTCTCTCTCCGGGTATTTCTGTCTTTCTCTTCCTCTCTCTTCCAGACTGCACAGCAAAGATCTCATTTGGGGACAGATGGATCTCCCCTTTTCTCTCTCTAGACAGTTTCCACTCTGGTCCTCTTATCTCTGATCCGTCCATTAAAGGCAGCAGGAGGGGGGCAAGGGGTAAATGGAGGCTGGTAAAGGGGAAGGACCACAAGACAAGCAAACTCTCCTCTCCTCTCCTCTCCTCTCCTCTCCTCGCCTCTCCTCTCCTCTCCTCTCACCCCTACCCCCCTCCCCTTTTCCTGACATTCTCTCTGTCCTCCCCTCCTCTCTGACTCATATCCTCCCTGCATTCCTTCTCCTCTTTCCTCCTCTTGTTCTTCACCCAATATCCTCTGGGTCTTTTTCTTTGTGTCTTCCGTCATCCGAACTATTTTTGTTTCGGTTCTTGTAAACAGTGCTGGAAGTCCTTTTCCTACATGTCATTACAGTAGCTGTTTATCACCTTTTTGCCATATGGTCATTTGACTAAATTCCAAACATATTCGTAGTGTTTTTGGAACCCATTTATTGTTGTGAGGCATGGCTGCATGCAGCAAATTTCAGCTATTTTTGGGCACAAAGAATTGCCAGATGATACAAGAACTTCTTCCAATAAATTGAGACAGCACCAATTATTTTGCACTTACATCTCAAGTACTATTCTTGCACTTCGATTCAAATATTTTTTTGTAGCGCTAATACTCTTATGACATTGCTAATGCATAAATACTAATTTTCCACAGTAAGCTGAACTACCACTGCTCCTTTTTGTTTTTAGTAACTACTAACTAGTTTCAAACTAGTGATTTATAAAATCAGGTTTATCAAACTTTGCTACCAATAATTTGTGATTATAGGTATGACTTTGTTTTATTTCTATCTGCATACACATGGAAATATGTGTTTCAGAGTTAGTAGTACTCATGTAGTTTAGTTTGAGTAGGACATATCTGATTACGCCGCCTAATTGACCTTAGTTGGTCATTTAGTCTGAAATGTAATTTAAAATCTTCCTCATTTACATCATTATTAAACTGCTTTTTAATCAAGTGTCAGGTCAAATGTGTGGACTAATATCCCATTACCTCTTTTACTCTTCACTCTAAATGTGTAATATATTACCAAGTTAATGTTAGCTTTGTCAGTTGGTTCAGTTAGCTACGTAACAGTTACACCTGGCAGGTCGATTTTTAGTAACGACTAATCTCCACATAAAAACCTTTTTTGAGTTGGTGATGAGTTTTTTTGATCTGGAGCAACGGGCTCCTGATCTTCTCCAGTTCTTTGCTACGTAACCGTGTTACTACAATGATGGAGAGAGGGATGGATGGAGGGAGAAACCGTGGGATGACGGGAGCTGCATAAAGGCTGACCGTTCGCTCTGCCCCGTCCCGTCAGTTAGCAGCTGGAGCTGACACTGGCACTAACAACAGAGCCTCTCTCTCTCTCTCGCCCTCATACACACACTTTAAACACAGTTACTGTAGAATCCCACACTTCTCATTACCACATTTTTAGCTGCATCAGCAAGACTGAAAAACTGAGGCAGAAACTGAATGTGTGTGTGTGTGTGTTTGAGAGAGAGGGGAGGGGNNGCCTGAAAGTTGTAGCTCCCTGTGAGTGGAGGGCTGTGCTGTATACTGAGCCTGACCTGTCTGTGTGGATGGAAGTTAAGGTCAGCTGAGGACATGAAGCCCTTTTTCACCAATAGCAATAATATTCCAAACCAGTGACTGACCAGCTCAATGAGAGAGGAGAAGCCTTGTGTCTGACAGCGTGTGGCGGGGAAACTGACCTGTCTGAGTTTCTGTTTGTCTCTCATCTCTCCTTCATCGCTCCCTCCATCTATTTGATTAATCCTCTAGATTAGCTTGTCAGTGTCACCCGCCCCCTACTCTCTCCTAACGTCCACTCCTCTTTCTCGCTCTCCTCTCTATCTTTTCTCTCTCGTTTTGTTGTCTCTCTCATTACAAGTCAGCATCATTATTTGGGCTGACCTGCCCACAGTTCCTGGAGAATTTAGTTTTCCTGCCGTGGGACTTGGCTGCCTCCAAAACAATGATTAATGATGCACAATTTCTGAGTAGGCATAAATGGCAAGCACGCCCCGGTTTTGAAGAATATTAACTGCATCAACAGGCATTCACTCACAGACTCTCATTACCTCCTCTCATCAACAAGGCTCTTACCTTTCCCTGTCGGATGTTTCTCCCTCCTCCTCTCGTTGGTCTTTTTTATTTACTCTTTCTCAGTGGACGTGATGTGTTAGAGGTGTCAGCAGTCTGCTTTTTCGATAGTTATTTTGACAGATTGAGCATGCTGTTAAAAAAAACCCTCCACAAAAACCCCCAAACTTGTATACACTTGCAGACAACGAAAAAACGGATGCTTTTGTAGCCTTTGTAACAACTGTCATTTTGCATGGTCTGCAGATAATTGTATTCCTCTTAGTGCCTGACATTTTAAAAACCAAGCCATGTCCCTGTCCTGTGGATGAAGCATTGTTTGTTCCTGCCTCTGCCTCTGATAGTCGGTATACCTGTCCCAAGTGTCACTCTACCTCAAATCACACTCAGTTCTGCGGAGGGTGCTTTTTGTTAAGGGGGCAGTACAAATAAACTAGTCAACAGTGGGACAGACTTACCAGTCTTTACCATCACCATGGATACTTATAGACGGCTTGCTCATCCGGCTGTCGAAATTACATAATGCACTGTTTACCGTACCGTTTACAGTATTTAAAGCTGCACTAATAAATATTTTTGTATGAACAATGGGTCAAACGACTGTATGTAATGTGGAAGGGGTTGCTCGTAGTGATGAACATGATCACTTAAATATGCTCTTCCCCTCAGCTGTATGGAGGTTTTTAGCATTTTTAAGCCCATTATTTTGACTTTTATGGCCCACAACATTACTGTTTTGGTCTCATAGCTCTCATCAGCGTTGTTTCCAGAAGCAGCAGACAGCTGTTTTCAGCAAAAAAGCTCTGATAAAACCACTGTACGCTACCTGCCCAGCTCCAAACAGCAGGCAGACAAGGTTAGTGACTAGGCGGTGAATATAGTATGTATATATAGAATAATTTAGTGGCTAAAGAGACAGATTCCCTCAGGAGTCGGTGGAGACCAAAACAGCTAAAAGAGGAGTGAATATTGGACATTCATCAGGTGGCCAAAAACACAACTCCAAATGTCAGCTGGATGTGTAAATAGGCAACTGTTAATAACATATTATCACCTTATGGCAAATACGTTAGCAACTTGTTCCACCCGCCAACAAATTTTCTGTCTGTCTCAATTTCTTTCTTTCTCTGGCATGTGCATTTTAGTTAAGAGGGAGCGGAGTTTGATAGGTCAGCACGGGTGCACACTTTCTGTCAACATGTTTTAAAATCCACTTCCACTCCGCACCAACTGGTTTGGTCCTCCTGTGTGGTGAACCCTCCTAGTGAACATACAGACAGAGGCAGAGTGGACAGGATGAGGGTGTAGCGGTGGGAAATGGGACTGAGCCTGGCTCCATTTCTTCACACACCTTTTCTTGGCATGCATATGTTTGTTTTAGTATCAAATTACTTTCTACTGAATTTATGAGGAGAAAGGCACTCCGAGCCAAACAGATAGCAAAGCAGGGCAAGACCTCAGTGAAGCTCAGAATAATTGTGTTTTATTTCCGACTTTGTTTGACTTTATAGATGAAAATTCAAGAGGAGAGATGTGTGAGAAAGGCTGCTTTGTCCTCAAGTTTTGCTTACTAAAGTATGCTGCAGCTGCCATTTGTATGCACCTACTCTGTGCAACTCACATGAACATATTTCTATATATCTATCTTTTCTCTCTCTCTT
>NTHP01000385.1:102695-131126 GCA_003416845.1 Oplegnathus fasciatus | reverse complement strand
TTTTTTGAGTGAGTTTTGGGTGCACCTGTCCATGTCAGGGTGTGTATTTCTGTGTTATATTAGTGCTGGTGTCTTTATTTAGCTTTTATGAGTTGAGAGTATTGCTGAATTACGCCTCTCCGTTCGCCCGGCCAGCCTCCAAGGTAAACACGTCTGTAAGCCTCAGCAGCCTCAGCTCTGTGTAATGTTAGCTCTGGGGTCTGTCTCTCGCACATTTCTTGAGTTAACGCTAAGGCTTCTGACTGTGCCCAGGACTTAGCATGAGCGCTAACATCAACACCATAAGCCCTTACCTCCTTATTAAAACAAAGTCAATTTCCACTACGACCCACATTTTCATCTGTGACTCCTCAGGCTTGCCAGGACCTGCGGTGATGGCATGTTGTGATGATGTTTAGTTAAGTATTTGTCTTGGGTGTACCTAGGCTAGATTGTCTTACACCGAGAGGATTTGTAATGGGATCCTAATTGCCTACCTACCTTTTTTAAATTCTGCTTTTCAGAAATTGTGCTGATATTCTCCACTGTGCCACTGTGTTGGACCAGAACACAGTGAAAGCTTTAGCTGTGCCCATATGTGTCATCTCAGTTTACGGCTTTCTGCGTAACCTTTGTTTACTTTAGCAGTTTTGCTGAAGGTGGCCTTTTCTGTGGACTTTACTGCAGCTTATGGAGATTCAAGCAGTCCGAGTCGATGTGTTGTCTGTGAAAGCGATTATTAGGTGTCAACCGTCAGAGTCAGCACATCAGTCAGTTGGGTTGTGTGTTTGGGCGAAATGCATGTAGATCCTGAAACTCAGGATCAATACACTGCACGACTGATCTCAGTTTTATTTCGATCTCAGGTCCAATTTGTCAATTTTTTTCATTTGCTCTCAGGCAGTGTTTTATAGTCCCTATGCAGCTTTTAATATTTGTACATGTAGAAGTTACAGTAGATGGGAAACTGAGTATATTTAACATTCATTCATGTGTGTCGGTTGGTCCACCACTGGACCACTGTGGTCCAGACTGAAATATCTCAATAACTGTTGAATGGATTGCCATGAAATTTTGTACACACATTCATGGTGCCCAGAGGATGAATCCTAATGACTTTGGTGACCCCTTGACTTTTCCTGTAGAGCCACTGTGACTTTCAAGTGAAATGTCTTAAAAACATTTTTTGGAATAGATGGCTATGAAATTTGGCACAGACAGATTTTCTTCAGGATGAATAGGAAATAACTTATCTTTCCATCTAGCGCCATCACCAGGTCAAATTTTTAATCATTTATTCATATTTATGACGAAATTCCTGCAAAACTAATGTCATTCCCATCAATCTCAGCTGCCTTTTACTTTGATTGCTAATTAGCAAATGTTAGGATGCTAACATGCTAAACTAAGATAGTGAACATAATAGACATTGCACCTGCTAAACATCTGCATGTTGACATTGCCATTGTAAGCATGTTAGTGTATTACATTACCACCATTAATGCTAGTATGTCAGTAGACTCTTGGGATTGCTAAAAATACATTTACAGTTTCTAATAACATTTTTTCCCTTTTCTTCTCTGTCTGTCTCTCTGCCATGGTCCTGGTTTTCTTGACGTTGCTTGACAATGATGATGACTGTTCTTCCATCACTCCATCAGGTAAGAAGAATACTGCCGTCACTGTGTACATGTACTGTAATATGATGAATGTGTAACCCCCATCTCCCACATCATAAAGATTGTTCTTTTACAGCAAAGCACACTTCCCGTCACCCACCTGCTTTGACAAGGATGAAATATTGGAATTTCCATCATTCCGCAAATTGTAGACAGAAGAGTAGAGGAAGTCACAAAGATGAGGAATGCTGACTGTTCAGTGGGGGGTTAAAATAATATTTAAACAGTGGATGACTGTATCTGTCTACATACCAGAAGCCTGATGATGGTAGTAGGAGTGATGCAGCCAGCTACTGAGAAGTGGACAGGTGGAGAGTCTTCAGTATCACACACACACATAAAAACACTGAGGTTAAAGCCAGATGGAGTTTTTCCTTCGCCGATGTAAAAATGACGACATCTCTTTTTCCCTCACCCGTTTAACGGCCCACAATCCCTTGAGCCCCAGGCGCTCACCGCAGCCGAGCTCGCTGTGTCACTGTTACTGACGTTTAGAACATTTTCCATTCCATCCCTCTGATCTCCTAAAAATCCAGAGCCACGGTGAGGATCCAGCCTTCACAGCTCACCCAAAGGACCGTAGATAAAGCTAACGTGAAACGGCAGCATGATAAAGCTCACAGGGGGAGGTCTTTTGAAGGAAAAGATGAATTTTGCAGTGCAATTTTCGTCTATTCTAACTCATGGATATGCCACTTTTGGACACATTTATAGTACTTTGAGCGCATACATTTTTAGCATGGAAGACCCCAGTGAGCTGCCTGTCATAACTACCCATAGGGACGAGGAGAACAGACAAAAAGACAGATGCAGCATCTGTTCAGCACTTGAATTGAAGGCATATATACGTTGACATGCTTATAAAGTGTATAGAGATTTTAGTGGCTGGTTCTACTGAGGATTGAACCACAGCATTGGTCGTGCATTGCTACACAGGACCAACAGGTGACAGCACAGTTAGTCTACATGTCAATCAAGGTAAAAAGGGAAAAATCCATCCCTTGATACTCTTCCATACCACTAATCTTTGATGATCCAGTATAGTCAGTAGAATATTGATTTGGTGAAGTGTTGCCACCACTCCTCAGCCTACTACCTTGTGTATTCCTGTAATCACATCATTTTTAATCTCAGTGACTGACCCTAGAATTACTGGTGGCAGCTCTTGTCTTTGTTTTCTTGAGAAGATGAGTAATGAATAGCGTTACCAGTAGTTTTGGAGTCAAAAAACCTGAGTTCTTATTCAGAGTGAATGAATTTGGATCAAACACTACAGATCTGCCAACTACCAGCAAAGTAAAGGCTGAGAAACACTTTTGTGAACAGTGTGATTGACATCCACAGTCTCTATTAACTGTGTAGTTGCTTGGGTGGTCCTGTCCATTTGGAGGCTAAATGAGAGCTGGTGGAGCTTGTGCATGTATGTGTGCGTGAGGAGGGCGTTCCTGTCCACTCAGCACATTCCCACTCCGGGTGGTGGGGGCACATCTGTGGCACACTCCCTGCCCTGGCGCCCCGCCAGGCCTCCATGCTTTCCTCCTCCTCTCACTCCCTTTTCCCCTTCCTCTGTTTTTGCTCGTCCCTCCCCTCTTTGTGGTTGTTCCTCTGCTTTCTCCTCACCATCCTCTCTGTCTCCTCTTGTACCATCATCCTCTCAGTCTCCATCTTTCCAAATCTTTCTCTTGCTCTGTCTTACTCTCTCAAGCAGGTGTACATGGGTCTGGAAAAGTTTTAGCAAAAGTTACATTCAACATGCAATGACAGATTTCTCTGTGCTACATTTGTGCTCTTACATAAAGTTGGAAAATTAAAAAAGAATGGTCCAAATCAAACCAGCAAAGGCCTGGACTTGCTTTTAGTCCCTAATATGAGTTAAACTACAAAAATGCTGGATTCCTGCCTCCATCTACCTCCAACTCCAGCTCTCCTGCCTTTGAAACATCCACTAACAGAGTTCTTCCAGCTACAGCTGAGACCTTGAACTCCATTCACCAAATTACCAATTTACCAAATTACTCTTCTTGTTGATTACTGATGGATGCTTGACAAGAAATAGCCGCCTTGTAGTTCAGCATCCTCATTTTTTTCACATCTGCTCTTGACACAGCAGAAGTGGTGACTGTTTGGCATGTAAGAATTCAAAACACTTGGCCCACATCAGTTTCCCTTTATATTTAAATGACATACAGACGTACTGTAAGTAAGGATGTTAAGGTTTAATCATGCCCAAACACGGAGATTGTGGATAGTTTACCTGTGTTAAAAACTATTTGGGAGTAAGTTGGTCTGTGAGGCTCACTGCGCCTCGTCTCAGTGAACTGAAATTGCAGTGTGATGTGACTCAGGAACAGTGGGAAAGGTTGATAGAGGGAGAGACAAATGGAGACAGATTTCAGACTTGACCTCCATTATCACTTGTGCCACACACACATACACACACGTGCACAAAAAATCTAATGGACTGTTTGCATGGAGGAGAGGTTCTGTTGTCAACATTTTTTCACTGTGTGTTTATCTCTTTGTTCTTTTGAGTATTAGTTGTCTCAGTGAAAGACGGAGCTCTTAACTTTTTTTTTGTCAGCGTCTGTGTGTGGGTTTGTCCGTAACCATTCACACAAAACCTGGGGCCAGATGTGTGTAGATTCACCTGTGTGTTCTGCATGAAGATACAGTTTTTAGCAGTTTGAAAGAATTGATAAAAACTTTATTTTCATTTTCTATACTCTTAATTACACACAAAACCTTTAAATTATAGACAATTTATAGACTCTTATTATATGTTATAGACTATAGTAAAAATGATGGTCAATGCATCACAACAAGACGTATTCCGTGTCTCGCCTTATTTTACATTTCCACTTCACCATATCACACTTGGCTTGCTGTAGAACAATGTGTGTACACATGGTCTGAAGTATGCGTGAGATGTGCACACTCTTGCTTTATAATTATTTATGTGGGGGAAAAGGCACACGCATGGTTTTTATGCGTACACATTGTTTATACATCCGTCCCCTGGTGTTTCAGCAGCATGTTTGTGATTTTGGATACAGTTGCATGGCTATGTTCAGGCACATGATCGTCTACAATGTGAGCTGCAAATAGTTTTTACTGTCTGCCGGTTCCCAGCCAGCTGATCCCCTGTCTGTCTGTCCGTCTGTCTGGAGTGTAGGCCTGCCCTGCTCCACTCTCAGCCTCATCCTCATCTTTGGCTGAAATTCTCCCATGGTTCAGTGGCACACTGCTCCGTGCTACTCTCTGCTCTTACCTGGCTGAGTGAGGCAAATGTGTCATTCATCCCAAAAATGGGTTAAATCTATCAATTTTTTTTTTGTCTAAAAATTAAAATCACGTAGTTTCCTATCTCTCGGTTCTATTTTAAAAAGTAATAACAAGTTAATGAGAACATAAACATCATCCATCATCCGCGTGTCCCTGGTACATCAATTGCTCCAGTTCTCTTTGCTGATTCTCTACCAAGTAGCAACAAAAGTGGCATACTTTGCTATTATAAAGGGCATGGATGTAGAATATGGAAGCTTTAAAATGCCAAAATAAAATAAAATGTGTATTGCATTTCACTTAATTATTTTTAAATCCTCCATAGTAGGACAGATAGAAGGCATCCAATATCAAAGAAACAAAAACATGGATGAAAGTCCTGAATTGCCAATATTAAAATGAAATAATTCCATTAAATGTAAATTAAATTGACTATTTTTGTTTATATGATGTAACAAAATTTAAATAAATGAATGAATAAAACAAATGAAAACCCCACTGACAAATTATTTTTATAGAGCTCTTTGTGTGTATAACCCTGCCATATTTGTAATGAAGTTCAGTGTGAAATGGACTTTACAGTTTCATATTCAAACTGGCAGACAGTGTGCTAAAAACTTACAGCAATGGTTTGCTAATAGCAGTAGTGTTTATGCTAAGCTCAGCTAACCGGCTACTTGCTGTAGAATCATGTTTACCTTACAGATATGAGGGGTGGTGTCAGTCCTCTCATCTAACTGTCAGTCAAAATGTTTAACTGTTCCTTTAAATGAAAATGCAGATCTGTCACTTTTAAATTTGATTTATGACCTGATTTTGTATTTCCCATCATTGATCACACAGAAGAGGCAGTTATTTGTTTCCTATTATGCTCTTAAGAAGCACTGCTTTACGTGCTGTGACACTGTTTGAAAACAGAGAGGGAGGTGTGTCTGTCCGTCAGTGTGTCGTCACCACGGTTTGGAAGTAGACCTCCGTGGTGGATTAAGGCTGCGAACTGGCGTCCTAGTCCTCGGACCTGGGCCCGCTCCAACCTGAGCCTCTGTCGTAATACGCTGGTGACACTGTGTTTGGGGAAAGTGGTTCTGAGCATGCAAGTGTCTGTGTGCATGTAGATTCTCTTGTCTGTGTGTATGGATGTGTTCACTTGTAAGGATTTTATAAGAGCAAGCTGAGCAACCCAGTTACACACAAAATTATCGCCCTCTAACTCTCTCTCTAACTCGCACAAAGCTCTTCTCATGGTTCACCGGGCTTCATCTTGCTCATCATGCTACAGTGCTAGGACACAGCAGATAACTGCAACTCATATTTAAGTATGTGTGTGCTTCTATTCACAGGCACTCACACGGCACATGGCACAATACACGCATACAGCCTCACTTGGACATATGCACAACAAGGCATGAATGCAAAGACGGGAGCGCAATATGGAGTAACTGATACATGCGATTTTATCCATGTAGACACTCAAGCTGTTTCCATGTTCTTCAAGTGTGTGTGTGAAATGCATCTCATTCTGTTGCAGTGCGGTGGGCGAGTTTTATCTTGGATGAAACTGAGTAGATATTCCTGATATCTGTATTTATTCATCTACATTTTTTTTTTCTATGGGGATCTGTTACTTTAAGTAAATGTCTTGTTACTACCAAGTGCACCATTCATACTTAACTGCCCCTGCTGGTTGTAAGTTAGTGTTACAACTATGTTACCCTGTGTGTGTGCATAGATGTGTGTGTGTGTGTGTGTATGCCTGCCTCCATGTCTGGCCTGGAGTCAGCTGTTAAGGGATGCAGCGCTGGATGAGCGTCGCCTGATGCTGACCCAGAAACGACTGTAGACGTAACCAGCAGTGACTGCTGCCCCATTAGCCCACAACCCTGAATCACACACAGCCTTGAATGCATGTGTGTGCGTGTGAACTTGTATGTGTGGTTTTGAATTGGAGGTTTGCTTTCTGTTTTCTTTTTGTGATAGTTTCTCCTAAAAGAGCGAAGCTTCGTCTGATTTTACATAAGAGTAACCCACAGGACTGGTGACAGTGATGGACAAAGTTGGAAATGATGCGTGTGTTTGCATTTTGTGATCATTTTGTTGTCAGACAAGGAATAGATGTACCTTTTTAGGTCTTTTCTTCCCTCTATCTCTATTTGTGCTTGTTTCTTGTGTTAGTGTGCGTGTGTGTGTGTGTGTTCCCATCCTGTTTCTAAAAATAGATCAGGGAGCAGATGTGGTGTGTTTGAGTGTCCCTTTTGTATGCATGTGTTGCCAAATGTATTCATCCGCATTAGTAGAGCTGTATGTCCGTAGTTGTGCATTCACACAACATCTTGAGCGCTTCTTGAGTCAGCATGTGTGACAGGGTGACGGGGGCAGGAAAGTGGGTCAGTCATGCCCTCTCCAGGCATGAGGGAGATGGACGGGTGGATGGATGGAAAGATGGATGGTTGGAAGGATTTAAGAAGATGACTAGAGGTGGATGTTTGTAGCTCAAATGGTGTGGTTGAGGGGAGGGAATAAGGACTTTAAGGATGGAAGGGGGGTTAAGTAAGGAGTTACTTTTCTGTTTTATTTGATTGTTAATTTAACGTTTTGAAGTGTTTGGTCAGAAGAAATGAGCAATTTGAAAACATCACAGTGGGCTGATGGTCATTTTCACAATTTTCACATTTTATAGGCCATTCTATAGACAATTAATTGATTAGTCGAGGAACAATTTGTTGTCCTAATGTAAACTTAATGAAGTTTGAGATGTATTATTTAGTATATCAAACAATCTTGTAGGTGTTTTCTATAGCAGTTTCAAAGCAGTAATAACAAGAATAATGTCTGTAGATAAACAGAAAATTGTTCACCAATTTTGATAATTGAATTAGTATCTAAGTCATTTATCAAGCAAAAATGCAAAACAGTCACTAGATTCTGCCTCTCAAATGTGAGTGTGTGATTGACTGCTTTTTCTATTTTATGTCATTTTAAATTGAATATTTTTTGGGTTTTGGATTGTCAATCAGACAAAACAGCTAATTTGAAGAAAATATTTGGGGCTCTGAAATTGTGATGGGCCTTTATCCCTCTATTCTGACATTTTACAGAATAAATGCTTGATCGATGAATTGAAAAAAAACCAAAACAATTGTATTGAGTAAGCTGGTGCTTAGTGATGAATCTGTGAAGGCAGCTATGGTAATCAGCACTATTATAGAGGCACTCATTTACACACATGCCTACAACTAAAGGTCTCACACACAGGCATCAGCAAATGCACCTAGTACTCAGTATAAGCATACGCACACACACACACACAGTGCACACTGTCCCTCACATTTAATGATCCTGAGTGACATATGCCCCCTGGTGGCAGAGTTAATGAGCTTGCCCTGGTTAATCATAGAGAATAACCGACTCTTCCCCATGTGGCCAATTAGAAGCCTGGAAATCTGTGATGAAGACACGGAGTCCCAACAGCTGCTTGTACAGTTGTAGACAGACAGGAGGAACGTGCCTCGCGCCGGGTCTGTCTCGAATATGAATACGCTTACACGAAACCTCCCACGTCGTCGCTCTCTGATTTGTATTCTCTCTTTAATCTTTCATTCATTCTTTATTGCCGTCTGTTTCTCCTGTCTTTGGTCTCTATTCATACACCCCCTTGCTTTTAACGTGCACATCTCCTCTGCCTTTAATTTCTCCATCTCTCCTCCTGTTGTTTATGTTATTCCTCCCTCCCTCACCCTCTCCTGCCCTCCCTCCCCGGCAGTGACCAGTGGTTGGTCTGTCGATACAGTGTTCACCCACTGTGGGCCTGGGGTGACTTAGCGCACTGCCTCTGATTACACCCCAGCGGTTGCCCATTTATCTTGCCGTGAAATGGAATAGGGGTGGAGAGAGGCCAAGAGATATTATGGTAATACATCTCACCGCTGTAAAGGCCTAATAAACTTGGAAGTTTTCAGCTTAGTCATACGTTTGTATAGTCGTTCATTTGTAGCTTTGGTAGTAATTTGCTGATGGTCTTTCCTTGATTTTTATTTCAGTGTGACAGCTTTACTCTGCATTGCTTTGTTTTACTGCTTTACTTTGGATTGTTTTTTTTTGTTTAATGTGATATTTTCCTTGAGTCTCTGGGGTGTCTGTAGACACTCATGTGTCTGTTGTTGTCTGTTATCTTATTGCATAAATGTACATTTTAATGACAGAGACACTTTTTAAAATTCGGATATGACATTTAGATTGATACATCTTCTTCTGTGGCTCTGGAGGAGGTTTCCAAAGTTTGAAAAAAGTCTCGTATTCTCGGTGGGTTTGGAGTTTGAAAGAAGTGGGCACTTAGAAGGCTTGGAGGGTCTAATGAAAGATGCCGTTGAGTAGCACGATGGGAAATGTAGGATCCAGCATTTTTGGAGCCTGGCCCATATTAGAGACTAAAAGTCAGAATTTCTTGGCCTCTGCTACTTTGATTTTGACAATTCTTTTAATACGTCTCGCAAGTCCCCCAACTTTATGAAAGATCAGTGAAATAACCCTTTAAGGCAAGCATGGCATGTTGATGTGAAAGCATTTTCTGTTGCATAAGTGGGTATGCAATAAGTTATCATATCTGTATGGTATACTGTATATTGCAGACAACTGCAACTATATTAGACAAAATTATGCTGTGGTTTGCTATAATTATAGGTCAAAATAAGACATTTGTGACTGATTATCATATTTCAAGGCTTTATTAATGTATTGTTCATGGTATTTACATTGTACAGTACTTTCCATAACTCATTAAATCAAGTAGAGAATTCCTCTATTTTCTAAATGCATTTGATGCTTTAATCAGATTATAGGGGAACACTGCCTTTCTGCTTTTATTTATGGTAGACTGTCTTCTAAAGACTGGCTTTTCTTTTTGCTGACACATCGCCTCTTTGGTTGTGTTTGAACATGAAGAGCACTTTGCTAAATGACAGTTGAAGTGTGCGAAGGTTGACGTTTGCAGTGTCCCAGGATCCCCTTATTAGTGTCTAGATGTCTCACCTGTACACACACCGAGGCCTTCCCCGTCACATTTCTCACTGACTGTAAACATAGTATTTGATCATATCAACCTTTTAAAGAGCACAAAATTCTTTCTTTTTACTTTCTCAGCTTTACCTTTTCTTGTCATCCTCCACTGCTCTGTTGATCGTTCCTATTCTCACTCTGTCTTTCTTTATTCTCTCATACTAATGTTCACCGTCTTTCTCTGTGTAAAAGTGCTGATCTGCCCTCTTAGCCGGGGGGACCTGTTTTAAATCTGGGAGCCAATCAGCTAGCCTGTCACAGGAGACTAATATTCCCATTGGTCTTGAAATGTCGCCTGTCAATGAGGAGAGGCCATGATGGAGAGGTAATTACCTCCAATTCTCGTGTCCTACTGGCTTATGCATCAGTCAGTCAATAATCACATCATTAGCTGGACAAATCTCGGCCTTAGAGAAAGTTTGCATCAGGGAGACCTCTAATTTAGTGGGTCGCCTTAATCATGGTTCACTTTGTTTTTTTTCCATGTTCTGTGAAAAACGTTGTAGCTGTATGTCAAAGACTTTATGGTGGTTGGTTTGTACCTTTTGTCCTTCACATTTCTGGACTTTAGATATTAGTGTTGAAAATCACATCTTCTGCAATACTTGTTGACAGTAAATGCAAAGCCATCCTGTCTGTCAGTGGATGATGGATCCTCTCATTCATAAGCCTCTCTGGAGGCAGCTTCAGTCGTAGAGGCTCATTCTGTAGGTATCATCGCAAGAATATTAATAACATAGAACTTATAGTATTGTGTTCAGCACCCACATAAATCATGATGCAGGTGCTGTGTTATTGTTTATAACGCCAGAGTCCTTGGCTAGTAGATGCAGAGGTTTGTCAAATTAGACATGCGCTTGTTTTGTGTAAATAATGGACGTGGACAAATAATGGAAATAACCACGCTCGAAGAGAAATACACGCAAAACATCAAATCTACCGCACACACTTACAGTACACACACATATGGTCAGACCCATAAAAAGTCACATGTATGTGCTTCTCTCAATTCACTGTCAGATTGCAGCAGGGAAATTGACGGCTCTACTGCAGCCCTTTTGCTGCTCTGCGTGCTGAAATTAATCCTCTGAGGATTTCTTTTCCCTGTGTGGAGGACTACGATCAATGAAAGCAATCTGGAACATAGTAAACAGACAAGCAGCTCCAGGACACACAACCACATAGACAGGATTGAAAACGCGTCAGAGATTTAACCCTGACCGCCTTGGATCTCCTGTTTTTCTATCTCGACTCAACAAGGAGCCGATGTCAAAAGATAAGAATTTTTATTGTTCGACAGCTGCACTGACAACACTGCACCAGGTTATGTGACTTGTGCGACTCCACAGCCTTGACTACAGTGTGAACCATAGTGTTGGCCATTGCTCATCATGTGCCTAATTCGAGGCTCACACGTACCGGCAGCTCAGGGACACATTATCGAACAGCTAAGACATTGAATTCGTCTCTTTGGGTGGATAATGAGTTCTGCAGCAATTTCTGTAGCAATCTCCCAAAAGGCTCCATTTCATACTTGATCAGGTCCTTAATATAGTATGATCAGGAGTGACTATGGTTCATGATATGCCTTGAGTTTTTACTTCCTGTATTGGGGGAAACAACATTGCTGGTTACAATAGATTTTTCTCAGAAAAAATGTACGCTTTTGGCTCATGCCGTTAAAGCCATATCCAAATACAGTATTTCAGTGTCTGAGTGCGTTTCCTCCCCAATTTAGAGCTTCACCACCTCAAACAAGCATTGATTGGAAAGCTGCTCGTCCTTGCCACAAGGAGCTGGGAGAAAACGCTTACATTCACATGTGCATTTGCAAAGATGTGTGTGTGTCTGTGTGTGTAGAGTACGGTAGTATCTATATTGCCGCCGCTAACATACTACTCCATGATGGTTGGAACAATATTGTTGTATGTGAGGCCACTAGAAATCTTCTCTCACAAGAAACAGCATAGAGAAACCACCACACAGACCAGGATTCTGGAGAAACCATCAACTCAAACACATTTCTCAGAACGCTAAAGGCAGTTTCTGAACTTTTCACTACACATAGGCCCTATATACATTATTATTATATTTTCTCCTGAGCTGTCAAAAAGTTGAGAAGGAGCTTTTACCTTTGTCATACAATGGAAACACTTACAGTATACTTTATTAATATAAACTACAAATAAGAATTGAGCTTTAAGAGGCTCTCAGCTTCCTACCTCTCACCTCGCCTGTTTACTTTGGATTCCAGCTTATAAGGTTCATTTTTTGGTGTAATTTTTGTGTTGTTAGCATCTGGTCATTTACACAAAGCACAACAAAACAGGTTAACAGGTTTATTAACTCATGCATGTCAAATTCAGGCACCAACTACTACATTTTGCCCATTTTGGGTACGTCATTCTGCTTTGAAAACTATGATATGGTGACATCCAGACTTATTTTAAAGCCTTTCAACTGGATATGACCTGCCTAAGTAGTATCATGTGGTTTGTGACTTTAAGGTCTGTGTTTCAGTTATTGTGTCCACCTCTGCATCAGTATTTTAAATATGGTGTCGAGTCTCAGAGATTCTAAATACAGTGCCTTACATTGCACCGAGGAGCACATTTATACTGAAAACTGGCTATTCCAGTGTTGCTCATTATCTTTTTCTGTTGGTAAGATCTCTCCTTTGTTTTTGTAATATCCTGTTAGTCCAGATGGGGGCAGCAGACTATGACTGGCTGTGACCATCACCACCTTCACCACAGTCTGTACTCATCTTGCAGCTGTTGCTATGGATACAGAGCCCGGCCATTGCTGTGATGCTAGCCACATCTAATAGAGGAGCATAGGGGGTAGTGTAGAGCTCAGAGACAGGGATGTTCACACACACACACACACACACACACACACACACACACACCTGGTTGCTCTGTGAATATGAAAGATTGGTCTTCTCCACATCTCTGCAGTATGGTTTGGGACTTAGACTCCTTATTCAAAGAGCTGCTGATTATTTGTCAACTGCCTTACTTAAGATCTTAAAAGGAAAAGTGTTCTTGCCATCTGCATTTTCTCTAGAATCACTTTGAGCTGGCTGCAGTGACGGTCAGTCATCATACATAAACTTTGCAGGTGGTAATGGATCCAACTATGGTGGTTTAGTTACCAGTCATCACCTGAACCTGCGCTTAACAAGATGGATAGAGAATGAGATCCTTAGTCACTGTTCAAGGTTCAGATTTAGCTCTCTTTGACTTCTTTACATGCCTCCCAATCATCATGACATATGGTTAGACTCACAATCAGTGGTGATGAAAATGTTAACTGTAGATTGCTGCTGCTGGTTGAATCCATTAAATGGTGATTAGCCCTGATTATCTGATTAACTAGAGCCATGGATGGATTGCTCACTTACGTGTTGATTACTTAAGACATGACTTTGGACAGCCTGTGTATGTCTCATAGCTAAATTTAACTTGTAGTAGGTCAGGTTTGAATGGCACAAATCCATTTGTCTTTAAAGCCCACTTCTTTACAATGTCCCACTTTGGAGAAACTAAATTTAACAATAAACAGCCCACTGAAAGAAGGCTTTATTTCTAATCATAGCCTCTGCCTGGCAACATGTCCCTTGATGTTAAAAAGACAATTGAAGAGAGGAGGGAAAAAAAAGTTGTTTGTTACCTTGTATGCCAGACTGTTTGTGTATTCTACATCGATACAACACTCAGTGCCCAGCCAAACATGGTGGCGCTGCCAAATCTGACTTGGCTAAGTGTAAAACAGGCTGGCACCATGGCATATGACTGTGTTTTCTGCTTTGTCACTTAGACTGGTGCTTTGTGTTAGGAGGGTGACTGTGTCTACCATTGCCCAGTGTGCTGAGTGAAGTTAGAGCATTTCTTAGATGCCTTTGCATAAAGACCTTTTCAGATAGGGTTATTTATTCCTGGGCATGTAACTATTACCTGTAGTTAGAATCTAGTACACACCACAATCCCCCGTGTTACCTACAACCCTAAATGTACAGGCTTTTTTGGCTGTCTCAAATATAGCTAAACACTAAGAGTCTACAGCCACACTAGCGGCTCTGTGAGGCTTTACTTTGGTCCACCGACGTTTTTTACCCAAATGCTAAAGTCAGCATGGTAAAATGTTCACAATGACAATGCTAGCATGCTGATATTTAGCAGGTATAATGTTTACAATGTTAAACACGATTTCATGGCAATCCACCCAATAGTTGTGGAGACATTTCACCAAAACTACAAATGTCAAGCTCATGGTTTACATTTGTGGTCCCTCATGCCAGAGGGAAAGTCAGGGAAGGTCGGATGATCACTTAAGTCAATCCATCCAGTAGACATTGAGATATTTCACTGGATAAGTGAAAAATTTGACCCGCTGGTGGCACTAGAGGAAAAGTTAGGGGATCATTAAAAAGTCACCAGGATTCATCCTCTGGGGACCATGATTGTCTGTACCAAATTTCATGACAGTCCATCTAATAGTTCACATTTTTTACTAAACTGAAAATGTCAACCTCATGGTGGCACTAGAGAAAAGGTAGGTTTCATCGTCTGGGGACCATGGACATTTGTACCAAATTTCATGGCAATCCATTCAATAGCTGGGCCCAAAGTAGTGAACAGACGGCTGGACTGACTGACAGACAATGCCGTCCCTTGAGCCATGGCGTCGGGCTGGCTAAAAATTGGAAATAGCACTTGAACTGACGTCGTTGTCCTGTGTGCAGAAGTAAAAAAAAAAGTAAATGATATCTAAATATTTTGCATAAAAGCTATGCACAGTAATTTGGGGAAAAGGTAGATCCTCTTTCTCATGTGATTGTTCCCCTGGAGTTACACATACCACATGTATAACTTCCATTACAGGGCATCTTCCAGTAAAAGTAATCAAGTGTAAGTAAGTTTGGATTTTGGCCTGAGCCCAGGTCTTGAATCTACAACCTCAGCTACTTTTCAACAGTGCACACAAGTTAGATTAATCTCAGAAATGGCAGTGGAGTCATACAAAGACACCTATGTAGCATAAACGTAGCTGTAGGTTTTGAATTTCAAGCAAGTTACCGGGGCTCTCCACTATGTAATGACACTGCTCATCTGGAGCGTGAAGGGCCAACGCAACTCCATGACTCCTGCCATTTCCAAATCAGCAGAATTCGGTCAAACCTTTCCTTTCCCACTACGAGCAGGAGGATCGAGTTTCACTGAAGTTTGACTTTTCCATGCTGTGAATACAGATGTCAACTGCCAGCAGAGGGTCTGACTGGTGCCATGTCTGGCACTGCATGTCTGAGCAGGGCCTTGGCTGGCTGATCAGAGCTGAGGGGTGCAGGGGTGGGCTCAATGGGAGATGCCTGGAAAGTAGTGGAGCTTTTCACATTTCAGCTGTGTATAAAACTCTTCTGATGTTTTGTCTGGCTTACTCTGATGTTCTCTTTCTTTCTCTGCCTCTCTCCGTCTCTCTCTTGCATAAACCTCTACTCTCCCACTTCCCTTCTGTCATGGATTGTGTGTCTCCTTCTCAAAATCTTGCTTGTTTTAGGGGGCTTATGGAAAATCTATAACAGGTGGGCTGTGTTTGAAGGATATGTCTTTTCTAATTATCTGTTTGCAGAGGGATTTGGGTGGGTGGCTGCCGGGCCAAATGTTCTCCAAGCCCAGCCTTATGCCTGCCAGCATGAGTGTAATTGAATTCAGATAATTAATCAATTAAACAATCCACTACAAACCTGGTCAGGCACCTGGAGTTGGTCATCAGTGTTGCGTCAAAATGTACTATTCGATATTTGAATAATGTTAAAACCAAAATAAGTGAGTAAATGAGACCATGACGAGGCAAGAGAATCAAACTGACCCAATCGATCTCAGCTATAAGAGGGACAATCTATGTTTAAACATGTTGGGTCTATACTGTATTTTAAATTGGTCTAATCAAGTCAGTCCACATCCAAGCCTTCAGGATCGGTACAGTATCCTTTGTTTGCCATCAGGGCCAGCATGCTTTGCCATTACACAGAGCGAGGCACCGCAGTAGCAGTTAATGGGCTTATGGTGTTAACATGCTCAGCACTGGTTTGAAGGAGCTGACTAGCTGCCTTAAAGGCTTAACTGGAGGTGAATCGTGATCTTCTTGACCTTTTTGACCTTCTTGCACATAAGGTGGGTGACAGATTGCTGGTGAAGCATCCACAGAATATTGATCTCCGAGATAACACTGTTGACTGTATTTGCACTACAGCTGGATCAACCTAGACCCAATTTGGAGCCAAACAAAAGACTGAAATCCACACGTTGTGGGTGAACTTAAGGAGAGTGGTTTTAAAGTAGTCAGCTGTTATTTTAATTAATGGACAGGAAAGAGAAAGGACAAAGCGAATGTGGTGGAAAGGTATTTGACCTCAGACCAGAAACAACATATTATGTTGGGTAGCCGCAAAATGACTTTGAGTTGACTCCCAGACCCCATGCATACTTTGGTCCCAGCCAACACCACAGCACAGGCCAATGAAAAGCTAGTGGTCAGTTATCTTCCACTCCTTGTGAGGGCATTGAGGACACTGTTGTGCATCAGCACAACATCGTAACTACATACCTAAAATGTCCGTTATGGGTGACTTTAAGACAGAATCGTTCCACAATCTTTCACACTAACCAAACAGCTTCCTATAATGTCTAAGTCAGTCATCCTTTTCATGTCAGCTGTTGGACATGACTGGACATGGGGTCCGAGTTTTTTCAGACGCTCCTGCTATTAAAAACAATATATTGACACTAGGTGCTGATCAGTAGACATCTTGGTATTCCGTGTCAGCACTTTATGAAAAGTGCCCAAAAACAGAGGAGGGAGGACAGATAGTGCTATCTACTGAATCAACACATCCCTAAGTGATTACATTCCCCTCATTCATCAATGAGGCAGTCCTTCAGGGCCCCGTCATTCACACTGTCCTGCCTTTGAAAGGGTTTCTGTTCATTTTCATTAAAACATTGTTGTTTTCATCAAGATAAGCGTACACAAGGAGAGAGTGAGGGGAGGACAGAATGCACGTAACTGGATTAAAGATTATGTAATAGCTCCTTGAGGTGTTGTTGCTTGCACACCAGTGATCAACCACATACTGTAGGAGGCCTTAGTTAGCTTTCTTAAACACTGCTCACATTTTTACTCACTTTTAAATGTAATTACATTTTTTTTCCTTTTTCTGAAATTATGACTCATCTGTAAGTGCCAATAACATTTCACCAACCAAAATAATGTAATAACTTTTATATCAAGCACATAGCCAATCAGTCAATTTCTGGAAGTGAACTCTCCCCCTTTCCTTTTTAATATTTTTTCAACATCCCTCCTTAAGACTTTTATACAGACACTAAACAAACTGGAGATGTGGATTTTTAAAAGCATGGGCATTTACCAGGTAAGGAGGGTCTAACAGAAGCCCTCCTCCCTCTGTCAGCAAAAATGCTGGATCCTACATTTGCATTATATGGAATTGTCGAATCCAGCATTTTTGGAGCTTGACCCATACTAGGGTATAAAAGGGTGATTGTCTCTGCTTTACCCATTTTGACTATTCTTTTTCAAATCTGTTTCTTGCAAGTCCCTCAAATTTATGAAATAAGATACACAGTATGTTTGAGGTAAAATTTTGTGTGTTGATGAACTTTGTGCCATTTGAATATGACTTATCCTATATACAGTATCAGGACTGTGTACCTGATGTTGCCTGTTTTGCTTGAATCCTTCTCAGTGGTGCTCTCATCTCTTCCGATATGGCTTTAGATCTTTTTGAGTTTTGTCATGTTACAGATTTCCCAACGCAAAACTCAGACAGGCTCACACAGTCAGTTGAGGGTCAACTAGCGAGGAATACACATTGCTCTCCAGTAATTGGCGTGTAGAAGAGCACATCAGGGTGTGTATTAGGCTCTCTGCTGGTCTGAGCGTTGGCTTGTGACCTGTTGTGAGGATTACTACACAGTGATATGTCTGGATGGGACAGGGCCAGGAGAAGAGTTTCCTCCCAGGAGGAGCTTAGACGATGGGGCGAAGACTCAACCTTTACTCCAAGACTGTTTACCAAATGGCCACATCGTCTATCAGCTATGAGACTAATTATGGATGGCATCAAATATGTCACTCATTACTTCAATGAAATATGTTTATAGACATGAAGGAACTTCACAAAAATTTTTTAGAAACGCTTTCAAGGAGCCAAATTTCAAGCAAAACCAAATTTACTTTCTAACAATAAAATACCCTAAAAGATACAATTATCAAGTCAGATTATCCAATTATCAAGAAATCCCAGTCACTAGTTTAATTATGATTATAATTTTTTGTAAAGAAACAAAATTTATTATTTAAATACGTGTCTTGGAGAACTGAAATTTGAAGACAATGCTGTTTGTTAAAAGCACAGCAGTAAATGTTTGTAAAAGACAGGTGTCCACCATGGTTGTATATTGACATTTTAATTGCATTGTGAGCCTGGCAGCTTCCAAACCAGACTCTGACAATCTGATAAGTAGCAATGTGACCATAATTACATTTTAGCATCTCCTCTGCTCTTGTTACTTATGTTGATGTGAATGACAGACAAAATCTTGGGTCACATTGATATAAAAAGCAGTCATATCATGTCTGTGGGATGTGCATGTTGTGCTTCAATTGTATTTCTATCGTATGAACCTACAATCATTCTGCCAACCAGTGCAGAATGCTCTTCTGTACTACGCTAACAATCTCAATCATCTTATTAAACACACGCACACATACAGACACACACACATACACACAGTTTCCATGGAAACAGGATCCAGGGCCTTTTATGACTGGTTGTTTGCCCAAGACAACTAAAAATGGTCTCAGCAGCCATGCAAAGATGGGAGATAAATCATTTAGATAATAAATAACGGGACATGCACTAATATAGGACGTGATGTGATGTTTGTTGTTGCCTGAAGCCGTGTTGTCGTTGAATTCAGATCAAGCGATATTCATACTCATCAGGTGAATGATCTCATTTTCCTATTTGTGTGACATCATACATGTCTTTCTTTTTCTGTTATGTTGTCATACTGTTTGTGCTGTGTTTGCACACGCATAGCGCTGCCTGTAATGGCCACACACATTCAGAATCAAACACACACACGCGGACACTTTCCAGCCGTGCTGCCCTTCAGTAGCCTAATGTGTGTCTGAGGTCCAGATGGCGTAGCGGCAGGAGGGCTGATTCACAGTGCTAGCCGTAGTGCTAGCAGTCTTAGTTTTGGCTAGCCCTGGCTGGTTGGAGAGGGAGAGCCTGCAGCCAGCTACCCCTCTGAGTGACAATGGCAAGTGTACAATTCACGGCTATGCACTCAGCATCTAGCTTTGCTGTGGTTGCAGGATAAACTTGTGTATTTCTTTTTGTGGGAGCCAAGCTGTGTGGTCGTTTGACACTTCACTGTGAATTATAACAGCGTCATTACGACTCTCGTGATGTTCTTATGTCTGCGAGCTTTGTTTTTTAGCTGTTTTGATGCAGTTACCACATGTTTTCCTGTTTTGTGTCCACAACAACAGGAAATAAGCTGAACAAGGACCTGAAGCATTATCTGAGCCAGCGCTTCCAGAAATCCTCGCCTGACCACGAACTTCAGCAGACCATCCGAGACAACCTCTACCGCCACGCCGTGCCTTGTGAGTCCATGACCGTCTTACACCTGTCATTCCTTTTTCTCATGTTTTCCCATCCTCTGCTCTGCTGTCTTCATGCATTTATTTCGACCATTCTTTCAGTTCCTGATGAAATGCTGGCTTTGCACACAGTCTTCACACACTTTGTTTTGTGTGAGTTCCCACAGAACATCGTTGTGGCTCCAAAGTCATTTATTTTGTGAACATCCACATGAAAAGCAAAAACCCCTTAGGTTAGGTTGGTGTGAGCCACTGTCTTAGCTCCAGGCGTGATCAGTTGTAGAACCATGTAATGATTGACTGTAGCTGCCTCACACAGACACTTTGGATGGTTATCTAATTAAGCCTGATTATTTCAGTCTTATCCGAGCATGGCTCCACTTGTCTTTTGACCAATATTGGCCGTGCAGTTAGCCAGGCTGATTACTTCCTATCCTCCTTGGAACTAACCTCATGTTGGGGGTTGATCAGTTTTATCACACGTCATCCCTCTTCATCCCAAAATTGACTTTTCCGCTTGCCTCCCAAGCTGATAACAAGCAGTGAGTTGATTCAAAGTCAACTGCCCTCCATTCATTCATGCAGCTCAGTATTTGTTTTACTAATATTGTCTGATCAGTTAGAGTAAAAGTCTAGTGACTTCACAGTGGATTGGCTAGTAGTATCTCATGTCTATGGCACCAGTAATTATGGGCGCTTTGGCTTCATCCAAGTCCCTCACCCTCTATCACTAACCAGTATGTCCTCTGCCAGAGCTGGCTGTGTAATCCAGGAATAGAGGCTTGTGTCTTTGACTTTTTTCCTCCTGACTGTCGCAAAGATCTAAAAGCACATTTGTTTTTTGATGCTGCATATTTCTCTTGTAGCTGCTGCTCAATAGCTGAAGTAGATATTTGAAGCGTTTTATTCTTCCCTGCTATGAAAAACAACCCTTGAAGACGGCGTTGGTGCTAAGGATGTGGCATTGTAGCATTAACACCATAATAGTAGTAATAACTGTGCAACTCCCCACCCGGGGGGGGATTTGCATATAACACTGAAATCAACTGCATGGACCAATCAGAGCCAGGCTCATCATTGTCATGATACCAGAGTTGAAAATTCCTACTGGTTTTGGATGCAGCATGCGTCACTTATGAAGAGGGAGAGGTGGGGGGAAGAGAGGGGAAGTGACAAGTAGATAAGAGGTGCAACTGCAGAAAGGACTGGGCTGTATGGAAGTTTAATGTATCTTTTTTTCTCTTCTTCCTTTTCACCATTTTAATATTTACCGAATACAAGTATTGCATAGCCTTGTGTCATTTACTAGTATCTATATTCAACAAGATTCAACAAGTGCCCTTTAGACATATCTCATCATTTCATACTCTCTACAACAAACACATATTTGGAGTACCAAAATTAAATTCACTGTATGCAAACTTGATCTAAACTTTAAACAACGTGTTTGTTGGTAATTGCTTTTCACTTTCTCCATCATCATACATTTTCTAAAGCCTTAGCATATTAGATTTTTTTTTGTTTTGCGGTTAATTTCGGACTCAAAAGTGAGCACCTCTCATTTCCCCAAACCCACGCTTTTCCCTTAGCGGCTCTCATCCATTGGCTTTTCAATTAGTTTATTTGTGGCCCTCTCACACAAATTATTATCTGTATTCAGGAGGCTTGTTTTCAGGGACTTTATCTGCATTACCTCCTCTGCCATATGTCAGCCAGACACTAGTGGAGGGTGGGGGTCAGGCCATAACGGCCATTTTAATCACTGAGTGGTCTATGGCACACTAGTAAAGATCCTGGTGTTGTTAGCAGTAAACAAAGCATGAAGGTGTTCCCCAGGCCATATGTTTTATGGGATTGTAAAGTTTTTGTTGTCATGCACTTGCAGAGGAGGGCGACGCTCTCACCGGAATATTAAATTTACAAATATTATGCCGCAGCTTAATTTTTTTTTAATGGGAGGGCATGTTACAGTGGGCACAGTCCATGAATAAGTACCCCCTTATGCCCTTCACACTCACAGAATAATACAAGACCAACACAGCGATTTTATAGGCAAGTATATGTACATTTATGTAGTGTTAGTGCAGCAGTGAGATGGATTTGCTGCGACTGCTTTGGCCTGTGATTGTGAGAGGTCAGTGTGTGTCCATGTTGACGCATGTCCAAAGGTTGTTCAAAGCACTGTCCGTGTGCATGTGTAGGTGTAGGTGTGATAAATGCACAGCAAGCAGGTGGAGAAACAGATGGAGAAGTGTGTCTGTGGATGTTGTGGCTTTTTCAACCAACCATTCTGACCATTCACGCGACCCCTTCGAGTATACAGTATTATGAATAACAGTCTGTTAAAGTCTGTTGTTTTTTTTGACTGTATGAATTCGAGCCAACTTCACATATATGTATACTTAGTGAGTTTGACTTTATGATGGAAAATAAGCATTTTGTGCATTTGTCAGTGGGTCATAATTGAAAATACTGGTTGTTTTTCAGCAGTGTTGCTGCAGGGGTTGGAGAAATATATTATGCAACAACAACAAAAAGAAATATATATATTAACATTCGAAACTCATTTCCCCAAGTTTAATGCTAGTATCTGCAATGTTTTTTTTAATTAATATGCCAGTAATGTAACCATCTCTGTGGTGCATTAATGGGAGACACAAAAGCTTTCACATTTACTGAGACATTTTTCAATTCCACGTATACTATAGTCATTGTCTCTGCTAAGTCACGTGTTGCATCTTCTCTGATGCGATGCATTATTTCTCTAGCTGTTTCTTTTCACCTGACAGCAAGGAGCTTCACTAATACTCGTGGAGGTTCCTGCTACCCTTTTATATTTCACTCACCTTTTACATTGGTGCCCTAAACAAACAATCACAAGGGAAGTGGTAAGGACATGATCCCTCACTGGCCTCCCACTGTTGAGCACTGCTATTTGTGTTTGTTGGATTGCCATGCTGTTTGCACCACAGGGTCATGCAACACTTTTGAGGGCCACCTCCCATTTTGTTCAGTCCTGACAAAACTATTGTGGAAATAGAGGAATGATATTTACAAACGGTAAAGGGAAAAAAAGCATCTAACATAAACTACAAAAAAGACAGTCGGAGAAATAACCGACACAATCTAAAACTACAGCGGAGATTCAGTATGTATAAGGCAGTGAAGTTCACTAGACGTGTCCCCCTTCAGGTAGTTCTCTTGAGATGTACAAGTTTCATGAAGTTGGTTGTGAACATAAACTAGTTCCCCTGCTCACATCTCCAAAAAGTCAGTTGTTCCCATAACCCTGCTAAATTTTGAAGCACAGCACTCTCACCCTCCCCCATCTGCTCAGGCGTCCATCGGCTTCCCTTGTGGTCACCCCATCCGCGCGTTCAGCATTCCCAATCTCCCATTATCCCCACCAGCCCTCCACCCCCCTCCATCCGGCTCTCATTCCTGACCCCCCCGACTCATGACACCGCAGCCCCTCGTCCTCTCGCTGCCACTGCTGCTCCCTTTCTCCCTCTGTATCGCTTTCCCTCTTTCTCATTTTCGCTGCCAGTTGATCGGAGTAGCGAGGAGAAGAAGAGACGATTGCTCTGTTTGGTTTACACCTGATTTTAAAGCTCTGTGTCTACGAGCCTCGAAAAGGGAGCTCTTGGTCTCTCCTGCATCTAGGCAAGTAGCAGTATTGTCCGCTGTGGTTGTTGTGATGCTGATGACTTGGTGTTTGCTTCTCAAATGAGCGAGGTTTGCAGAGGCTAGCCTTCACGTGCGTGTGTGATGAATTGCGGGGCTAGCAGCACAGACGATTGGACGACCCGTATATAGGCTAAGAGGATGGCTCGGAGGGAGGTGGGGGCTGAAGCCGCGGGGATGGAGATGGGGGTGGGGTGGAGTTTGGGTGTGGGAGGGGGGCAAGAAGGGGGGATGGGTGGAGAGGAGAGAGAGAGAGAGGGAACGGAGAGATGCAAAAACACTCTCACACTCTCAAATCAACGCTGGCTCTAGCTAGCCTGTCAAGCTAATGTAAACATGTGTACACACATGACTTGTGGTTGTATGAGACTGATTTGGTCATGCTTCTGACTGTGTGTGTGTCTACAGTGTACCAAAGCAGCCTTTCTGATGCTGGTTTGGTGAGGTAACAGATTGCATCCACAAATGCAATCACATTGTGTCACCTGAACAAAAGAAATGCTCTCACTCACTCTGCCGTTCCTAAACAGCAGAAGGTGGTAAATCAAGATAGAGAAAAGAAATCTAAACAAAGATTTAGAAGTGAACTTTTGGCTTTGTTGACTTTTGTCAGGCAAGAAGAGGATGTATGTCAGTCAAATACTCTGCGTGTGTCCGCTGTTCGACATGCATTACACAGGGGATGTTGTTTTTGTCAGAGCTAGGTAGACACATTTGGACATGTCTTTCCAATGACAGATCCTTCCTGTTATACCAGTTCTCGGTTGAATTGAATCACAAAGCCAAGTTTGCTTTGCCCTTCAGCAAAGCAAACTTCACCCTACAGCTGACGGGATGGCCACAGTTGGATGCAACTTTTGTGTTAAAACAGTTAATCAAGACTTTGGAATAGTTGATAGATCCATGGACTGACTCTCTGTTGACCCGAGTGGACACTGTAAAAGTAAGGAGGCCCTCTAAGTAAGGCAACTTTATTAGCCTCTTGCTTAATCTTGTTAGACTACTGATCTGTGCTGGCATGGACTTGTTTTCCCTTATAAATGGTTAAGCATATATTACAATTATACAATTAAAAACTGGAAGAAACAAATTCTATGTTTAGATTTTGTTAAGTTAAAGGAAGAGTTGGACATTTTGGGAAATACGCTTATTCGCTTTCTTGCCGAGAGTTAGATGAGAAGATCGATAGCTTAGCTTAGCTTAGCNNGCACATAACCCCATGTAAAACCACAAAGTGACAGTGAGCTTTAGGGGTGCTAGTAGGCAGATTTTGTTACCTTTGAACAGAGCCAGGCTAGCTGTTTCCCCTTGTTTCCAGTCTTTATGCGAAGCTAAGCTAACCAGCTGCTGCCTGTTGCTTCATATTTACCATACATACATACATGAGAGTGGTATCGATCTTCTCATCTAACTTTCGGCAAGAAAGTGAATAAGTGTATTTCCCAAAATGTTAAACTATTCTTTTAAGGCTGACATATTATTTTGTGCATGCTGGATCCTGGATAGCAACGNNCATCCTGTTGACGTAGAAAACCATTGGGGGGGGGGGCGGCTAGGGGCACAACACAAAACCAGTATCAGGGGATCCCAGCATGCTGCAGGTAGATCAGAAGGAGGTTGTGAATGAAACAATAGGAGCTGAATTGATGCTGGTGGGGAAGTTTTTTGTATAGCTAACACCATTAGCAGGAGTCAAAGGAATGTTGTCAAACAGAGAGTGACTGATGGGTGGAGTCCCCCAGATTCATAACCCCCACTGCCCCACCCACACACACTCTTGCGCACAGTCTATTGTGTGCACACACTCAATCACTGACACTGTTGCACATAAATGCAGGACGGTAGGAATAGAGGTAGTTTGAGCAAATTACGGCTTTGCCTCAATACAGGCGGTATAGGATGTATTTCTAAATGTGGAGGCTTATTTGTGCCTCTCTGTGTCTGAGTCTGTTTTGACAAATGGGAAATAGTTCATTTCCATTTGTAGAAATGGCAGCTCATATTGTGTTTCCTGGCCTGTTATAGGAGTTTGCAAATAATGATGCCTTTCATTCTGACAATGGCACAATTAACTATATGATCTTATTATATTATAGACATAATTTTACCAATCAGGAAACATATAATTTGGCAGTGTAAAAGTACAGATGGGTTTCTTTGAATAAACAAAACTAGCAATCGTTAACAAGATAACTAGATGTGTTACTAATATTTTGTCCCCCATTCTTATCTATGAGGGTAGACAAAATATTAAAAACTCCTGTCGGTATAAAGCAATACAGTTGAAGAGCAAAAACCTACAGCCTTCAAAATGATCAGAAAGTTGAATCAACACCTCTTTGAAACTATTTCAACTGTATTATAACCTTTATTAATGTAGATTTTATTGCAGGGATGCTGCCTTAGACTACATTAGATTTAGCTAGGTGTACCTAAGAAACCGGCAACTAAGTGTTAAGCAGAATATTGTGGATTATCCTTAAAAGTCATAATCATGTTGCACAGCTAATATAGCTTTTAAGTAAGACCTGTTTGTGTGTTTGGATGCTGACTAATCTTCTTTAGGACCTATAAACCCTGACATGGCAGGTATTGAGAACATCATTCAATAGGATGTCACTGTTTAGAGTGACAAGAGCTGTGTTCCGCATCCAAACTATATTGTATACCACTGTATATACTATATACTGTATACAACTCTTTAGAGTGTACTGTTTTGGCAGTTAGTAGACAGTAATGAATGTGGTGTGCTATTTTGTGTTAATAGTAAATAATACGAGAAGTGCTCTAAAGCACTGTGTCTTTGAAAAAATACTGCCAATGTAAAATTTGGAAAAATAACCAACAGGAAGCGAAATTTTGTCCAAACATTTAACACTTCATTCTTGTGCTTTCTGAGATGTTTCTGGAGTTGTCCCACCACCGCCCACAATTAGTTAGATTTTTTCCAGCTGTGAGTTACTCCTCTATTCCATGTGCGTATTGCATTGTGGAACGAAAGTGTCCATCAACACCACACTCGAAAAACAAGTAAAATTAGTATGCATACTAACATCTTTGAGTCGTCTTAACATTGTGTGTTTTCCTATGTGAATGCCTACTTAGAAGTATAGATTTGGGGGCACATTTAAGGGCTAGCCTGTCTGACAGAGAATGGCACATCACATGACCTTTGACCTTCCTCCCTTTTACATTTTCTCACTGCTGCTCCCAACCCCCACCTCTGACCACAGAGCATAACAAATGAATCTTACACATGCAGGGTTGTCTTTTTTTCTTAAACTGGTGCATGCACAGATGTGTGCCAGTTGGTCAGTCTGACTCAGCATAATCAGTTTTTTTTCTTGTTAATCCATATTTTATCTTTATAGATCCTAAGACCTTTGATCCCCTTCTTTTGTGATTCTTTCATAGTTGGCTTTGTGTCACCACCCCTTGTATATCCTTTATCTACCCGGGTTGTAATGCCTGTAGTAACTGGCGATGTAGAAATTGTACATAACTGTTGAACTTCTTTTGTGTCTGACATTTAAATTTATACAGCTCTAGCCTTATTCTAGACCATGCCTTCCTGCCCGGCTCTTGTCACAGATCTTTTTTCCAAGTCTCAACTCTGTCTAATCCACACTTACCTTTAGGATTCTTCCCCTGACTCCTGTCCTCTTCACATGTTGGTCAAGGATGAGTTGTCTGGAACTTGTTAAACACCCAGAGCATGTGTATGAGTTTGTGTGTGTAAGGGCATCAGTGTCTGGGGAAGAGCAAGAAGAAACAGAGGTGTGGGGGGAGAAAAAAAACCCGATGGGTTCTGTGAGAACAAGAAAGAATAGGGGTGAACAGCCAAGAGAAGGGGAGGGAATGAGAGAGAGAGGGACCAAGCGAGAGGGGGAGGTGGGCGGGTGCATGTGGGTGCCTGCGAGACGGGAGACAGCGGGGCTCAGTCAGTGAGAGAGAGAGAGAGAGACAGAAGCCTAGCATTAGTGTGTGTGGGTATGAGACGGAGCGCATTATAAGCCAATGTGTGGATGCTGCTTAGCTTAGCTCCCATTAGCTTAGCATCACAAAGCCAAAGCTGGACAGAGGACAGACGCACGGGAGGAGGAAGGGGAGAGTGGAAAGGAGAAGGAAATGTAAATCTGCACTGGTTTTTCTTCCACTCATCCACACCTGATTGGATTTTTTTTCTCACTCTGTCTCCTGTCGACGTGGTGTTGTTCTGTGGACTGTAGGGGAAGGAGAAGAAGCCCCTCACAGACTCCTTAACTGAGGTATTTTGTTTTGTGTTTCATTTTGAGAAGGGACACTGGGGGGCTGAGGGTTTGCCGTGATTTAATGGTTGGGGGTTGGGATGGAGAGGCAGGCGGCGAGGATGGCTGTGCATCAGGCGGAAGGCATCAGGAGCAGAGCGAGGGAGACGGAGGCACATCGCTGGCAGTAATGGAGGCTGATGTGTTGTGGTCAAACGGAAGCTGTGTGTGTCTGTCTGTGTCTGTCTGTCTCAGGTATGCGTGCGTCTGTCTGTGTTTGTCTGTGCCCCGGTTTGATGCCTGTGTGTGTGCAAAGTGTCACTTCCCGTGTGTGCATGCACAGTATGTGTGTTTCTGGTGGAAGCACTCCAGCTCTGCGATGACTGTATTAAGGCTATGTGATCTGTTGACATGCTTGATCATATTGGAAGCCATTACCTCCAGCAGCAAACTGCTGCCTGTCTGTTTGTCTGTCTGGAGCTTCCAGGATGCTAAGGTTAGCTTCTACCTCTCCTTCATCCTCCCTCTTTCTTTCTCTCCCCCTCGATCCATCTCATGTCTGGATGACCCCCCCCNNNCCCTCTCCCTCCCCGCCCCTCTAAATGTATCGTTTTAAAGCCTCTCTTTTCCATTTCCATGTTGCTGTAGGTAGTAGAAAGCCCATGGTGCTTTTTTCTGGGTGGAATAAAAAGACAAAGGCCAGCTGTGTGTGTGTGCGGGGGGCATTTTCAGGCACGGTTCTGGCTGATTTAGCTTCACACTGCACTACTGGCCCTTCAGGTTTTTTTTTTGTTTCTTATTCTAATCTC
>NTHP01000385.1:91373-102290 GCA_003416845.1 Oplegnathus fasciatus | reverse complement strand
TCTCTCTCTTCCCTTCCCCCGGTCCTCAGAAGCCCCCCCATCCCTCTGTATGGGAATCATTTAGAGCTGAAAGTATTGCTTATGAAGGGAAAAAATGGAGCACGTCACAGGTCCAGAAAAAGGCCTGTTTTGATCTCATTGTGGTGTGGTGTGGTGTGTGTGTGTGTGTGTGTGTGTGTGTGTNTGTGTGTATGCATCGTCTCTTCATTGCGAGCCTCTTTCAGCCAGCCGGAGCAGTGAAAACACCCTCCCCCCGACTCAAAACACTCCATCCCAAATGAAAGGCATCCGTACCAATCATTGAAAAACCATAACAAAAACCCTTCAACATTTAATTCCCTGCCACCACTACATGGGCAGGACTCTTGAGATTTTTTTTGAGGGGGGGGTTGAAGAATCAGGTGGGGTACTTGGAGTGTCCGTAAGGCTGGACGATAGACTGTGACACCTCCTTCTCCCTGCAAAACCAAAAAGCAAACAGAAAAAAGAAAAAAATAACGTAGTAAGAATGTATTTAGAAATTTGAGGACAGGAAAATGCTGGAATTTGCGGCCTGTGCTTTTGGTTGGATTAACCCTTTACTGGGACAGATGGCTCCATCCCCCTGCTGAGCTGACAAACCCCAGTCAGCTCGTCACCCCTCCTGCATTTTTGTGTGTGTGTGCATGTGTTTCACCCAAAAAAAAAAAGAAGCACTGGCAGGCTAGCTGTGGCGAAGATGGAGGATGGATCTGTTTTGGTTTTGGAATATGATGAGAGTCTGCCAGCCCTCCCCTTCGTTTGTGTGTGTGCACGTGCATACAGTCGCCTGTTTCTTGAAAATTATCCATGAAGACATGCCTCAGTATCTTCTTGGAAAATGTGGACTAGCTGGCTAGCTTGATATCAGAGCATGTTTATTGTGGAGATTTAGAGAAATGCTTCTGTAATAGCTTCTGCACAACAGTTGGGTCTATGAATGTTGCCAGATTTTCAAGGCAGGGCCATTATCCATGTTGTTTCTCTATGATCATCCACCAGCTACACACAGTATTCTTTATATGGCCACTTATTTCAGCAAGACAGATGCTATAGTAAACCCAACATAACCTGCCAAATATGGCCATTTTGAAAAACCTATGATTGTAGTATATACCCACATGCTTAATGTGTGTTACCTACATTAGTGTCCTGGTGGGTTTACTCTGACTGCCATAAGAAGAAAACCCACGTTGCAGAGTAAAAGTGTTGATGTATGATTCGCTGAGTAAATCTAGTACATTGTGTTTTTGCTCAGTTCTATGGTGTGCTTTCTGTGTAGGAAATATGATAGATGGCATACATGCAATGAGTTTAACTTGAAAGTGAAATGACTAGAGTCTTTGAAAGACATACGGTGGGCTAATTCAATCCACTACTAGGCCTGCCTTTAATGTAACACAGTCCTCACATTTCATTTCAAAGCAGCATGATTCAGTGCACGGGGTAATTTCATTTTCACTTAATACAGGCAAGACTAAGGAAAAGCATTTGCTGGCTATACGTTGAGGCACCCATCTTTATTGGTGAGGGAGTCAGAGCTGTTAGCATATCACATTGGCCCACTGCTTCACCCCTTCGCTCCACTTTCTCTCGTGAGACGTGCACAGACTACGGACAGTAGAGAAACGAGGGATGCACACATCGTATCTCGAAGCAATATGCCAAACGGTAACCTGCTCCTGACTTCTTTAACTGAGCCAACAGAAATTTAGCCATAGGCATTTGTTTCAAATATATTGGTTTGTTTTATTCCACATTTTCATGATTAAGTTGATTGATGTGTAAAATCGGTGGAGTTCCTCTTTAACTAAACAAAGCCTGTTTACAGGTCCTGGGGAGTACTACTGCATATGTGAAAAAAATAGTACAAAGCCTTCCGTGGCTCCAGAGGGGGCTGTGCAAAGTCTGATGTCAGTGTCAGTTGGGTCGGAAGTTTTGAAAATGAAAAAAATCTGGGGGTGTAGAGTTAGAAAGAAGTGATGTTACCAGACCTCTATAGCCCACTTGGCATCTCTGCGTGATGCTAGTCGCTCGAGGCTACATTAGCTGCTACTAGCATCCGAATCTGACCGAACTGCCTGCGGTCAAGTTGCATTGTGGGTAATGAAGGGTTTGATAACTTAGAAGAATCTGTGGAACAAAAAAGACGGCATCTCTGCCTCTGCTGCATTGATTTTGATCCTTTTAAAAAAAATAAACTGTCCATCATGAGTCCGACAGTGTCATAGGAGTGCAATACCAAATCTGTAGAGAGTTTAAGGGTTTATACGGGTGATCAGTGGTTGTTAGGACATATTCTTTAATATTCTCAATGGCACACAGTATATTCAGCATAGTCATTAGTCACCCGTTTCCCCATGCAAAACATTTGACTCCTCTTCACTGTATGTAAAATATTAGAGAATCTTCATTATCCTTCTCTGGATCTGGATTTCAGTATGAGATCATTTAAATGAGTGTGGCAGCCAAGAGGAATGAAGCAGTAGTTATTTGGTGTACTTCTGGGATACATGACATCATCAACATCAGAGCGGCAAAATGGAGTTTGGGCTTTTGGCAGGACTCAGTCGGTGGCTTGAGAAAAACCACAGTTGTCCTCCAGTCAAACCCGAAAGCAGGAACAGTTTTGTCCGGCCACACAGGCAGTTGTCACATCTGCCAAACGTACTGGAGACAGAGAAAACACAAATGAGCAGATCAGAGGCGGACTGGAGGAGTCTGTGGTATTAGCTTCCCTTAATATTCTTTGTAGAAAGAAAGAGTGGATGAATAGTGTCTTAGAGATTAAAAGAGAGAGTTAGTCGTGTTGCAGATTTGAAGAACTGGAACAAATGATGCGACCAGTAAAAGAGGGAACAAACAAAACATGGACAGAAAGGAAAGAATGAAGTGGAGGAGTGATAGAAGCAGAGAGGAGCGATGGAGGGGAGGGCAGCACAGGGAGTGAGTACCACAAGTTTTCTTTGCTGTCCACTGGGTCATGCTCATGAAATTTTTAATCAAGCTTTGCAGATAACAGCTTCTTCTCTAAACCAGCACATACATTTAACTCTGCGTTTGTCAATGATTCATGTTTCTTATCTATTGTAGAAAAACAAAAAAAAACCCAAAACACTGTCAGTTTGTGAGTGCTGCCATTGTTTCCATGTCAGTCGCAAACGACTTAAAATGCACTCTTTCAAATAACTCCTGTCCTCAATGACCTGAATGCCAGCACACAAGCCGAATAAGAATAGCGGGGCCTATTAATAGAACAATTATGATAATGAATCATTGCCAAACACATTTATGATGGCCTACTTTTCACTCATGTCACTGATCAGTTCACCATGGTGAATATTTTGAAACAAATCATCTCTCCCCCCCAATTTTGTTTACGTGTTATTTTCAATCCTGCATTTTGAATTGCCCAAGAAATGAACCCACGATGCTCTGAATTGTAGGTGTTTTCCACCTTACTGTGCATGTCGTTTCTCTGAACCCTCTGACTTTTGAAGACAATTTGTATCTAGGTCATACTGAAGTCTGTGTATCTGTTGGTGTAGTGTGGGCATACTCCAAAGGCCTGCCTCAAATGGAAAGATGGATCGTGATGGAAGAGACTGTCTTGATTATTTGGTGTTTGAGATACTGTAAAGGTTTCAGCCCAGAATCAAATTATTTTGTCTTTTGAGTCTCAATATGTTTGAAATGATCAGAATCTACACCCAAACTGCAGAATTGTTTTAGTCTAATTAGCTTATGTAGACATGTTTTTAGCTTTCAGGCACATCCTGAATGTCACAGTGTTATGGTAGGTGTGTTTTCTTAAGAGCCTGCTTAACTTGTTTGTCACTTGCCTTCCTTATGTTAAGTAATTCCAGGTTCAACTGGCTGGGCAACAGGGCACAAAGTACCTAATCTTCAGTGGTTCATGATGAGTTATAACGTTAGTGTAGTTTGCTTTGACGGTTAAATTCCAAAACATTCATTTTAAATAGCTCGAAGAATTTAAGTAACCTTTCATAAACATTATTATACTGGTTAGATGAAATAGAAATGTGCCAATTTCATGCACAGAAACAGCTGTGCTGTGCACAAAATAATATATTCTATTTTACTGTGTGGGTTATATTGGAAAATTAGACCGTACAGTGAGACATGCAGAGTATGTGTGCCAAATGGTCTTGTTTTTCTGATGAGGTTGTGTCATCAGCAGTGACACACTGACATGTGTGAATCGGTCTGTGTGATTGTTGCAGAGTAGATGAACATCGATCACTGTCTGTTATAAACAGATTTCTTCACCATTTTATCCTCAAGCTTCCTTTACTTCAGATCCAACAATCACCTTACCAGCCATTTTAAGACATTGTTTGTGTTATTTCAACTTCATATTTCAGTATGGATCCTCCTCTCACCTTAACCCCCCCTCAGGTCCTCATCCAAGCTGCATAGGCAAATCAGCATTTCTGTTTTGCATTTTCTTTGCTCGTGGATGTTGACAAAATTCAGTTTTGGGTGGAGCAATCTTTCAGTGATACTCCCCTCAAAGTGTTCAGGAGTCAAAACGGGGTCCTCCTCCTCCTTTGTCTAACAAACAGAAAGGCGGCGAATCTTTTTGTGCTTTTACCACATTGTGCTGCGTTACTGTTACTGTATGTAATGTCACAGAGGGTTTATTTTGTCACCTCAAAGAAAGAATGGTGAAAGAATGCACCAAGGAAGCAATTCTGAGGAAACTTATATAAATATGGATACTTTGCTGTAATTTTGCTGCTGCAGCTTGCCGTTGCGGAACAATTGTTCACTGTTTGAACAGTGACATTCAAGGATATTTGGACAGATTCACCTGGATCTGTATTTTATTTGGTAGGACCAGGATATAGTCATGTTCACTCTATTTTCTCTAAAGCTTTGTGGGTGTTTTGGAGTCCGCAAAAAGAGAAAGAAACCTGGTACCAATATGAAAGAAGTATTTCAAGCCGGCTCACTTGGATCTTTCACAATCAAGAAAGCGGTGAGATTTAAGCAAGATGAAGACGTGCTTATGAAAAATGCCAAACTACACCACCAAATTGGATCCAATGAAGATGTCAAGCAAGACAGCTCCTCAGCTCCCAGCCATGAAGCCAATGTCGTCCAAGGAGTCAAGCCCAACATTGTCCTTGTGGAGGGAATTAAATGTGGGTCACAGCTAAAATGCAAGGCCAGGCCTGGGGGATCTGTGGGCCCAGGGTCCTCTGTTGCTCACGGGGGAATGCAAGTGTAGGAAATAAACAGATTTTTCACACATGGATATTTTTAGAAGCAGGGTTGTGGCTGTGTGCATGCCTGTACAGCCTCCTTTTGCATTTTCATGTGTTTTGATGCCATTGTGTTTAAAAAAAAAAAAGATGCCTAATTTTAATACCATGTGTTTTCCTCTGCCATTTAAACTCAGTCGTTGCCAAGCTGAGCAATTTTCCTTTCCCCTGCTAGCATTTCTGTCCTGTCCTCTTGCAAAACCTAGCGTGGACAAAGTGATCATAATTTACCTCTCAGTCTTTCAGCGTGTCGCAGAAGATGTTTCAGGGATGCAGAATTGAATAATGTAGTCATTTTGGTCTTTCTTATAATGTCATTGTACTCTCAAATCTAATCTCAGTGTCATCCCATGCCTTCACAAATGTCAGCAACCTAAGTCTGAGTCTATCATGCCACTAGAAGGGCAGATGCTCCCTTAAAATAGTCTGCCATCAATTAAATATACATGAGGTGCTTGGATTTGTCTGCCAGTGTTAGTTGTGCTTAAAGAGGGAAGAGGTGAAGATCTGCCATAGATTAAGTACACTGAAGCAATCCATTTTGTTCTACAGTGTTAAACTCATGAGATCTATTTCATGATTTACATGTGAGCGGTTTGTTTAGTGCGAATCATCCAAACACTTTTATCTCTAATTTATTCCCACAAAAGTAAAGTAAGAGGCTCACTATTGTTCAGCAAGCTAGAGAGGTGAGCCATGAATTCAGTGCAGTGAAAGAAGGAAATGAAAGTCTGTGCTTTTATAGAAAGTCTTAGCTGGAGGCTTTCTTGGAGAGCTAGATATAGATATTATAGATTTTTTTTTTATAGATTTGTTATTATTAGTCATCTTGATAAGTAACTGACTGGAATAATGAGCTATTTGCTATTGATGTTTGCATGTGGCATTCAATAAGGCAACACAACTAAAAATACAAACCATCCCGCTAGTGTCCTCATTATTGTCCTTGAACCAAGATATAAACATTAAACACCACAGTTTCAGTTGAGACAATGGGAAGATGGTAGAAAGGAGACAATTTGATATTGATCCTCTGTAAGCTGAGTGACAGTGTAGACAAACTGGGGAGGCCAAGGTCACAGCGAGGGTTGTGACCAGTTGCTGTCATGTATCGATTGTGGTTTGAAAGACATCACGGTGTAACCGGATGCTCTCTGTAGTTGAAAAGCCCAATCCTGAGATACTGTGTGGAGGGGATGACATTTTGATTGACAGTGCCAAGGTCATTGTTACACCAAAGTGGTCGCTATAAGCTTTTGAAATGGCAAAATACTGGCCAATTGTGTTTCATGAAACATTTGAATTGGGTAGGTTTGTCATATTTTTACCTTTCAACAAAAACACTACATGTGTAATTCTGATCTACGTACTATCCAATTAGTGTGTTTAAAAGTTCATTAATCAATTTTTGACCGCAAGGCATCAGAAAAACTCCAAAGCCAACTCACAGAATCAAAGCCCTGAAATACAATCTGCTTACCAACTGCTTTGGCTAAAGTGTTAGCAAACAGTTACATACTTATACACCCTGAAAACACAGAGCAACATGAGCAGCCCATTGGAAAGTTAGTTTCTAGCTATGGTTTAGTTCACCTACTCCTGAGAAAAAAGGTGTGCCTCTCTTCAGCTTTCAGGATATTTGACTGGTTTACTTCGGCTCTCTGCTGTTTCGTGCTGGACAGGTTGTGGCCACTCGGCCAGCTTAAGCTTGTTTTCTTAAAACGTCTGAGTAAAGTAAAGCCTTCAGGAGGCAACTATACAGTCTAAATACTGACAGAATAAACAGAACAATGAGCTGCAAAGAGCTGCAGGGTTGTGTGTTGATTTCCATTGGGGTTACAAGTACTAGTAGCCCTTTTTACATCACAGGAAGTTATTTGATTGAATGTTAACATTGATAATATCTCTGAATGGAGCTTTGAATTAGTGCAAATATACATTGATGTTGGCCATGTAAGGCAATAATATGCTTTGGACTTAAGTAAATAGGGGTCGGAGTGGCAAAGAATTTTTTTCACAAGGACTAGTAACCAGTTCTTGTAGGAATTGCAATTTAGTTTTAAGTGCTATCTTTCCACATTCCTTGGCTTTAATATCTATATTTGCTTGTTTGTTTGTTAAGGTCCAAGTACAGTGATGCCATTCCATGTGTGGTGCTGTTACCTAAAAACAAATATTCATACGTACTTACTTCACATATCATTTATACACAAATGATACGTAAGACTACTATACACAATACTTAAACACACCTATTAAGTTTTTGCTTGATGTACTGACATAAAGATGTCTTGCTTTTGCAAGCAAAACAACCACCACAAAGCACATTCTTTCCTTTCCGTGCCATTTCTTTGACTTGGAATGATAACTTTTACAAAGTGAACCAAAATAATCAGAACAGAAACACAGAAATCAAATTTCGATGTGTACACCTCTGTTTAAACCTTCAGCTTTTCTGTTTTTGTTTCCCTCTGTCTTCATTTAGTCTGGGGAGAAAAAACTTAAGGTTTTAAGTTTTTCCTCCCCAGTGATTCTGCCTGGAAGAGATTAGATCTGCATACAAAAAGTTAGGATGCATTAGTGCAGAACCAGAGAAAACCCATGCAAACCCATGCAAACGCCTTTTTAGAGCAACAGGACAATGGCATTGCAGAAAAACATACCAAATAAGATCTATGTAAATCTGCATTTGACTAGATAAAACAGGGTTCTTCGTAGGCCATGGTGCACAGAGGTATTTAAAAAAAGACAGGTTAAAATCAACAGATATGCACCAAGGTAAAGCAACAAGGATAAAACTGCAAAATGCTTAAAACAAGAATTACATAATAGTAATTAATACTCATGTATACTGTTGAGCATACATGAAACATTGCATCATTCATACTTAAGTGCCTAATAGTGCTTGATGTAAAGTTTGTAGTCCTTTCAGTGCTCTCCCTGACAGCACAGGGGAGCAGAGTAGAAATGTGGAGGTACAGTATTGGGGACTGTGGAAGGACCGGCTAGATGTTTTCACTAGGAAAGTCGTTGTTTGGGAGGTCACGAAGTTCAGAAGCTTAACAGCCTGGGGACAGACACTGTTTCTCTGCCTTGCTGTTCTCGCTGGGGGGCTATGAAACCCTCTACCAGATGGTAGAGGGATGGATAAATTGTGGGAAGGATGAGAGGGGTCCTTGATAATGCGGGAAGCTTTGTGGATGCAGCATATCCTGAATGGAGAGCAGAGAAGTCTGAATGATGTTTTCTGTAGTTGTGGAGCCATTGAACTTTCTTAGTCAGAGAGGATGGGATTTATGGGTCCAGATAAGATCCTCAGTAAGGTCCACACTGAGAAACTTGATGTGCCTGACTCTTCCAACAGCAGGAGTGCTGCTATCCGGTGGGGTTTGCTCTGAATGGGCCTTGTTGAAGCCCACTGTCACCTGTTTTGTTTTAAAAGTTATTATATATATCTATACCTATCTCTCTGGTCTCAATTTGTTGGCACTGGAGATGTTGTTGGCAACTCTGGCTTGACTGTGGAGTGTTAGGACCTCGCTGAAAAAGCCTCTAGGAAATGACAGTATTAAATGCTCAGCTCAAGTCAATGGACAGCACCCTGATGTTGTCTTGTTGTGTCAGGATAGTGTTTAAGGCAAAGGATATAGCATTGTTTGTGGACCAGTTAGACCAGTAAGTAGTGCTGCATGACCCCAAGCGGTTCATTATGACTTCTGTGAGAGGGACAAGGCAGTAATTGTTGGGACTTGAAACCTGTTGGCTTCTGTAGAACAGACATGATGTTGGCAGCTTTGACACATTCAGGAATGAACACGTGGGGGACACCTCATATTAATAATGTCCCAAAAGGGTATACTTGTAGCATTGTGCTAATTTTGCCTTGCATGCCAAAGTTATCATGGCAACAATCCTTAAGTTGGGCAATCTGGCCTAAAAGGAGTAACCAGTGGTCCACATCTTGGTGTTTGATAAGCCTTCAGACTGAACTTCCTGGTTCATGTTTTTCTTTTTTACTTACCCTGTAGCATATGTTTTGCCATAGTGCTGTGGTCAGTGTGTGTGGGTCAAGTGACCTTACTCTCACTGTGTCGCTGGAGACTCATTTCTGTTTTGTCCACATTAATTCTTGAATATCTACATTTCAGACCAAACAATGAGGGACATTTAAAGAGCAAAGAAAATGGTAAAATTATTTCCAATTGCAATTAGCTTAAACCATAAATCAGAATGGCAACACTCTCAGATAATAGGGAGAAACTATTGATATGAAGGTGGCGGTGGTAACATGGTCTGCCCCATGGTTCACTTTTGTGGTATGGCAGTGATGTGGTTAGCCCAAACTACAAAATGGTTATTTAGGGTTGAGTAACTGCAGTGCAGAGGTGCTGAACTCTAAGTTGCTCTCCTCACTGTGGGGGTCTAATCTGGTCACCATAGGTGGTTCACAGCATAGACAGGACTGTTCTCCCACTGTGGCTGTTATGGTAATGAAACTGTATGTGTGTGTGTGTGTCTGTCTGTTGCAGGGGAGATGGGTGCATAAAGCTCCATTAAGTGATTACCCTCCTCCACCCACAGCTCCCGTTTAGCCCCAGACCATGCCATTTGGTGGCCATGCACTTCCTCCCCATTGTGTGTGTGTGTGTGTGTGTGTGTGTGTGTGCACTGGCTGGCAGGGGGTGGAACAGCTGCTGATTATAACAGGAGGTGTTTCCTTCCCAACCCTTTTTGTACTATTACAAGCTAAACCCTGTTTGGCGTTCACATACGCACGAGCCATGTGATTCCTCTGTGACCGTTGGTATCTGAGTCAACCCTCTGCTGGATTGCCAGAGGGAAAAGGTGGCTCAGCATCGGGCCCTCATGTGTGTGTGAAGGGACAGACAAGAGGATAGACGGATGGAGTGAGGGACAGAACCAAAGGTTATGTGGAGCTCCATATGTTCAAACATGAAACTACAAGAATCTTCCTGAACATACATGCTTTTTCTCAACAACACCCAGCTTCATATCATGTAGTCAAACCTTAGACTCGCCTAGTATGAATACAGATTTTACATATAGCACCAGTGTTCAAGTCTCTCGCTCTTTCCCCAAGCAGATCATTTTCTGGTGTTTTGAGGGTTCAACCCAATAGCATTCTGGTCTGTAGCCAGAGCTCTAATTTGTTGGCTGCTGCTTCACTGCAGTTTTAAATCTTGAGTGTTCAAATATGCCAAATCAGTATGCTACATGTACACCATTTATGCTTTCTTATATGGACCAGGCCTCTGAGTCATACCTCTGTGGTACTTCATATTTCTGTCAAGGAATTGAAAAGGGAGTTGCCAAGCCAGGGGAGACCGTGTAGAGGACTGCGTCATCACTGGAGGACAAACTTCCCCACATAGCTTCCCCACATCTCTCTCTCTCTATCCTATCCTTCCTGGGTTGTCCCTAGCAACAGCAGAGACCCAGTGGCGTGATGCATGAAGACAGAAATTACTTTCATTCTCCTTTTCTTTGTTTGTTGTGGGTTTTGTTTGAAGAACATACAGTTGGATCATTTATTGTTGTGTGTTGTACAGTTACAGGCTATGGTACATTTTCTGTTTTTTTTGGGGGGGGG
>NTHP01000385.1:75965-91365 GCA_003416845.1 Oplegnathus fasciatus | reverse complement strand
GGGGGGCATGCGTGCATATATTTTGATGCAGCAGTAGTGGCTCCAAGCTCCGTGCGCTACAGTACGACTGCCAATATCTCAACACTTGTTTCCTTGATCATCTTCTTGAAATGCTAATGATGAGTTTTTTTTACAACGCCCACCCGCCCATCTCAGCTGGTGAAGATGTTGAAGCCGTTAAGCCATGAGCCAGCCAGCGCTAGACAAACTCCCTCACAGCAAATCTCCAAGGCTTCATTGCATGTGCCAGTCCCTGTATTATGCTAACTCTTGGCTTTGGTAGTCTCACTCCTTCTCTTTCTTCTGCTTTTTAGAGGTCAGCATCCAGAATTGTTGTCATCCAGCTTGTCCAATCCCAAGTCTTAGCAGGAGTCTCTATGCACAACTCTTAGTCCCAACCTGTCTTTCCTTCTCACTCTATTTCACAGCTTGGTCAATGGAGCTTTTGTGAGGGGGGGTATTGAATTAATGAGGCCTATAGCGATGACAGTGTCTTACCCCTGGGTCTAAGCCAGGTGGCTCTGCTTTTCTATCCCTTTTGAAACACTGGTCACAATTCCACTTCCTATTTGGTTTTCTAAGAGCAGCAGTGTCTAAATGGAGTCGAATCAATGGCCACTTTTGTGTGGGAAGTGAACTGACAGTCGGCTGAACGCTCGGGCTCGGCTGAGGACTCTCCAAGGTCGACATTCTGTAAAAGACTTGGTGCCTGGGAATGAGCGAACTGACTGTTTCTTTGATAGACTTCAGAGCGGATTTGTTTGACTTTAAATTAATTTCCTCTTTCTCCACCAGTGTCTGGTCACAAATAATGGAGTTTGCAAGTTTGTGGGCACTAAAGTATGAATGCTAGTGATGAGCAGGAAGATTTGCCCCCATGCAGTAGTCTATAACCGAGATAACATTAAATAATAGACTGTGATTGTGACAGCTGGGTGGTAGAACTGATGCTTGTCAAGAATATTTTTGTGTGAAAGATTCTGTGTCTTCAGACAATGCAACATGCATGCCTCTCTACATGTAGCCTACTGTATGCTTGCGTGAGTTTAATGCATGCTTGCTTGAGTTAGGATCTGCACATCTGTGATTTATCACCAGTGTCACTGAACATGGCTGCAGTGGGAGCCTCTCCCCCTATCCCCACACATCTATTTTTACCAGCTTATTGCTTACCAACCCACTGGAGACAGAGTGATTGGGAGATAAGATGGATAGATCAAGAGAGGGAAGAGAAGGAAGGCAAGGGAAGGTAGCAAAAAAGGGAAAGCCCTCCGTTGTCGGCAAACAGATGTCTGTCAGAACAAGCCAGACGAGAATGATTATTTGCCATGAGCACTCTCTAGATGCTTCAATTTATACCGTTTTTTTAAGCCACTGACAGAATAATTCTCTTTTTGTGGTAGGATACAATAAGTGCAGTAGAGAGTGACACACATAGCAAGAGATCTTAACAACAGTCAGACAATAGTGTGGAAATGTGCACTAGTGAGGCAAAGATCGAATGATTGAAGATAGCAAAGAATGTTTCAAAGAAAAAGAAGATGGTATGACTTCAAATTTCACTTAAGTGCAGTGTTATCATTTCACTATTGTCTCTGCTGTAAAGCTGTTTACCATCGACACCACGCTGGCCAACTGTCAGCAGTCATTAAAGACAAGTGCTAGAATCTCACAGGCTACATGCCAAACCACACACACAAACACACACATTCACACACACATACTCCCATTTCCCCCCCACATATGGCAGATTCCCACTAAGGTGCTACTACGATACCTCACACTCTACCCCAGTGTGAAGGAAGATCATAGCAAACGATGGATCATCTCCCTTTTGTTTTTATCTCCCAGTACTGCAATCGCTCATGTCATATGGCATTGTAATTACAATCTGTACATCCCCTGTCTTATTGACTTTAAAATCAGGACATTTGGAAAGTGTAAGTAAGGATGAATGGCTGTCAAACTAGTTTTCAGATGTTGATGGTGTGTCTTATCTGAGTTAGTACAAGGAATGGAGTGAATACTAAGATGATAGCAACGCTTCCAGTGAATTATTACATGCCAGCTGCCATTGAAACCTTCAGCTGTATTTCTTGTTATTCATTCTGCTTTGCTAACTCCTACCCTTTCTCTGATTTGTTGCCCAGGTACAACCCGCGCCCCACGTGAAGGAGAAGTTCCTGGCGTGGACTACAACTTCCTCTCAGTGGAGGACTTCCTGGAGTTGGAGAAAAGTGGGACCCTATTGGAGATTGGAACGTATGAAGGTAAATCAGAAAATCACACATCTGTATTGTATGTAATTTCTGCTGATAAAAACATGTTGGGTGTTTGTTAACTAGAGGGGATAGACCCCTACAGATCCCCCATACCTGGAGAGGAGTAAGAATCCTTTGAGGTGAACCAGTCGTATGCATCTGCCCAGTCCGCCTTCTCTTGGCATGGTATGAGCTCCCCTAAAGAGATGTTCAATTAGAGGATAAATATAAAGAACCTTTAACATGCAGTGATAAAGGAAAATGCATCTTGAATCACTTGAAGTACTGTACTCAACCATGTATTACAAGGCCCATTTTGTAGTTTTGTTGTGACTAACTGACTCAACATAGAGGATGTGACATCATGTTGACATATTGCCACGGTAGCTTTAACAGAGTTTGGAACTATAAAGTATAAAGTTCCATATTATAGATTTCAGATATGTGACATCAACTGTAAACATCAGTGGCTTGCTGGCATAGACATACAGTGGGACACTGACACTTCCATTCAAAAGAAAATTTAATCCTTCAATAGCACAAATGTACTGGATGCTTTTAGCTGTATGTAGGAGTTATTGTTCTCTCTGTGTGTCAGTAAGTGAACATGCTTAAGTTGTGGAATGGCATTGAACCTGACTTTGGACAGGTGTGCCAGCGTGTATGGCAAAAATAGTCCCTCTGTACCTCTAGCCAGTGCTTAAACTCGCCCACTCATGGTATATTGTGAGCAAGCAGGCATGTCGTGTCCCTGTCCAGGCCAATCAGCCCACTTCTGGACAGGTGCACCTGCTGGCACAGTGGGAGGGAACCACGTTTCCTCTCTGCCTCCAGCCAGCGCTCAAAACATGTCCGCCCCTGCCACAATCAAGTTTTGGTGTCAGTCCCTGTGAGTCAAAGAGCACATGCTTCATTCTAGATTGTGTTTGCATGGGCATTCAGCAATCACATTGAAAGAAATCAAATGCAAAACGGTAGATATATTAATGTCTCAACAGATAGTCGCCTCAATACATCACAGTGCAGTGCAGCAGAAAGACATGTTGCGTTTTTGGGAGTTTTTCTCAAATGGAAAAATTCTAGCTCCCTTGCTTTTTGGTATGCACCGTTATTGGTATCACTCTGTCGACCATAAATGTAGGTCAGATAGCCCTCAGCAACATGTTTACCTCCTATCTCTGGGGGTTGTTGAAAGTAGCTCTCGGACATTTTGGAAAACACTGGCTGAAGTAGAAGTAGACGAGAAGAGTTGAAAAAACAGCGCCAGAAAGTTTGTTTGAAAGTTGAAAAGGTTCCTGTCAAAATCTTGATATGATTTGTCTTTCATGTAAGCCACATCACCAAGGTATACTCATGAAAAATTGATGCATTGGATGTATTGAGGGACTGGGGAATAGTCTGTAGCCAGTGTTAGTGTTTGCTTGATATGTTTTGTTTGGGCACACGTAAACCTTTTAAGTTGGATTGAAGGTCTTTGGGTTGTAAGGTGTGATCTTGTGGGGTTCGGGCAGTTGCCCTGCAACACAACTATTATCACAGCCTACCTATTATCCAGTGTGTTGTCCTTTGTATTTCCTCAGTCGTTCAGTATGTGCTCCTTTCTAGCTGCCAAAACAAAAAATGTGTGTATGTTGGTGGAAACAGTCATCATGTGTGCGCTGTCTAGTCTTGGAAGGTTTCAATAATCTTTCCCTAATACAATGATCACCCTCCCTACTTGCCAGTAACTTTTCAGGACAGAAACATTTTGAACAGTTTGTTCCTGATGCTTCTGTAAACAGTCTGAACATTAGACATTCAAATCAAAGCAAAATGATGATTCTGTATGAAAGAAGTTCCAGCCACTGTAGCATCTAAAGAAATGCATTTTCCATATTGAAAGGGAGATTCTTTTGATCCGATGAAGTTGAAATCAATCAGGCCACAAGCTGACTCTCGGTTCAGGCTGGTTTATTGGCACACGTGGTCAGACTTAGAGCATCACAGAGTCACATCCTAAAATCTGCACTGAATAAAGGAAAAGACTCCTCTTACATAATATGTGTTACATGTGAGGTTACAATGTATGTCCATAGGATGAGGTTACGATGTATTTTCAGACCATATATGGCCTGGGCACAAGCCACTATATGTTAAGTCCAAATATAGAGAAGCATAGTCTCAGTGAAACAAGTGATTCTTCTGCTGGCGTTCACCCCAAAAACCTGAGGGTCCATCAGGAGAAATGCAGACTAAGTACCACAGTTACACAAACTGAACAAAAGATGTATAGAAGATATAAAAGTCAATATGAAGTGATTGTAAGTATACAAAAACATATTAAATGCGGTTATATAGATCACATATCCTTCTTGTTGGAGGGTAATAAAGCCTGATATTTGTAAAAATGCAACATTTTTCCCACATGCTGGCCATCCAAAAAAATGAAAGCTAAAAAAAATATTTTTATAAGGAAGTCAGTAAGTTTTCAAAAAACAGTTCCAGCAAACAAAGCCAAAAAAAATAATTTCAGTGATCATGGCACAAAGTATGTGTCACATACACAACACACACTTTTGCTTTGCTGATAAACCAAAGTCACTACACTGGGAGGACTGTAAACAACAACACTAACATGTATCGTCTCCATTCAGTCAGATAATGTTTAATTAAGTGTCTGCTGTGTCCACTTAGCTTGTTCAGTGTTCCATAACAATGGATTTCCCTCTGACGGTAAGCCAGGAGAAGCAAACAAGGCCAGTGGACTTCTGACTGGCAGCTAGCATTCTCACTTCCACCGATGACAGTACGGAGGGAATCAGACACTTTCAAACATCTTCCTTTTCTACATGCTTTAAACAAGCTAGTCGTGCGACACATTGTGTGACCACATCAGACTGCCAAAATCCTTGCCAGCTAAGTTTGAGGTTGGGGTCATAGAGAGGGGTGGGATTATGCAAGAGATCAAAAGGGAGGACGTACCGTGCTCCATTTCGTTATCTGCCAACCACCATGAATAACAAGGAAGCTGAAACCAAAGTAGCATTTTTTAACAGGCAAAATTGGGCCGACAGTTGTATTTGCCACTTTATTAGGTCAATCAAGTGTACTTAACTTGTAATTCAGATATTTCTGCGGCATCTAAAAGCAGCATTGGCCAATGACTGTTTGGCTGTGTATGGCCATTAACACCAAGAAATGATGGGATATTGGTCCAAAAGACAAAAGGGTGATATTTCCATTAGGCTAGTACTCAATTTAATTCAGTTCATGGTCTGAGATGACGCTGTGTTTGGTGTGATTAAAAAATGTTACACCATCTTTCAAATGTGGTCAAGTCTGCGTGTGGAATAAACTCTGGTGGTGTATAAGCTACAGATGAGCAAAAACATCCCGACACCTGAATATTTCCATCACCATGTGTGACTGTAGGTTTTCTGTTCTTCAAAAGTAAAATTATGTTATGTTTTGGTCCAGACACTGTAGGCCCATGCTAAACGTTTAGACAGGTTTTAGCACCGAAAAACGATCATGAAAACTGCTAACAGACCTTGTTCGCAGCAGACATTTTGACTTGTCATAGCAGGAAAAGCACAAGTGAAGCTAATTTTGTTAACGATAGCTCAGTTCCATCAGGTGTCCCAGTGAGCCAGCATACACAATGTCAGGACCCTGCAACTGGCTCACCTAAATGGAATGCAGTTGTTATTAATGTCATCAATTACACCTGTGCTTTTCCTGCTATGAAATGCCAAAGTGTCTGGTGTGAAAAGGGTCCATTTCCCCTTTAAGTTGTAGTTTGCCAGTTTATCTTTTGACTGTAATTTCACCTCCTGGACTCAGACACTTTTTTCCTTCACCTATATATTTTGGATGCTAATGCCATTCTGCCTCATTAAGATGTTGGCTTTATATTTGGCTTCATATGCTGGTCTTCAGATGGTACAGTCTCCTTATGTCTGCCTGGTCTAACTTGGATAATAGAAAATCAGTTCTGCGCGTTTTGTTCTCTCCCCTTTGAAACTGTGAGTTTAGCTGAAATGTGGCACTGGCACTGGAGAACAATTTATCTACAAACTGCTTGATTAAATGTCTTCAGACAATTTTATGAACTGCTTGGAAGAAACTACTACTGTACTTATTTATCTGAATACTAAACATTTTGTGGTAGTGTTTGGAACCAACACAAACACATAATATCAACTTAATTGAGTTGTAATAGTGAAGAATTACGTAATACTGTTTGAGAAATAAAACATTCATTCATTTTTGGTAAGTTATAACAAAGTGGTCTTGGTTGTGAACTTTATTTGGGTCAAACAAGAAAGAAATTTAGTTTTGCTTCAGAGATTCACATTTTCCCACAGACAAACCCAGCCTGTCTATTTGCATACAAAGGCTATAACTAAACCCCCTCCACCACACGGACACACTTAAACAAAACCCTTTGACCCCTCCTCTCTAACCCTCCTACTAAAATGCCCTTCTTTTCTCTGTCTTTTTTTAATCCCCCCCTCCCTGCCTTCTTCTTTGTTGCCTAGGTAACTATTATGGGACACCCAAGCCACCGGTGCAGCCCCCCGGTGGGAAAGTGATTAGCAGTAGCGGTAGCGGCGGTGATGCCCCACTGCCAGACGGGCTCAGTGGTAGCCTGCCGGGCTCGCAGCACTCCACTCCCCGACGCACCAAGTCCTACAATGACATGCACAATGCTGGAATAGGGCCTGGAGAGCAGCAGCAGGAGGACGACGAGGACCTCCCTGACATGAACAGTAGCTTTACAGGTATGTACAGGGGACGGGAGGTCGAAGAAGATGGAGGGTAAAGAGGAGAAGGTAGTGGAGTAGATGCATATCTTGACAGGTTTTAGCTAATGCTTTAGTCACAAGGACCACTACAAGAGCACAATTTGTACATTATGAGACTTTACTGATGACTGTATGGAAAGACTAAAGCCTTAAAAGTGAGGATGTCAGTTGTGAAATGAAGTGACCAGACATGTGGTTCAACATGATGTAAAGTCATACTGTAGTAGTAGAAAGCAGACATTCACTGTAAGAAAATTTAAGTTTGCTCTCCCAAAAAACTGACATCCTTAAAAGACAAACTTTTAAGTGTTCCCTGGTAAAAATGCCACTTGTGTTTATGTGTCTATTTCAAATGTTTAAAAAGACCAGTGAGACCATGTTAACACTTTGCACTAAAATAGGTAAGCGATCACGGGTGGACAACCCTGTCATCACGGTTATCTCTGCTTGAATTTGGTTACTGCAAGTTTATAACAGAAAGCATTACAAACTGCAGTTGTAGTTTGACAGACATGGATATTTACCAGTCAGACACTGTCCTGTTGCATTATGGGAAATGTAGGAGCCAGTGTTTTGGGGTCTTGACCTAAAGGAACTAAAGCCAGGATATCTCAGCCTCTGCTGCTTTGACATTTACCTTCTTTTTTCTATCCCTCTCAAGTCCCCCAACTTTATGGAGGTGCAATATTAAATAGCTGGAATACCCCTTTACGTAAAGTGTTTTTATGCATATTATATATTCAGAATAAACAATTTGAAGACATCACATGAGACTGTTTTGTCTTGTGATGGCTATTTGTTTGTTTTCATCAACTAAACAACTGATTAATCTGAAAATATTTAATAAATTAATTGATAATGTAAACAACTTGTGTGAACGCTCCCAAAACACATGAACGATTCTGAAAGTTGATCACTCAGCAGTATAGTTACGCAATTTGAATGCTAAACCTCCCAAGTGCTTTTCTTATGCCATCACCTTGCACAAGTGTTTGAAGTCTGTACTCAAACTGGGGTACCAAACAGTCTGCACAGTCCTTTTCTCTAGCTGTTTGGTTGAGCACAGATGTGCATTATTTTGCTGTTAAGCAGTTTCACAGTGTGAGTAGGAAGGTGAAATCCAATAACAAGTAGTCACTCAAGACACATTTGAAACACATTCTGAAGCCAGGTGTAAACAGCAGTTTGTCTTCAATGGTTTAAGACACAATTTTCATTTATTTGGATATAAAATACCAGGCCGAAGCGGGCCCCGCTGGCTGGTACTGTGCTCCAAACTAAATTAAATTTGGCATCTTTGCACAGGCAGCAGCCAAAATGAAGTGCCACATTTGGCATTGATAAACACAGTGTGTGCAGGCTAGCTAGCTTCACTTGTCTGCATTTTCACACAGGTATTTCAACTTTTCATAATTTTGCCTGCAACTAAACAACAGCTGTCATGTGACCATCTGCACGCCACTCATTGTTGGTTTATTGTCATTTTCTTATGCTAGCTGTATGTTTTGTGTTAACTCCTTGTTTTGCCGAACTTACACCATGACTCACATGCTCCTTTAGCTGGCGTGGACGCCTTTAAAACAAACAGACCTGAAGTCAGTGAGTACACAGGCAGTTGCTTGAAGAGCCGTCCTCAACAGCAGCCTGAGAACATGCTCCTGTTCTGTTTAGTTTGGGGTTTAACACCAGAACGCGATCCTGCTTTCTGCAGCACTGTTTGGACGGAGAGAAAAAGAGAATCTCAGTTGCGATTGATAAAGTGGGAGGGGATGCGAGTGGAGGCAAGGTAGCAGGACGTTCAATAGGAAGAGGGAGTGGCTGGGAAGGGATAAAGTGGGCAAGTGTGAAAAGGATTGGACAGAGAGAGGAAGAGATGTAAAGAAGGATTGTATTTTGTGAAGGAGGATAAGCTCAGAAAATGAAGAAGTAGGAGAGGGAGCACAAAGGAGGTGGAGAGAGAGCGGCAGAGAGAGTACTTTGGTGTGGTGAAGGGCTGCAGAACACAAGAGCTTCTTTGATTGGTGAGTAAGTGGTCTCTGGGTTTGACTACATTTGCCTGTATCTATGCATCCAAAAATGTAAAATAGTGCCATCTGGCTGCAAGAAGCAGAGGGTGGATGACTGAGCAACCTCCATTTTTGAAATGATGCTTAATGATATCAATAGTACTTTGTAGGTCATTTGTGTTTGTGAATTAGAGGGAGATTTTCTTTGATTCATTTAAAAATGTTTGGGAGCATAATGCTGACGTGGGTGCTGTTTTTGTTTTTTAAGGGGCTCTGTTAGTGATGATTTTGAATAATATAAGTTTCTGCACTCATTTTTTGAAATCTCCTCTTGTGTGTTAGTAGGTCAGTAGTTATTGTGAGGAGGTTGACTCAATCTTGAAGCTGTTTCTGCCATGTGTTTTTAGAAGGTGGGACCAAAAGTTGTTTATTTGCCATCTGTGATTGTGTGAGGGAGCCAGTCAAGTGTGAGTGTGAAAATGAGATAACAGGAAGCTAGGTGATAGCACTTCAGAGGCCATGGTTGTAGGTGTGAACTGCCCACTCAGCAGTCTTAACTGAAGTAAATGTAAGAAGCAGTTTCGGATGAATACACTCCTCAGTGGTGAAACTGTGATTTTAGTCAAAAACTAGATGTGAAAGCTTTGGAAAGTCATTGACTGGGGCTTCTAGTGGCAAGATGAGGCTTTCTATAAACTCCTAACCTGCTCTCACCTTGCAAGTATTTGGACTACAAGAGATGTTAAATTAAAAGAGATGTTACATCGATGTGGATGACAATGACAGCAAAGTTGAAAGTCTTGACCCCTTCCAGTTTTTCCTTATTCTCAGTATGTTATGTTAGCAGGCAGGAGACTTGTGCTTTGTCCAGTGGCATGCTCCTTAAAATTAACTCATCTCAGCCAGGGAGGAATTCAAGCTGTGGAAGCAACTGTGCGGCATTTTTTTTTTTGTTATCGTGCATTGAGGCTTCTCTTGTGGCACCCAGATAATTTTCACAGCTATTTTTTGTTCCTGAAAGTGTTTTCAGCGTCCTTTTTAACCAAAATGTTCTTAACACCGAGCCACGTTTGCCTTAAATCCTCTAGGAGACTCTAGTGAATTAGACGAGATTCATCACTCGGTGCGCCCCTTCGCCCCCCGCCAGAGTGTCCCGTCCTACGTTGGGACAACCCCCTCACCACCGGCCACCACGGAGAGCACACAGCAGACACACTCTCACCTGAGCCATCCTCCCCCGGAGGACCCGCTGGGACCTCTGCCTGACAACTGGGAGATGGCCTACACCGAGAACGGAGAGGTCTACTTTATAGAGTGAGTAACTCAAGACGCATACACTCATTGTGTCAGTATGTCAGTGTTCACTTGTGGTCGGATGCTGCTTTAGCCGGACTAAGTCATTGTGTAAGCTTTATGCGTATGTACATATGCATCTGTATGTACAGTGTTTAACTCCCATGTGACTACACATGCAGCGACTACACTTTAAGGCATGTAGGTAAGCTTGAATAAAAGTAATGGAAAGTCTCCATGATAGAAAGACGGGGAGAAATTGATCACAGGTTAACTGCATACAGTGACCTGATCACATTTTATAGTGGTGGCATTTTGCTCATAGTGAGTATAATGAGTCAAGTCTGTAATAAGTAAGTCACCTTGTGAGATTCTATTTTTCATTTACGAGGACTCTTAAAGGATAGTTGAGCTTCAGTGGTTTACAAAAGAAAGATTTACAGACTGCAGCTTTAATTAAAGTCAATAGTGAAAGAGTTTTTCCTCTAACAAATCAGATACTAGAGTTCTTTGTGCTTTCTTTTGGCTTCTTTTGGTTATTTTGTGTTATGAAGGCACTGATTTTCAGTCCTGTTGGCTTTTATGAACATCATGAACAGATCAGAACAACCTCTGACTCCAACATCTCTGACAAAAAAGAGTGTATTTGAATTGAGATGAATAGTCAAGCCCCTCAGTTCCTGATAAACTAGCAGACCTAAAAATGTTCACTATAATCTTTAAATTCTTAAACATCTTAGGAATCCTTCTTGCTACATACCAATTGTGAGGATATAAGGATTGATTCCATTCTCTCTATCACCTCAAGGTAATTTTATCTGTGTGTATTTTCTGTTTAGCCACAATACAAAGACCACCTCCTGGATAGACCCTCGGTGCCTGGACAAGCCTCAGAAACCCCTGGAAGAATGTGAAGATGATGGTACGACCGTGTTTGAGAATGATTCCCTATGAGATGACGTGTGTTTATGTAAAATCCTCTGCTTATATCTTACACTCCTTTCAAACACAAACCCACTGTGTGACACAGAGTAGTGAACAGGGCTTCTACCTGTATCTGTGTTTATACTTGAGGTTCATCATTGGATTTTTACGTTTTCCTTTTTTGTGTGTGTCAAGTATAAAAACACAAGTTTCTCTCTTCTCTTGATTATTAAAGGACTTTAGATACAAACACCTGTTCATGAGTAAAGTAAAGATAACTGGTATTAGATCTTCTTCAAGTTTGTGTGCAGTCAACTAGCCCTGTATTTAGCTTCCAAGCAGAGTTTTGCTAGATTTGACCCAAAACATAGGTGAGAAAACATAAAATACCTTCTTTCACTTCTTATTTCGCAATGTGTGAAAAACCAAGATGTTTGTACAGGAGTAGTAGTTCCCCCAGCAGCCCTTAGGTGTCAGTGTTGGGTCACAGAAAATGGTGAGCAGTCATTGGGTGGCACTGCTCTGCTGTGCCCCTTCTTTCAGCTGTTTGTCAGAGCAAGATGCCCCACAGCTTCAAGGAATGAACTCCATCATTCGCATCACCTAACTCAAATAAGTAATGCCCTCCCTGACCTACACTGAGGCATCCTGCCTGCTCATAGATGTTTAACACGGATTGTCAACCACAAATACCTGCGTACGGATACACACAGAAATATATACCATGTTTCTCATGAGGCCATGTGATTCTTGCAATCATTTATTTCCCTTTGAAAACGAAATGTGACAACAGCTGTCATGTCATGTCATTACTAGCTGGCACGACAATTTTAGGTTGGATGCAATTCTACCTCAAGTCTGCTGCCTCAAACCACACACAGAGATCACAAACAAGCCGTGAGATTTTTGCCAACCTGGATTGTCACACGAGGCTGAGGCTCCGGCTTTGATTAACTCTTACCTCCCAGTGGCCAGATGCAGCTGACTGACTCACAGATGTGCACCTTTTTTTTCCCCCCTCTCTGCCCCTCTTCTCTTTCCCTTTCGACAACGATCCCGTGCTACTGTGCTGGTCTGTCCCGCTGAGTAGAAGGGGTACATACAGAGGAGCTGGACAACGACCTAGGTAGGATCTTCTCTCATCTTTTTTTCCACACATCTGATTCATTGTTGCGATTCAAAAAGTTTCCGCTGAATTAAAAAGTGAAGTGAGTGAAATGGGTAAGTGAAGATAATCGAGTCACAGCAGTTAGATCCACATAATCACATGCACAACACTACCACCAGTGGCTCATACTGTCATTTGACAGTTGGTGAGAGATATCTATGACAATGACTCTAATCATCTAGAAATGAGACATTATGCCATGCTGACAGAGATTTGACCTTCATCCAGCCTACCCCCAGCTTTGATTTTGAACAAACACAGACTGTGCGATCAGAGAATCGGCCTTGAACACAACTGTCAACGTAGCCACATGCCACCAGCCAACCAGACACACACACACACACACACACACACACACACACAGCACATTGGCAGACCATCCTTTCATACATAAGAGACAAGGGCTGATCCGAGGAAGATTGTTATGACGATGATTTCCTAATGGGTGTCTGTCTGAGCCAGACGGCAACAGGCCTTTTTTCCTGAGGCCCATCAGCCCACTAACTAGTCTATCAGACACAGCAGCGCGGCCACTTGTTCAGGATAAATGGTGTCTGGAGGCTGTGCCCTGCACCGTTATGCACGGGTAATGAATGATGTCATTCCATTAGGGAAGATATGTGATTAATAATTGCAGCAACCCTTTATGATAACATGTTTTGACGTGACCTGAAAATACACTGAAATACGGGTACAGAAATGTGATAAATACTCACATTTCATATTATTCTGTAGTTTCTGTAGTATTTGGAATAACACTGTATGCATATTGCTATTGTCAAGTGAAAGAATGACACCCAGAAAAACAGCTTCTTCTAGCTTTTAGCTTGATTTGTAACCAGTTTCAGTTTTTGCGAAATGGGATTTGAAAGGTTTTCATTAGCCCCAGGGTCACGGACTTATTCAGGAACCCTATTGAAGTTTCAGAATCAACTATATTTTTTCATCATCTGCTAAAGCTGCATTAATCAATATTTTTTATATTAACAATGAGACAAATGACTAAATGCAATGTGAAAGGGGTCATCCACAGAGAAATGTCACTCTACTTTTAGCCTCTTTCTAGCTCTTATTTCCCAACAGCATCAGCAGTAGGCAGCTGTTTTCAGCAAACAACAGTAAAAACAGTCACATGCGTAAAAGCTGACGACGCACCGTGAAGACTTTGGTCTTGGTAGCAGCTCCCATTGCTAAGCATCTTAAACAGCTGTCATGTTATAATCGTCAGATCAGACGAGTCCCCTGTCCATCTCACAGCCCTCGACTGGATGAACGTGTTCAATAATTATCGATCGGCACAGTCCAATACAGGTGGGCAAAGAAATGCAATTAACTTCATTTCTCTGAGGAGAAGCAGACTCAAGCATTTCATGAACGCCGACGCACACATGTGCACACACACACACACACACACACACACACACACACACACACACACACACACACACTCTGTAGTACATTCTTACTCAAGAGAAATCAATCACAGCACTGTATCAGGAGAATGAGATGCAAACAGTTGAACGTGTAATTCATCACGCTTGACTCCTCGTTGCCTTCACAGTATGCTCTGGAAGGTGGGGCGTGGGATAAGGGACAGAGGGTGAGAAGAAAACGCTGCTTAACGAGTGACCGATTTCTCTGTCTTTGTCTTTCTCATTTGCGTTTCCACTCTCTGAAATGTATAGCATATTGTTAAGATGGTTACAGCACCAAACGTCCTCTCTCCACTCTCTCTCGCTCTCTCTCACACACACACACACACACACACACACACAAACAGGTGCTCCTCCAGGAGTGGAACTAGTGCAGTGTGAAATCAAGTGGGTGATTAAAATTTTGCGCGAGGCGAGGCGGGACCGCATTCCATTTAACGTTCCAGTTCAAAACATCTGAATGATGATTCACTGCGCCTGCTTTGTGGGCTCACCCTGTACACAAACGCAGTAACCTTACTTTCTTTTTTAGCCGCATGTGCTGCATTGTATTAGCTGCAGGTGCAGAAAATACGGAACAGTGGCAACTCAAGCTGCTTACCAGCATCAAATTGACGACTCTGATTGCAGATTTGTCCGTTGCTGCTCTAAATCAGTCTTGCTTACATTTCCTGCCTACCTGGTGTAATCTGTAGTGGTGTGTGTCATGTACAGGCAGACTCCACTCCAACCAAGGGCCCTCCTCATTAGAAAGCAGAGGGAGGCTCTCCAAGCGGGATGATTGTAATTACCATCTACTTGCGCACAGGGCGAGGCTTAATTGGCTGAGGGTAATAATATGTAAAACTGATACATCACAAGAGAGGACTATTGCACAATCTGTGTTTGTAGCCAATTAGAAGCCTCTGACATTATCTATGTGGAGGCCAGCCAATAATCAATGCTGCTGTAATCAGACTATAGAACCGAATCTGATGGCTCTGTCGGAGATAATGGCATCACTCTCTCTGGCAAACACTGTAGAGACGCGGCAAGACTGCACCGGGGGGCAATTACATGCTGTTGAAGTGGGCCCAGTCATGTTCATATCTTTTCCTACTCATCGTTGATTACGATGAGTTTCACTTTTACTTTCTGTAAAAGTCTGTGAAAGCGTCTGCACATGCGCGCTAACATCATTGTGGGTAAGCAGCTGCTTTCAATGCCAACTCCTCAAATGAAGTGGGTTTTCAGTCAAGTCGAGGTGCAGTCTGAGTCAACAAAGCAGCAGCTGGCACAGGTGAAGTCAGGTCTGCAATATATTCACATAAAAATAGGCCGAAGGACACAAACTTTAGCAGACAGAGAGACCACCACCACAGTATCATTGGGTTTGGCCAATGACTAATATAGCCATCAAATTAATAAGAAATGTGCTTCTTTGTTATATTCTTTGGACTGTTTGTCATTGGTGTGAGGGGGAAAAAAGGTAATATACCCCAATCATTTTCTCACTTTTCCCTGCACATTGTCAGACTTTTTTTTTTTT
>NTHP01000385.1:12587-64883 GCA_003416845.1 Oplegnathus fasciatus | reverse complement strand
TTTTTTACCTGTTTATAAGGCCTGGCGGGTGCTGCAATGAATGCAAGGTAATTTGTGCTCGCCTGCAGCAGCTGCTTGTAGCCATGTACAGGAAATGGAAGGAAAGATAGCTGCAGTGGATGACGGGAAAGGAAGAGGATGGTGGATGGAAAGGATGTCAGAGGATCAGAGAGATGATGGAAGAGCGGCGCAGAAACCCCCATGATGCTCTGCTCTCTCTCTTCCTTGCCCCCCCTCCCCCACACACACACGGGTCTACACACTTCATGACTCATCAATCAACGGTGACACATTAGTCCCTGCTGGGCAATCAGGCCTCGCAACCCTCTCCTCTCCGAATGAGAGATGGACCTTTTCTCTCCTCCCACGTAGCCAGCGGACGGACAAATGGCAGGTTGATGGACTAAAACAGACAAGAGGTGTTAAACTGTTTTGCAAATGTCAGTGTATTTGATGAACCTCTCCACTTCACAGTTACTTACCTTATCTCCTTGGAATGAATGGGAAGCTAAATACCTGAAGACATGTCTGAGACCTCAGATTATCTGCATGGCTACTTGGAAAACTCTTAAGAGCAGTCATCTACAAAACATCCATAGTGTTAAAGCACAAGAGCGGATGTATTTCCTCTTGTTTACGTTTGTTTGCGTTTCCCCCTCATTGCCTTTAAGTGCAGTTTGAAAGAGATTTATTGCACCCTTGAAGACAGACAGGGGATTGAAATGTGTGTCTTCCTTTTGTTTTTCATGGACATGCAGCTTAAACAGGGTAAAAACACCTAGTGGATCATTGCCACACTAGATTGTTCTTATTGGCATAATGTTGGGCAAGTGAACCGACAGCTTGTAAATGCTGCCTGTCAAAAAGCACTCCATGGATGGTGTTCTTTGAGGACACACACTGGGGCACACACACAATTATGTGAACTTCCATAACCCACGTAAACAAACTCACAGTTACCGGCAGGCACATTCATGTATAATGTGGACAGTCTTGTACACACCCATTAGAAGGAGATAAACGTTGATGATGGGTCCCTGCACAGGCCAAAGCAGGAAATCAATTCACTGTATGGGCAGGAAGCGTCGTATTTTTGCCCACTTCGCATTAAAAATTCTGCTGACTGCACGTTCCAATGGCACCATAACGAACAGCATTGCAGTCCTGAAAAGCAATGATGGGGGAGCGGGCTGCCCGCTAGGCGCCCACGATTCACCTCCGCTCCTTTTGGCTTGCCGGAGGCTTGTGCCTGTGAATCACTGCTTGTTGCACAGGGACAAGGTGAGCCTCTCTCTCCTCCACCTCCCACTGATCTCCCATGTCTACACACCTCCATAGCTATTGGGCGGGTTGTAAATCTCCACCATTGCACCATCCTTTGTTTCTATGACAATGCTCTGCAGATAATCTGCGCTGGGGTCTCCTCTGGGTGGATGTGTGCATTTGTGGGAGGAGGGGATTTCACCCCTGCCACAAGAAGGAAGGCACAATACAGGGGGAAAAAAACACTCAATTTTCTAAATAATAAAGCACCATGCCCTTCCCTGCACGACAGGCCGTAATGTTCCATCACATTTTATTTTTACTTTTTACATGCATGCTCTCCCAGGTCATCTTCTCTGTCTATTTAGTCACATTGGTATGCTCCACTGTCACATTTAATTTCACTGTTTACATACACACACATAGAGGAAGCTAAATAAAGCTGTACTCTGCAGGGCTGTCACATCCTGGCTTCTGATGTACACAGCTGATGTGAGCCTTTCACTCCTTGGAGACCGTCTTTCAGTTCCCCACGGTCACCAGGCACTGTCGCCACGGTGACAGATGGACCTGCCTGTTGGAAGCCATCACTCCTAACCGAGATCTACCAACACACACACACGCACGCACTGTGGACAGACAACATAATCTGCTTAGTAATGGCTTCCGTTTAGTGACTGCTGTGCTGCCAGGTTGCTGCAACAGTTCCTATCTGTTGCAAGGAACTGTGCAACACGTCCAGCCGAGGGTACAGTACTTCTTGTCAATCTGTACCCAGTTCAGCCGAATACAATTAATCCAAACCAGAGCTCAGTGTGTCTGTGCTTTCATATGTATAGCTGTGTTTATTCCACCACACCTTATTTCCAGTGTTTGCCAGAGTCCACCATGCATTGTCTTTATGCACCCAAACTGTTGGAATTTAAGCAGCGGTGCGGCTGTCACACAGAGAAAAACAAGTTGTGTTCGCTGAAATTCATGGAGTTTCGCCTCAGGCAGTGGAACAAGATGACTGTTATTCTGTCAAGCTCAATGAAAAGTTTTACTGCAATCCTTAAATATACTGGATACTTCGTTATTTTGGCTTCATTGGAATTCATAATAATCCGTTGATGTATCATTAATCATAAAAACCACATATTATACAAATTTAGTGGCCCGTAGGCTGAACAGTCCTTCATTATTCACCGTTAAGAATGCATTTTCTGCCACACATTTTTAAGATTTAGTAAGCAGAATAAAATGAGCTGGGGGGCCCCACAGTGGTCCTGCTCCATTATTTGAGAGCTAGAGGCGCTGAGGATTTAGTTCGCGCTCATTCGCTCAGGCTGTCGGTGTGCAGGCCAGCCGAGATCGCCCTCCTGTCCAAAACCGCTCTTTCCTCCCTCTTGTATGTAATTAGGACTGGAGGTTGGCCAAACATCCACAATACCTTTTGATCTAGGAGCTTCAAACACACTGTGGGGCTTCACACACACACAAAAACCCCACAGAACTGCTTCTGCCTACCAATGTAGTGTTGACCTGTGTACAGCTGTGTCTTCCTATAAGTATTTGTCAACGGGCATCAAGGCCTCATGATTTAGTTGAGTTTTATATTTTTAAATTGATATCTCTTTCAGTAATATTGCTTTTACAGTAAAACATCGATTTCAAGGTGAAATTTAAAAAGTACAGTGCATTACGAAGACCTGAATCAAGTCTGAGTCTGTTTATTGCTCACATGGGTGTGTCCGTTTTGTGCATCCGTGTCTGATCAAAAGGAGAGGAGAGAGAGCGTGCTGAGAGACATTGACGGACAGCAGCATCAGCTCAGTCGCTGTGGACAGATGAAGGATAATCAAACACCGCCCTGACACTTTAACTGACAGCATGCTTAGCCCAGAGAGAATGCCTCGTGACTGACGGTGTGTCGTATCTGCGTGCGCGTCTGATTCAGGGGATTGTTACACGCTCGTGAATGAATGATTCCTATTGATTGAAAAAAAAAGGGGATGAAAAGGGGAGAGGAGCGCGACGAGGGGGAAGAGAGGAAGGAGAAAAGAAAAAAGCTGCAGACGCGACACAGTTGGAGCTGTCTGTTGTGAATGAACCCAGATGTCTGAGAGATAAAGTTTGTGTGCGTATGTGTGTGTGTGAGAGAGAGAGAGATCTTATCCTCTCAGTTCCCCTAAAGGACTGACACACAATAGTGGCCCATTTTCTTAGATCAGACGCTGCCTAGTCTCACTCTTGCTTTACATGTGTTACACACCCCTATTGTATGTCAGAGGTGTGTGTGGTTCATACTCCACTCATTGTTGAGTTTTGAATATTATACAGGTAAATACACGCCACGAGTCTGGCATTTTCTCTTTGTTTCATGCATTCCTTCTCCCATTCTCATTTCCATAACTTCATACAACTGTTTATTTCATGCAGAGTCGAGGGAGGGAGGGAGGGAGGGAGGGGGAGAGGGCAGTGATGTGCTTAAGGAGCAGATTTCCCTGGCTAGATCCCGGCTGTGTTAGCATTTTCGTCATCCGTCGGTCTTTCCTTGTGCGCTTGTCTGTGATAATGATATTTCTGCGATGATTTCTCTGGCCAGTGCTCGCTCACGCAGAAACCCGTCTGTCATACCTTAAGCACACTTCGATTTGTGTCGGGAGCGCCGCGTGAAGCCGCCTGACGCCCGCGTATTGTGTTGTGTGCGTGTGTGTGCAGCTGCATGGATGTTTACCAGCATGTGGGGGTGGGATGGAGACTGAGATGGAGGGGAGAGAGAGAGAGGAAGAGGGAGGGAGGGAGGGAGGGTGTGTGATGATGCTGAGGGAAGAAAAGGGAGGGAGGACAGTGTGCAGTGAGGTGAGAGAGAGAGAGAGAGAAAGGGAGAAAAAAAAGGAAAAGGCAGCAGGAAAGGGAGAGACGGGGAGGACACGGCAACTGCCTATAGATGCTGGAGCCTTTGACAGCGGAGCGCGGCGCTCAGCGGACACAGGAAGATGGTCTCAGTAAGAGGGGAACTGACGGTTGCCTATAATTTAATGTTCAGTATCTTGGACTCCTTCTCCATGGGTAATGCTACGGCCAGGAACTCCAGAGCACAGCTCGCTTTTCTCCTCTCTACTCCTCTCTCTTTATTCTCTGGCTTAGTTGCTCTCCAGGATTCTGTCTTTTCCTCTTAACTCTCACTTTCCTCCCTCAAACACACACTCACTCACATGCGTGCAGCGCCGTCGGGTAGCCAGGGTCTAGTGAGCTGGGTTAGCCCTTGGGGCTGGCCCCACTCTTCCGCTGCACCAGTCAAGCCTAGCGCTGGCCACGGCAGTGATGCAGATAGATCGCGTTGCTTACACCCCCCTCCCACTCCCTTCCTCCTCGAACGCCAGCCGCGGATCGGCGAGCAAGGGAACCGAGCTGGGAAAGAGAGGAAAGGAGGGAGAAGGAGACGAGGGCTAGATGAGCATTGTTGTGACATTGTTTTGGAGTCCACGTTATCTGTTTTTTGTTCTGTTTTTTTGCTTTCTTCTGTTTTTTTGCATTCTCTTTTTTTTCTGAACATGGACGATATACTAAAACTGCATTGGTAACCTTCTCCCTTTTTCATTTTCCCATTTCTCTCTGGTTTCACAGGGGTGGCACCTGCAAAGAAGAGCCCAAAACTGGTAAGTAGTTGTTTTTTCTCCTCTCCCATCCATCCTTCACTCTTCTGTCCTCCATCTACTCGGTGTATCTGTTAGAGGGGTATTTGGCTCACTTTCACCGCCTCGCCTCTCCCACCTCATCTCTAACTCTCCTCTGTACGGTGGAACTTGTGCTGATGTTGTGGCTCTGTTTGTAGACGTGGGATGCTGTGCTGTGCGGGGGTGGATCCCTGTAGCTTCACATCAGCGCCCCCTCCTCTCTGGCGGGGGCTGGGATGAGGGGCTTTGATGCACAGCGTGAGCTGGGTTGCTAACACGCTGATGATCACATCGCGCTGGGTGCTAAGCTTGCAGTGTGAGAGTTGAATGTATGATTACAGCTGAGAGACGGCTTCATCCTGTGATATATGCTGCATTAACGGAGGGACTCTGTTGACTGTTTCTGACTGAACGTGTGTTTGTCAATTTTGTTTTGCAGGATGATTTTGAACTGGCTCCTCCATACAGAAATTACAGTAGGAGGGTATGTGATGTTGTTAAGATGGGGTGAAGGTTTTGGGGAATGAGGTGTGGTGGTGTTGGTGCTGGATATATAATATATTAGATCATAATGGTGATGGTATAGCATTCAGATAATAGAAGTGATAAGTTGAGAGTGATAATAGTGTTAATGCATGATGTTTCAACATAATGTTTGGTTGTATTAGACTGTTTATGTGCAACAAAACAAACGCTGCTAATGCTCTGATGCATTGAGGCATCCTAAGTGTGGCCCGCTGGTGGCAAAGCAGGACTGAGCTGAATCTGAGGAAGCAGCAAGGATTTGTTTTCATTGCCCCAGACCCCCCCCCTTCCCTCCCCCCTTCCCATCTTCTGTCTCCTTAATAAGTTATTGGAGCAGGAGAAACCAATGTATTAGACCAGTCCCGGAGCACAGAGGGAGAACACAATGACTGCAGAAGGTCAAATCTAATAGATCCATCAAGAACAAGAGATTTGTTTTCATTTGAAAGGGGGATAGGATTCGGACTTTGTGTGCATCAAACTGAGAGAGAAACAAAAAAAAATGCTGCCTCATTGGCTAATGGAGGCGCCATTTTGTTTGATGGAATGAAAGTGACCAAAAAAATCATTTTGCGGTCAAGGGGAAGCATCAGTCCTGAGGGCTGACTTTAGCACCAAACACGGCCTGCAAGTGTGAGTAATTATATGAATCCATCGATTTTGACTATACCACACAACCCAGTGAGGTTGCGCTCATAACACTGGTAGAGTAAGCATTCCAGCTGGATCCACAGCTCTGTCTTCATATCTGCTAAAAGTGTCAAGCTTCTTTTATGTCTAACAAGGATGATGAATATAAACATGAATTGCAGAGGTGTAGAAGGCTGATTCAGGGAGTAATGAGTCTGAGTTTATTGAAGACATGGCTGCACTTTGAAGGCCAAACACTTTGATATTTGAGAAGAGATGAGCCGCATGTCTCCGCATTGTCCACCGCATCCAAAGTACTGGGAGGTCACATGATGTGAAGACACTGAACTGCTGTCATTTTCACTTACTGTCTTAAAATATCTTCCTTTCTTTCTCATGCTCTGTCTGTAACCCTTTCCCTTCGCTGGTTTCCTTTTTGAAGTGTGCAGAGTAATGGTGACGATGGGACCATAAAGAAAGATATTGTGACAAGGGTCACAGAAAGGATCTTTACTTGTACTCGCAGCGTACTTGTACTTGAGCTCAGGATTGTATGTGTTTTGCCCTGCTCAAGCACCGCTCCCCTCAAATCCTTGAGCAGGTGCTTAAGTGCCCATGTTATTGAGGGGCCAGTGGCAATTTATGAGGACTTTTACATTTCTGGCTTCACCAGTAAAAATCCTCCCTTCGTTTCAAACCCCACAAGTGCTTTATTCACTGTGAATATCTCTCCATATGCAGCAGTGGATGCAGTTCCTTGTTAATGCATTCCACTCTGTTAAACAAAAGGAATAGGCAATGTACCCTCGTAAGTTGAGCCACCGTTTTTTCTCCCACAGCTGAATGACTTAATCATGAGAAACCATTGAGATCTTTTTTTTCCTCCCTTTTGTATGCTAAAATAATTCTCTGAATAAAACGGCTTGATTATTCTTCGTGTTGAGTAAGGTAGCGTCACAATAATAGTTGACATTATACACTCTTAGATTCTGCTTCCCTTTACCCGAAGGACCTGCAATCTTCCAAATTCCTCTGTATTCAAATCCTCATCCCACTGTGTCTCCTCTCTCAAACCACAACCCCTATTCCTCTTGTCTTTCCACTGCTGAGCATGCATGCAATTTTTTTTGTCTCTACCTGTCTGTCAGCTCTCAGTTCAGCCTCCATGTTCGCATGTGTACCCACACAGCTGACTTTCAATTGTCGAATGATATTGATCTGCTTCTCCTACAGCAATTGTCAAGAAAGGACAGTCAGAACAGCTCCCAGCATAGCGTTTCCAGCCACCGGAGCACCCACACAGACTCGCCCGTGCACCCGTCCCTGGTACCTCCTCTCAGCGAGAGCATCGCTCCCCCGCCCCCCTCTCAGCCCCTGCCGGGCCTGCCGCCCCAGGACACCCCAGCTGACGGGACCATCCAGAGAAAACCGGACCCCTTTAAGATCTGGGCCCAGTCCAGGAGCATGTATGAAAGTAGGCGTAAGTATATTCATTTTTGGTGGCGGTTGGATGTGGGCTGCATGGAGCTGTTGGCTCGGTGGAGACCCTTGGTGTGTTTAAATGGTACTGCACGTTTTGGAGCAAGATTTGGGGAGAGATAAGTCTTGTGCATGTAAGTAACTGGTTTATATTCTTAAACAAAAGCAACAAAGATCCAACCTTTTTTGGGCTCTCGTTTGGTTTCTGGAGAGGGATGTGGTTTCTGATGGAGTTTGTGGAGCTGTTGAACTGTATCACATTATACAGAGAGGTGTTCCTGTTATTTAGCCTACCCTCATTGATATAAATGGCAAAATAATAGAAACACCTGTCAGTATTACGCAATACAATTCAACACCACCACCACAAACTGCAGCCTCCAAAAGACCATTATAAACACATACATTATAACCTTCATGAGGGGAGGATTTATTGCAGGACTGTTGTATTGGACTGCATTCGTTTTGGCTAAGTGTATCTAATAAACTGGCAACTGAGTGTATGTGAGTACTGCACGCATGAAAATAGCCTAAACCAATTCGCACAGAGCTGAAGGATAGAAGTAGCATTGTAGACTATACATTTATCTAACTCAACTAAACTAAATGTAATTTTTTGACTGTGTAATTAAAAGAGTAGTTCAGTATTTTGGGAAATGCGCTTAATTTGCTGTCTTGAGAAGGTCGATCCCACTCACATATCTGCGCTAAATACAAAGCAGGAGCCAGCAGGGATTAGCTTAGCTTAGCTCATACAGAAAGCAGGGGGAAACAGCTAGCCTGGCTTTGTTCAGAGTAGTTTTTACATTTCTGTTTGTCTGTGGATTAAACAAACGAGACATAACGTGTTCATCTGTAAAGTCTTGCTTTAAAGCTGGTAGGCAGATTTGTTGTACTTTGGACAGGGCCAGGCTACAGTAGCCGTTTCCCCTCGCTTCTTGTCTTTGTGCTAAGCTAAGCTAATCGCCTGCGCACATGAGAGCGGTGTCGATCTTCTGATCTAACTCTGAGCAGAATGTTGAGTTATTCCTTTCAAGCAGTTCTTCAAAGCTACCAAGTTAGCATTGATTTTATTGTAATTTCCGGCCAGCATTAGAAGCAGTAGTTTCTCACATGCTCTCGGTCCAGTCCTTTAAAAGCTACAAGATGCCACTTTGGTCCAATTGTCAACACTGGCACCATTGACACACTTTTACACTAGACTTCCCTTAAGAGACACATGGGCGTATAATTAGCAGCAATACTGGAGTGGATGTCAGTGGATTGCATATCCCCCTCCTCCTTGTCTGGCCTTGCCAAAGCAAAGGGATAGCTCCAATTAGAAAGAATAACCCTCAGATCCACTGTCAAGTTAAAAAAAACAAAAATAACAGGAGTGTGTAAGGGCTGAGAAACCTTAACAGCTAATCACTTTCCCAGGCGCCACTTGTCGAGGATTTTCATTATTTAGATGCCTATGAAGACGAATATGAAAAGAAGGGCTGAGCGTGGGCTACTACTGTAGACGCCTGTTGGCAAGCTGCCGTGAAGGGTTGAGAGGACAATAGTGTTTGATTTAAAAAGGAAGATGGAGAGTGGAAGAAACCAAGACCAAGGGGGAGATTATGTCTACATACCTGTCCTAGGGGAGTCTCAACAGGGGTTTTCTAAATTGCCTAAGCCAGTTTGCTCAGTTCAAATGGGAGAACGTGCAAAGAGAACATAAAGGATAATGATGAGGGACAGAAATATATAAATGGGATGTGAAAGAAAAATGTTAGGATAAGAGAAAGGTCAAGCATTGGGATATCAAGGGATTCTGAGGTATAAAAACATAGAGAGGAACTCACAGAGAATGACAGGGAGGACAGCTGACCGGTACCAGCAGGTGTAAATCCTCCGTTTCCTCACGCTGCATTGAGCTCTCGTCATAACATCCTGCTGTGTGCACCCCATAGGGCTCAGGCCGCGGCTACGGCAGAGACATTTCTCCACGCAACATTCGCTGTAATGAAAAGTTCTGCTGAGATCAAGGCCTTTAAACACACCGTGTGGTGAACGATTTCCATTTGCAGAAAAATCCCCCCCGAAAGAACCCACACAGCATTAACCTGCTCTAAAAAAATTGAGGCCAGAGAGGATAGGAATTCATTTTGATTATTGTCTGGTTTTTAACATGTTCCCGGTTTAATTTCCTCACTGTTTGAACCATCCGTGCTTGTTATTTGCAGTCCTCGCTCGTAGCTCTGCACATGTCCGTCCGTCTTTGTGAAATATTGATCGATTTCACGCCCAGTTGCCTCACTGTGGGCATCACTCATGGATCTATTAATCGACAGGAGCAGGGTGCAACTGTGCAGTTGACCCTCCTGAGTACAGGTGCAGATTGCGACAGTTAGCCTTCGACTCTTCCTCTCCTAGTTCCTCCACAGTTACATTGTGATAGATTGGAAGAGATGGCTGCATTCCACAGGGATTTTAACTGTTGACTCAAGGAACAGATTGGAAACAGGCTGTTTATGCCTTCTGCCACCCTGCCGCCTCTTGGTGGCTTTAGTGGCCTTGGCAGCAGTGGCCTGTGTCGGAGCAAAAGGAAATCTCCCCGGGAGTTTGCTCAGAGGTGCGTGTTTGTCAGCCCGTACAACACAGCTGCGACCATACAAATGCATGCACACACATGCATATGTGAATAAATATACAAATACTTAAAGCAAAGGAGCTCGTGCGTGCACCGGTATGAGGCCACACACATGCACACTCGCTCCGTCTCTCCTCTGGCTCCCAGTGGCCCCCCTGAGGCTCCTCACATCTCCACTGCTACATGAACCATGAGCTGTCATTCGCTGCAGTGCAATGCCTCTTTTATAGCACAGCACCTTTCTAGTGACTAGCACACATACACACACACACTCGCTTCTTACTCTTGTGGATGGGAGTGGACTGTGAACTAGCCATACTCAATAATATATAGCCTATTCCAGCATGTATTAGCACCTCTGTCGGGTGGGAAGTGCTCTCAAACATACGGAGGAGTGGAAAGGGAGTTGCGTGTCACACATCACTTCATAAAAGAAACAGTGTAGTCCATTCGAATAGTAATGTCCAGTCTGTGGGAACTGAAAATGATTTAAAAAGCTAGAATAAAATAAATCTATGCTATTTCAGACATCAGAGTGGAATTTCAGCATGATCATTTCTAATTATGGGACCAATGAATGAGGGGACTGATTTTTTTTGGCAGCCTGTCTGGCTTTTGATGGTTTATTTAAGCTCTATACCTATGCTCTTTACCCAAAATAGATCCCTGTAATCTTTTGATGGATCCGTTGTTTGTTCTTTTCCCAAAGCCTCCAGACAGATTGTTTGTGCAAAGTGCTATCTTAGTGACAAAGCTTGGAACAGTTGGGAGGGCGATTATTTGCATGTTGACATAAGCAGGCAGATGGTTTGACTCCTTGAGAACAATGGGTGCATCCATTATGGCCATACATGTCTGCAGTCGTCTTTATGACAAAACTAGAGCATGATGGATATTGAGGGAGTTATACTGAAAGGCTAACGGCATGCTAGTGATGAACTCTTCTTGTACTGGTGCAGGCACAGGAAGTCCTCTGGACTGGCTGTCGGTGTTAATGCGGGAATGTTAACCGTGGTTTGTTGATTTTACAGTTCCAGACTTCCAGGAGCAGGACATTTTCCTGTGGAGGAAGGACACAGGGTTCGGCTTCAGGATCCTCGGAGGCAATGAGCCAGGGGAGCCGGTGAGTCTCTCTCACACTCTTTCTATCTCCCATAGCTGATTCTCTCTAGCTTGCTTTTCAATTTCACTCAATTTTCACTCTATATTTGTGTGAAACTCCAACTGACAAGATTCAGTAGCCTGAATCATGAAATGGACGCTGTATTTCCAGCACTAGTCTGAGCAGCATCTATAGGGTCGACAGACCACATCTGTTTTTCTATTTATCTTCCTCTTGTGTGTATTTCTGAGCTTCAGTGTTGGACTCAGACAAATTCATATCAGTGATTTCTGCAACACAGTTTCTTTTTGATCTTTCCAATGTAAAAAAAAAACACCCATCTCGCACACAAACCACTTTTTTCTTCCCTTTTTTAAAGAGGCAAAGTTGTTTGTTCTTGTTCACTGGCCTGCACTGCATCTTTTGAAGAAAAAAAATAATGATTTACTTCGGAGCTTATCTCTGATGACTACTGTGGCAGGCGGGAAAGAAGACTACAGATGCAATAGTGAGGTTTAAATTGTGGCAGACCTGTACTGCATACCAACTTTATGCCTGCTGTAAACGTTTGGACATCTTTGAATTTTTATTTAATGTAGCTAATGTATGTATGTATGTATGTACAGTATATGACAGTATATCGTAATAAAAGAAATCTTGTCTCATTAAAGCATTGTTTGAACCCCTTCCACATATTTTAAAAATCTATTGCACATAGCTTCTTCCAGTCCTTGGCTATCTGTTCATGATCTAGATTTGTGCGCAGTCTCACAAGTCTCCTCCATCCACTGTCTTTCAGATCTACATCGGCCACATAGTGAAATATGGAGCGGCGGACGAGGACGGACGCCTGCGGTCTGGCGATGAACTGATATGCGTGGACGGCACAGCAGTGGTGGGCAAGTCGCACCAACTGGTGGTGCAACTGATGCAGCAGGCTGCCAAGCAGGGCCACGTCAACCTCACTGTGCGACGCAAAACCAGTTACACCGGTAAGAAGGAAAAGGGAGATGAGAGCAGCCTAGCCTGTTAGAGACCTGCTGACAGGTCCAGAAAAGTCAGTGTTCAACCACTCCCATAGTGGTTCAATATATTTCTGTCGACTGAAGTTCAAAAACTTGTTCAGGACCTGTGAATTATGGCAAATACATTAGACACAAGGTGAGAGTGAGAAAACCAGGCCAACAAATTAAGTTGTAATCCTGAAGGTTTTAGTCCTGGTTGATTTAGTGACAATCGTGGCTAACATGGTAACAGCAAGTGCAGTTTAATACTACAGGAAGTAAACACATTAAACAACAGAATAGCAGCTGGTGTATTTGTTTACAGTGCAGCCGAACAGACTCGCATTGTTATATTTTATGTATTTGAAATGGATCTGCTGTCAAAAATCACCGTTGTCGTATTCTGTAGGCACATTTTTAATGAGTGATCACGATCTAGCCAACGTCTGTGACAAATACATTGCGTTTCCTGCGGCGTCCTCAGAGTAAAAGCCTCTCCGTGTTTCACCAGTTGAACACTTTTAATGTGAAGCAGCAACAGTGGGATGGTCCGTTACCATGAGCAGAAACTTAATACAGCTTTGACACAGCTTTGTCAAAGAGAGTGAACGGTAAACAGTGGGGCTGATATCAATATAGATATAATCACACTGGAGAACATGCATGCCTCATTTCCAGTGAATCCTTCATGCATGTGAAGGCAGCTTGAATTCAGTGCGGGATTGGCGGACTCCGCCATTAACAAATGAAAACTACTGTATAGAGCTGTAATTACTGAGTGTAAATGCATTAAATGACAATTGCAGAAAAAATGCAGAACCTCTAATTGTCCCTTATTTTTATATTTATTTTTTTATTAACCCACTCAGTGTTTCCTAGTAGTTTCTGTTAACATATTTGAGCGTGTCAATAATTGTGTTTCATATTATATCAGCAATGTGTTTTATTTGCGACAAAATCATATTTCTTTATTTGTGTCTGATTCCATTATATCATTAGAACCTCTGTTGTTACAGTACAGCAGTATTCAGCTGCTGAAAAGCACTCTGTACTTTACATCGCCTTGGGCCCCATTTATTTTCATCAGAGTTCCATCAGGGGCCTGGGGACCTGCTTACTTTGAGCAGGGGTTGCCTTCCTCTGTAATAGTCTGGGTGTGTAACAGTAGGAAGCGCTCGGCCGCTACTGCGAGCAAACGCCCCCGCCCATCACTGCCATTTCACCGTTCTGCTCAGCTCCACTCTGCTCTTCAGCAGGCGATAAAGAAAGGCCCATAAATATGATGGAGAGGGTGGTCAACCTTCGACCTGATGACAGCGGCCAGACATTAGTGTGTTGCCGCTCCCCGTCTGCCTCAGAGCGTCGAGAATATGAGGCGCCTTCCTTGAGCAGCTGTACAGGAAATGAAATGTGGAATGAAATGTCCAGATACAACAGGCGGGCCGCGTCTTTAGTTCATCTTTTGTTCAGAACAGATCAGAGAAGAGATTTTTTGGAGAGGCTCTTCTCCTCAAGCTGTCTTGCTGTCTTGTCTTTTATCATAACAACGTAAACTAACTGTGTTAGGAGAGAAAATTGTCTGTGTTTATTTATAATGTTTTTTATTTTCAGATTGTACAGATGATGTAACATTTTGCGGTGTTGTCATATCTTGACAGTTTTGTTTCAATGTTATCTTGCCTTAGTATGCACTGGTCTCTTACTCTGCTTTTTCTATTCTATTATCTTTTGAACTTCTTATGTAACACCAGCTGGCCTAATTTTTATCCGTTTGTCATCATTCTCCTCTTCTTCTTGTGTTGTCTCCTGAATCTGTACTGTCTCACCTTCCTGTCCACAATTTGTTCCTCTTTATTCGCATCATAAATCTTCACTGTATATCTGCGTCTTTCTCACCCTATCCTCCTCTGCCATCTCTAGTTAAAGCAGAGGGAGATGTGCCTCCATCGCCAGCGTCCTCCCACCACAGCAGCACCCAGGCGCCCAGCCTGACGGAAGAGATAGGGAAGCGCACCCCGCAGGGCAGCCAGAACTCCCTCAATACCGTCAGCTCCGGCAGCGGCTCCACCTCCGGCATCGGCAGCGGGGGAGGGGGCGGAGGGGCGGGGGGAAGCGGTAATGCTGTGGTCGCTGTGGCAGCTGCCACCACCTCCTCTCAGCCCCCCAACGCCACCTCCACTGTCTCCTCCGCCTTGCAGCCCTATGACGTGGAGATCCGCCGCGGCGAGAACGAAGGGTTCGGTTTTGTCATTGTTTCGTCGGTGTCGCGGCCTGAAGCTGGCACCACCTTCGGTAAGAGATGTCATACTTTTCTGTTTGGAGTGTTTTAAAAGGTACAAAATATCTTCAGGCACGCTGTTGTTGATTGCACATGCAAATACTGCAGATATCAGTTCCACTCAGCAAAACATGAAACACACACTGTAGCTTTTCCTCATCACGGGGGTCTTTTATCTTCCTATCTTCTTCATGGGCTGCCTTTGTATCATCTATAAAAGCACTGAACACTAAATAGCCTGACAACCAGCACAGATTCTGGCTATTTACAGTCCCACCAGATCAATACCAACACTCTTCAAAGAAGTGGTTCTTCTTTCTCATTTTCGTCTGAGCCTGTCAAACCAAGACACCGAAACCCTTTCTTCGCCTGCAGCTGCTGCTACACTCACACAAGGCTTTCATAATTGATCACAAGTGAAGTGGGTCTTACATAAGGCATTTGTATTATTCAGCTGAACTTAAATGGCTTCTGCCGAGCAGGTTGGCACTAAAAGCCTAATGACAACTTAATGAGAATGAGTGCTGCAAGCAGGATAAATAGGGGAAATGATTGTTGTGAATACGATTTATTTATTTTACAACATAGGATCAGAGAGTGCACCGACTCAAAATCACCTGGTCCACATTTTTTAGGTTATTTTGCATCAGTACACTGATTGTAAATACTGTAATATCTGAGACAATATAATACAATACAACAATACAAATACTTTGATCTCACACATTCTCGCATATAAAGTTGTTCAAATTGACTCTACTTTGCTTTTTACAAACTAGTGTCTTTTCTATGCAGTGCACTCTTCGCCCTACTGCCATGGCTCCCTGCCTACACCACTGTGGCATTCCACTCATCTCTGTGCTCTTATCTCTGTCAGTGTGGGTGGACTGAAAATGCTCAACTTTCCAGGTTGGCTTACAAAGTGGCAAAGCTCCTTTTCACAGGCCAGAGTAGAAAGCATGGGCCAGCTGATAAGCTTTATTTGATTTGACCTGACATATAAAATTTAATGGAAACCCATTGGCTACATGAAAGTTTCAGACTCTGTGTTGCTTTCCAATATGTCATTGGTTCATAGCAGTGATGGTAAAAAGTCCACCCATACTGTTAGTATTTGGAGAAGCACTTTATTTTGTTCAGAAATGCTACAGCACCTCTGTCCTTCTCTTTCATCTACTTTCCACTCAATATTTTACAGCTAGATTCAGTTAAGAAGACAGAAAGAGGTCGGGGTTAGACAAGTTTGTAGTGTAATAAAAGAGTGGAAGGCGGTTGAAGGGAGAAATGAATAGTAATGGAAAAAGAAGATGGAGAAAGAAAGGAGAGATTGCACGCTCCTTTTCTCTGCAGTGACTGATGTCAGACTGCAGACAGAGGGGGAGGGGCGAGGAAGAGAAACAGAGAGACCTCAGGGTAGTTGGTGAGATGTCAGCTCTGATGTGTGTTTGTCGTCTCCAACTTTGTGCAGGTGCAGGTATTTGGGATGCAGATGACACAACACAGCTTTTTCATTATTAGCTTTTCGCTGCCGAGGGACTCTCATGCAAATATAATAATGATACCCGTTTTAGAAATTTGGTGCTGGAGCAGCTTTAAGTAAAAGAGGATGATGAGACAGAGAGGGTGGAGGAGGACGAACTCGTTGGATATGGAGTTAAGCTAATGATTAATTTGAAAAACCATTTTTCAGAGAAAGTAGTGAGAACTACAGTTTTGAAAGATCCTCTTATTTCTTGGCAGAGCACATTTAAATTTGCCCTTCTTTGCCAAAGCTTGCATTTTGCTGTCGTTTCTCTGATCAGCTTCTCTCAGCGACTTTGGCTTGGCTGTCTGTGAATTAACCCTTAACCCTCTGCTCCTCTTTTTCTGCTCCTTCCCTTCTTTTTCCCTCTCCCTCCAAACGCAATCCAACATCACCCCAAACACACACACACACACACATACACACTGAATCACGCATCACAACATGTCAATGGTGACCATAGCTGGCAATGCATGTGTGGCCATGCCCCACAAAATAGGGCGCATCATTGAGGGGAGCCCAGCCGACCGCTGCGGGAAGCTGAAAGTCGGCGACCGTATCCTGGCTGTGAACGGGTGCTCCATCACCAACAAGTCCCACTCTGACATCGTCAACCTCATCAAGGAGGCCGGGAACACCGTCACACTACGCATCATCCCCGGAGACGGTGAGTAGAGAATGACAGTTAAAGACTTCGCTTTACAAGCTAGTTTATTAGAATTTGTGATTTTATTTGTCTAATAGTCTCTATTCCCTTGATAAGCTGTTGACAAAATGGGGACCCAACAACCTTAGGGGTCCTAAAAGGTGCCTTCAAGGGTCCTTACAACAGTGCGGGATATTGCTACCCAGCACATTGTGACAATATGCCATTCAGTCGGTAGCCTTCAGCCAAAAATTCATTTAGTAGGATTTTTGCAAGTGGCTTTGCTCAATGGTCCACTAATGGCAGTCAAACAATATAATCATCAACTATTGTTGGTATTATTACATAGTCTGGGTATATTTGAGGTGCAGGACAAGTTGACAGTTTCCTGAGTGGTTATTATGTATGCCTGTAGTGTTATATTAAGCTTGCTGTTTCTTCACTCGCTTTCAAAGTGAGTGGAACACCCCCGCAGTGTTGACAGAACTGCTTCTTTGGGGATATTTGGGAACTTTCCCAGCCTTCGCGTTTCTGCCTTCGGCATGCCCACACTTTTATAAGATAGATAGATGTGGGTGTGGGTGTGTGTGTGTGTGTGTGTGTGTGTGTGAGAGAGAGAGAGCGAGAGACTTCCTCTGTGTATGTGGATGTGTCTTTTTTGTCAAAGTAGTTTTAAGGAAAAGTTTGTGCACATTGTATGTTGTGCTGTGCAGCTGAGAGCTCTCGCTACTTTGTGCTGACAGATCACCCTGGCATGCTTCACAAATACTGTTTAATTAAGTGTGTGTGTGTGTGTGTGTGTGTGTGTGTGTGTGTGCGAGGAAGGCGATACTCCCTGTCAACCTGCGCACTGGTAGAAATTGGAGCTATTTGTCCGCCGCTCGTTGCTTTCCGGCTCACTTCTTATGGATGAAGCATTTTTTTTTCTTTTTTTCTTTCCTGCGGAGCGGTTGATGAGAACAGTGAGCCAAAATTGCTCTGCCAAGAAGACACAGAGAGCAAGAGAGAAGGCGTCAGAGAGAAATAACTGGATATGCTTTATCGGAAAGTTCTGGTTTGTGTTTATGTGCATGTGTCAAACAAACAGACGCTGTCTGACACGGACACAGAGAGAGTGACGGGAAAAGATTGTGGCTTGTGTTTCTAAGTTGTGTCTCTGAGTGACTGTTCTCTCTGCCTCTGTTTACAAAAGACTGAGCATGCCTATTTTTGTGTGGATCAATCCTGTCTAAACTTTCTGACGTGAATAAATACCATCGTAAGAGGTTCTTCCAAGGTGAAGTCAGGTTCAGCTCCTCTCTGTTGAGCTCACCTCTCCCCTGTGTGGGAACACAGATGGAGTTTTGTAGTGACTGATGCTCAATACTTCTGCCATGACAAGGAAAGCAGGCATGGTAGTCTCCCTGCTGGTGCACAGTAATGCATGCACAAACAGCTAATGCCTTCATCAAAGCTTATGTCTCTGCAGCAGAGACTTGAGGCGCAGACCAAGCAGGCCTCATTGCTTCCTGTTGTGTACGAGAAGGGAGACAGACATGCCTGAGGTGATATGATGTGCCTCTTTTTTTTTATTTTTTTAGCAAAACCAGGGGTATATTGTGTAGTACAGCCCTCCCACTTCTCTTATCTCTTCTCCCTTTCTTTCCTTCTCCGCTCCTCTTTCTGTCTCCTGATTTTCTCATTTTGATTGTACCTGTTCTTGTTCCTAACTCGGTCCATTCAGGGCGGGAGGGCATATTGCCAGGGCCAGAGACGAATTACAGAAACAGCTCAGTGCTTTTTTTTCTTCGCTCCTCGAATGTATTTAAGCGAGAGAGGAGAAAAGAGGCAGTGGGTCGCGAGCGGAACGGAAAGACAGAGAGAAACGGAGCTTATTCGATTAATTTCCAGACAGAAAACAGTTGGAGGAGAGATAAATGGAGAGAGGCAGCAGAATGGGGGGAGTGGGTTATGCAAATGAGCAGATGGAAGGGCGAATAGGGTTTACAGGGAGAAATTTTAGGCTGCGAAAGTGAGAAATGAGCAACAGAAAATGTGTGAGATTGTAACACAGCTCGCGGTTGATGCCAGAAATTCTTATGGGGGAAGCTTTCAGCACGGACCTTAAGCTGAACACCCAGAACTAGCTGATTCTCCTCAAAGCTGAAACTCACCCACACTGCAGCTTGATTGGTTGACGTTGTACCTCATGGACAATGGACAATCGAAGAGTTAAGCCAGCGGGCTCCAAGGGGACTGGTGGAGGTGGAGGAGATGAATAGATGAGACGGGAAGTGACCGTGAGAGGAATAGCAAGTAGGAGACTTAGAAGAGAGGAGTGGAGAGTTGTAATCAAATAAAGGATACCTGTAAATGGCCAAGAAAGATTAGGTTGTTAAGGAGAAGAAAGGTTTCTTTATGCGGCAAGAGTGGTGTGATGATGGTCTGTTTTAGTCGTTAGAGCCCAGCATGATTCATTGATAACACAAAATGATTGAATCAAGATAAAAGGCGGAATAACCAGGAGCTTTTATGTCCCCAGAGGCTGCAAGAGTGTGTCTATTTCCTGTTTGGCAATTCACAGGCAGTCTACAGTGAGACGTACACCTTTTGGAAGAGAAATACACTTTGACAAGCGCCTTGACGAAATGATTGATGGCCAAATGTAATCCGGATCTTGGCTAAGTAGTGGAGGAAGCCTGGAGGCTGGTGGAGCTGGTGGTGGTCCCCCGTAGGTCAGCTAATGCTTGTAGCTGACAGCTGCTTAATCTACACCGGTGTTCACACTGAAACGTGAAACTGTTCCATGTGTGAAATATGGATTTAATTCCATCGCACAGAGTCTTCCAGGACACCAGAGACACTCCTATTGGAATATTTTTTAAATTATAATGTATTCAGTTAGAAGCTGTATTGAAAAAGCAAATGTCAATAAAATTTACTCAGTGTAGTGAGAGGGTTTTTATATTTGCATGAGGCAGACAGGTTCTCGGGCTGTGTGAAACATTTCTTACACTGGTTGAAATGAAAAGCAATAATTTGCACAGTAATCAGTTCTTGAAAAGGTCAGTCGGTTGGTCCTGCAGTTTGGTCCAGGCTGAAATATCTCAACAACTATCACATGAAATTTGGTGCACACATTCATGATCACCAGAGGATGAATCGTAGTGACTTTGTGATCCCCACTGCTGTGCATATGTACAGTCTCACATAGCTGCTTCTATAAAGCCAGTTTGGTTGCTTTAGCGTGCAGATAGAAACATACCTAGTTCTGTTATGTGTCGATTCATAATTTAGCCTAAAATTTGTTTGACTGTTGGACAGAAAAGTCACAACACCCTGTTTCTTTTCTCGCCTTCCTCAGAGTCATCAAATGCATCTTTGCTGACCAATGCGGAGAAGATCGCCACTATAACCACCACTCACACACCTCAGCAACAGGCTGCACCTGAGGCCAGGTAAGGGGCACACTGGGAAATGAGCGAGCGTTTTGTACAGAACAAAACAAGTGTAGTCGTTTAAAAAGGCAGAAGAATGTTGAGTTTTTCACATGAAGAGTCAAAAACACTTAGATTAAATCATTTAATGCCTGAAATGCGTCCAATCGTTAATATTCTGCTATCTTTCTGTCTCAGGAACAACACCAAACCAAAACAGGAATCGTTTGAATTTAAAGCACCGCAAGGCCCTCCTCCCCAGCCCCCGACACAAGTCTCACCTCAGGTAAGGAAGGACACTCCAGTCATCCATTCACCGGTCGCTTCATTCATACATCCATCCATTTCATGTCTCCATCAAACACCCCAGCAATCTACGCTCCATCCCGTCAGCATCCTACCCACATCCACATTCGTCTCTTCCTACATCCATCCAGCTGTTCTAGCAACCAAACATCCATCCAACCTCTGTCCCTTCATGCATCCACCCACCCACCTTCCCAAGGACAGACGAAGTGCATTTTTATTTATTTATTTTCCCCTTTATGTCTACCTGCCGGCGTTATCGGAGTCCATGCATTAAGGAAAGCCTGTTTGCTTTCAAAGTAACCCCTCAGTCCACTGTGTTCACTGCTGAATTAATCTGGCGGTGTGGAGATGGCTCTCACAGATAGCATTGATCCCTCAGCAGAGGAGATTAGGAGGGCGTGAAGACAGGAGCTGCTGTGGCTGTCTGCCTGTCCTTGTGATGCCCGGCCTCTCTCTCTTTCTCTCTCTCTCTCTCTCTCTCTCTCTCTCTCTCTCTCTCTCCCTCTCCCTCTCTCTGTGCCCTCTCTCTTTGTCCACCCAGAGCTCAAGGCATCAATAATTCAGCATCCTTACACCTGAGCATATGCATGTACACATACACACACAGTCCAGCCACAGTTTGGCACATCTATTAAATAGGTGTGACTTTCCTGAAGGTGGCATTTGTCCCATGCTCCTGAAGTAGGAGCCCACTTCAAAGGACACACACACTTCAAATCTGAATCACAAACCTTGATGCAAATGTGTCTTTCTCCCTCCCTCTCTTTCCATGTTGTGTCTGTGTGTCGTCTTGTGTGTGTGTGTGTGTGTGTGTGTGATCTACCTCCGTCAGGATGCTGAGTTCTACTCAGTGGACCTGGAGCGAGACAACAAAGGCTTTGGCTTCAGCCTGCGGGGAGGCAGAGAATACAACATGGACCTGTACGTGCTGAGGCTAGCTGAGGACGGAGCGGCCGTCCGCAACGGAAAGATGAGGGTACGGGACACAATGTACAATTTAACAGCATTCACACACCAAAAATCATCAAATGTTTCCAAATATTAGGCCATTTAGACGCATAGAAGATGCCACAAACTTTACTTATCTGGAACTTTCATATCAGAAGAGTTTTGTTGTTAGAGTGGCACGCCACTGATTTTACACATGAAGTTCCATCTACTTGTTCTAGGAAGTAATACCCAGCCTCCGTTGTATAATACCTTGTGTAGCTCCGTCTTTAGGAGGAGTTTTCTAAAGTATGAGAAAATAACCCCAGATGATGTCATCAGGGGTTATCTCTGAGGATGTCTTGGAGGCTACAAATTTATGACAGAACGTCTGCTTTACAAACTGGAGCTGTGGAGTTTGAAAGTCTAATGAAAAAAAGCTATCAAGTTGCATTATGGGAACTGTGGGATCAAGCATTTTTGGAGCTTTACCCATACTAGGGAGTAAAAGTCTGCCTGTATGTGTCTCTCGCAAGTCTCCCAACTTTGTGGAAGGGTAATACTAATTCTCTGGAGTTCCCCTTTAGCATTGTATTGAATTATAAAATATTTTACATTTTTCTATGTATTCTTGTGTCCCTTGAAAATGAGATCTTAGTCTCAGTGGGACTTGCTTTATTAAATAAAGATTGTATGCAACTGTGATAGCAATAGTCATTCTGTAACTGGAATAATTCCAAATGAATTACATTATAAGAATATTACGCTTTATTCCTTGGAACCCCCCAAAGGATCCCGTGGGGTCCATGGTCCACTTGGACTGTTTATTATGCCGCATAAATGGGCAGTTCCCTCAACTGTGTTAGTTCATTTTACTCTATTTTGGTCTTCTTGGCTTTTGTCTCATGAGCAGCGTCTATATCCTGCTATGTTTAGTTTTTAATGTCATCATGTGTACAGAACATACCTAGGGAAAGTAAAGATCAGGGCAGTACTTGCTAATCAAACAAACAGCAAGAAGGGGACAATGAGGAGTAGTAATAGCAGTATGAGCTGTGTGAAAGACATCTGCATACATCTCCAAAATGTTCAGATAATCCAGTGGGGTTTAAATGGTTTATTTAACTTAAGAAGTTGGAAAAGTTTCTCAACCTATAAAGGAACACTTAATCCTTCAGCTTATCTGTAAAATCACGAACATTTTCATTGGACTGGGCTGCACATATTTGCACTTACAGCACAACAACGTGTCTCAAAAATGAATAGATTTCAAATATTATGTGCTGATTTTGATATGATAATTCCCTACTTTCAGGTGCAGTCTAAGCCAGTTGAGTGTGTTGATTAACAAGGGGGCTGATGATACCACCTCATAGACTTTACAGCCATCAGAATAATGTTATCTATCAATATAAACCCCCAATTACTGCAAGCTGTACTTCACTGAATAAAACACAGTCGCCTCCAGGCTTTGGGCATGCGAGAGGTACACTGTGTGAGTGCAATATTGAAAGACAAGGCGCACAAACATTGCAGAGTCATGGAGCGTACCTGCTGACAGAATATGTACATTTCAATTAATTAAAGTTCCTCTGGTAGCTTGTAAAGTGGCATTCAAACATGCTACAGGAGCTGTCATGAAACTGTAATATTTAACCTTTATTTTGATTAATTGCATTAAACAGTAGCACTTCCCCTGGGCTGCTTGATTGAACGCACAATGCAGTGTTAATTGATTCTCCCTTATGTGTTTGCATGGGAGACATATCCAGAGAGCCTAGTGTTGGCAGATACTGTATGCTGGTGAGCTGCAAGGGAGTTTTTGATATATGTTAATACAGTTAGGAAGTGTGTGGGTGTGCATGTATTAGCACATTTGTATATGCATATATGAATGCATACGTGTGTGTTTGTGCACCTTATTAGCTGAGATATTAATAGAAGCAGCTCTGTGAGGCAGAGAGAGGTGTCAGTGAGAGATCCATATTCTGCCAGAGAGGAATTCCCTCGGCGCAGATAGCACTGACGGATAACTTGAGGCGTGGAGGCAAAGAATCGGGAAGCGAAAAGTGTTTCTTCTGGCTCCTGCTTTTCCCCCTCTCCCTCTCATTTTCCTCTCTCAGCGTCTCAGTTGCTGCCTTCCGACGTAATTTGCCCTCTCTGGAAACTGTTGATTTAGAAAAAAAAATGTTGCTGTTGTGCGGTATGCCATTTGGAGTATTCGATATGTAACTTCTCCTCAATCTGTCCTCCCTTTCCTTCCCTTCTGCTGTCATCGTGTCCCTTTGAACGTTCGTGCCTCTCATCTCTCCTCTTGTGTACTTTCTTCCCCACTGTCACTTGTTTTCCGCATTCTGTCTTGCTCTGCTGTCTCCTCTCCTTTTTTCTGGCTTTTGCTGTCTCTCCTTTTTCCCTCTGATTTACCTCTTCTCCCTTCCATCTTCACCTGTCACTCTGTCTCTCTTCTCTTCCTCCCACTTTTTGCCTCCTCCCATCTCTTCCTTTTCCCTCCTCTATTCTTCCTTCCCGTAGGTCGGCGATGAAATCTTGGAGATCAATGGCGAAAGCACCAAGGGCATGAAGCACGCGCGAGCCATCGAGCTCATCAAGAGTGGAGGCCGGCGCGCCCATCTTGTGCTCAAGAGGGGTGACGGCTCTGTGCCTGAATATGGTGGGTCAATCTACGAAAACATTCCCTTCTCCCCCATCTTCACGCCCTGAGCCAGGGGACCCCCAGTGGACGGTGGTGGGTCGAAGGGGAAAGAACTATATTACCCTCCCAGGACCCTTCACCCATCCCTGGGACAAACCCACCAGGGAGGGGGAGGGGGTTGTTTGGTCTTGGGTGTCTTTCTGGTGGAGGTCACTCCTGGGCTTTGGGATTTTGGGGGGGAGCAGGGGTGGAGGTGCTCCTGTGGGTGCTGTTGCCCCCTCCTGCTGTTACCTGCTCTCAGTTTCCATGTCATCCCGCTGTCACTTTTCACCTTCTGCCACTGAGCAAAAGCACTCTGCTGGGACTTTACAGAAAGGTGGTGGGTCTGATTTCAGTGCTACACGAAAACAGAAACTGTTTACAGGGTTTGAATGACCAGAGTAGTGAAAATCAATGTTTCTTGTGAGTGAGAAGTAATATTGAGGGCTCTAAATCCTCATTAAACACTAATTTAGCGTTAAGAGGAAAAGAAAACTTGATCCATTGCATCCCGTGATAAAATGGGACATCTCGCAGCTTTGGTTAGGACGTGACACAAACGTATTTATGATATTTATTGAAGGTGAATGTAAGCTACTGAACTCTTAAGGGTTTTAAGTGAGAACTGTATTGAGAAGAAAAGGCAGTCTGATGCTTTTTTTTTTTGCCGTTTCAAAGAGGAAAATCTCACTATACTGTGCTTGACATTACTCACTAATCCATGGATTTTATTTGCACCCACTGTTAATGCCATTGAAAAGCTGTGACGATAGGAACTTCACCCATCCCCATTCAAAAAGAAAGAGTCGCTCCAATTATATAGACGTTTTGTACAGTGATGAAAAGAATAGAGGCAAGTATTTTTGTTCCATGTACAGAGCCATGAATCGAAGCCACATATTAATGGATAAAAGTTTATTGCTGCATGAACTTGTCAAAAGTGTAAATTGGATTTTTTTTTCTTCTATTGTCTATTTTCCATAATATTTATGGAACGTTTCTTTTTTTAATCGTATTGACCAGTTTTGATTGATAGTCACGAGTCATCATAAATGTTTTCTTTTTCTTTTTGTTACTTTTTTTTTTTGAGTGGAGATGCATTTGCCTGTCTCAAAGTTCATCAATGTACTTTTATTTGCGCTAAGAATGTGCTGTCTTAACCTGCACCAATATGACATCATGTGAACTTGTATATTTTGGATCATTGTTTGTACTTTTTAGTTGGCACAACCTTTGACAGTCTTGCCAGTATTTCTTTTGATTTCTGTCAGCAATGTAAAACTGCTTCATACGCTGTTGTTGTGGGTGTGCGAGTTTCACTGTCTTTACTTTTTTGGGTTTGGGTTTCTGCTGCTTCTGTGTCCACATGTTTAGGTATGTGTGGGTTATTGTTTCTGAGTGTGTGTGCGCTTGGTTTCCCAGACTTTTCTCTGTAACTGATGGTTTCCACTGAAGGGTTTGGGCAATTTCCTGGACTGTCTCTTTATTCTGAATGACTCAATGATCAAATAAACACATTTTTTTTCATTGAAAATCAACACGATAATTCTCCTTTTCTTCCTTCAAGTTGTTTCCGAGCGATCTAAACCCTGTGCTCTTCTCTTCTTTTCTGTTTTTTGTATCTTCCCTTCTTCCCATATTGCGCTGGGCTCTTGTCTTCCTTCAGGGATGGTCGCTCCCCATCTCACTGCATGTATGAGAAATGACAAGATGGGGGAGGCCTCTGTCCTCCAAAATCAGACCACGGTTTGTAACTGTCCTCCCCTGTCGTCTGGCTCTCCCTCCCACTTCCTGTCTTTCTTTTTCTTTGCCTCTCTCTTTCTCCATCCTGAACTCTGTGTGGTGTGGCCTCAACTCACCCATGCCCGTGCTCTACTCCATGCATTCAAATCCATTCACCCAAAATGCACTGCCAGTACCGCCGCTGCCGTAGCCGCTGTTGTCGATACTTAAGGGATATGTCCCAGTTGCATTTAACCTTTGGGCGACATGTCCAAAGTGAAATGAGTGTTAGTTTGTTCTTGTTAAATAGTTTAGATTTCCACACTACTTAAGACCATCTGAGGACATCATCTTTGTTTTTGTTAAATTCTGCTGTAGATCTGCTGTATTCCTGCAGTTTGTAGTCTTTCCTTAAAATGTAGGCCTGAAGACGAGCAGGACTGGATAGAGCAACTGTAAGGTTTAATCCCAGAAATCTGATAATAAACAAAGCACTGTGGTGGCTGCTTATGTAGGTGATTTAGTGAGACTAACGAGAGGGAATTCCTTAAGGTAACACAGCTAAAATATAGGCAAAATTGTGAAGAACATTTAATTCTTCTTGTCTTAGTAAAATGCCCGTGCTGTTACTGCAATACAGCAGTAGTTTTAGATCTCATCTTGAGCATTTTATTCGCTTTAAACATTCACGAAATCATGACAGTGCATGAAAGCGCATGGCTAATTAGTACAATCAAGCAACATCATCAACATGCAGCACGGTGGCACTGACTGTAACCACCCTCCAGTTCAGCCGACCAACCAGCCAAGTCTGCTTCAGAGAGATGACCCCAGGTAGACCTGGGAACAGGTTTGTTGTGGGTAACAAGTCTCTTCAAGCAATGGCTGCCTTTGTGTCACTGCCTTTTATTCTCATGTGTAAGCTGCACTAATGTTTTCCCATTGGCTGTTGCTGTGCCATCTAACAACTAGCCATCTTTTCTGGCATTAACATCAGAATGGCTTCCATTGGAAATGTTCTCAGCTTCATGTCTGAGTGATTCAGCATGGTTATTAATGTGAAAGCAGATAGGAGCTTTTAGAGTCTAGATGCATGTTTGATCCCCTGCCCTCGTCTGTCACACTGTGTTGCAGACGGCAGCCCCAACGACAGCAGCGCAGCCAACCCAGCCTCAGGGTTACAAAACACTGCGGAAGTGAGCACCCTGCCCCCAACCAACGCGCCATCGGAGTCAAGCTACCCACCAGAACCCCAACAATCATCCCGGAGCAAGAAGGAGCCGAGTCGCCACTCTACCGGCACCGGCACCGGCAAGCACCACCATTCCAACCACCGCCACCGCTCCCCCAACAAGAAAACCAGCACGGGAAAACACAAGGGGAGAAAGTCCAAGGGGAAGGACGTGTCCAAGCTGTTCAAGAAGAAGGATGACAAGGGAAGTGACGGACACCGCCACCATTCCAGCGGGCACCACCGTAGCCGCCACCGTTCACCTGACAAGGGGCACAGCCGGTCGCGCAGTGCAGAAAACACCCTGGATGGCCGTCACGGGAGACACCACCACGGCCACTCCCCCGACAGACGCCACGGTCAGCACTCCTCCTCTAATCACCGCCACCGCTCGCCCTACCGCTCTCCTTACCGCTCGCCTCACCGCCACAGGTCCCCCCACCGCTCTCGGCACCACTCTCCCACCAGACGCCACGCCCACTCATCAGACCCCTACCGCCGGTATGCCTCCCCAGAGAGACAGAGCCGCAGCAACGAGAAGCCCAATGGGGACGAGGCCGTATTGAAGGAGCCACCCAAGACTCCTGAGCTCAGCTTCCCTCCTGAGGACAGCATCCTCCGTGAGTCCCCGGCCCTGGACCGCCTGAACAGGGAGGCCACTCTTCTGCCGCTGCGCAGGGAGGAGCGCCTATATGGGGAGGACAGTCTGCTGATGAGAGCCTCCTCCATGGAGAGAGCCTACAGGGGGGACAGCCTGCTGAAGGACGTGGCGTCCCGCGGCCAGAGAGACGCCTTCAGGGACACCACCTTGCCCAGAGTGCGCACCCCCGACTCAGATTCAGCCTACAAGAGGTACAGCTCGCTGCTGAGGGGGCGCTCACCTGAGAGGACAGTGAGGGATGGGCGCTACGCCAGCCGAGGTAGTTCCCCCGAGCCGCAGTACCGAACCCGCAGCCTGGGACGAGACATCTCCCCGATCAGGAGCTCCAGAAGGGACGACTCGGAGGACGAAGAGGACGATGACAATTTGGTAGCGGCTAGGGTGAGAGAGTACTACAGCACGCTCAAGACCAACACCAGTCGCTCATCCAAGCCAAAGCTCCCTGAGCCCAACAAGACCTACAAGGAGAACCCCAAAGACCTGAGCATCTGATTGGACGGCTGTCAGCCAATCACAGCCACTACTCACAAAACACCTCAAGTACTCACTCCCATTACCACTTGGTTCTACAGAAATGCACCCAATTGTGAACACACACATAGATACACACACCAAACAACACACATACGCACACATTATGTAACAATGTTGAGTTACTAACAAGACAGTGATTCCAAAATGACTTTTGAAAGTTTTTTTTCTTTCTTTTTTTAATTGTATGTTTCTTTTCCTTTTTTTTCTTCTTGTTTTTGGTTAAGCATTCTACATTTACAGTAACTCAGACTTTTCCAGAAAATGTAAAACCATAAAAAACAATGATGTGCCTAACAGTTCCATTAATGAGCGACATTTTGTTTTTGATTTGATATGTGACGGGCATTTTGTGCCGCACTGTCAGATGATGAAATGTATGTACTTTTCCACGAGAATCCCATGGAAGTACCGCGCACCTGGATCACTGTAACCGGTGCTCACAATGATGCTGTGCATGTCTTTACCGGTTTCAATGTCTCTCTCTCTCTCTCTCTCTCTCTCTCTCTCTCTCTCTCTCTCTGTCTCTCTCTCTTTGTCTTACTCTCTCTCCCGCCTTCATTCTGTCTCTGTCTTTCTCTCTCTGTCTCTCTCTCTCTCTCCCCCAGTGCCACTGTTTTTTAGACATTTGACCAGACTATAGCACAAGCCTGCATTTGTTTGTATATTTTTGACAGTTTGCAGTATGTGTACATTCAGAGGTGATCATTTTAAATGAATGAAGGGAAAATTAAAAGTTAAACTATGATGATGATGAAGATGATGATGATGATGTTAAAATAAAATAATATATTCAACAAATGAACAAGTGTGTGTGATTGTTTTAGTTCGGTCTCTTTGTTTATCACAGCAGTTAGACTCATTTTGGGATCTGATGTGAGTCTTTGGAGTTCCTTAACAATACAAACGTGGAGTGTAAGTGTCCCAGCAAGGCAGATATTGGGTGGCAGGTAGAAAGAGTATCTTAAGATTCTGTGGAGTACTGAGCTCTCATCATTTGGGCAAACAAAAGAGTGAAGAGGCTGACATTGCTATCTCAGGCCTCCCAAAAGTATGTGTGTGTGTGTGGGGAAATAAAGTCTTTGAAGAAAACTAAAGCAAAGAGCTTCCATCCTTTCACAACATCAAAGCCTAAATAGAACAGTCTTAAAAAATGTTCCTCCACTCCTCCTCTCACTGCTTTCTTTGATTTGTGCCTTTTCTATGCCCTATTTCTCCCGTTGTCCTCCCCTTCCTCCTCTACACACATCCACTCTCTTTGCTGAAAGATTTTTCATTTGATAGAGAGCAGACAGCAGGGAAGCTGCGTCCCTATTTCAGGACAGTGACAGCGGTAGGTGGGCGATGACGCTGGGGAGAGCTGCGTTGTGTTTTGTTTTTTTACCCTCCCAGAAACAACAATGGGGGAGATGAGAGAAAAACAGCGGAGAACAAAGCGGACACTCCTGGTGACCTGTGAATTCCAGCAAGGATTTACTACTGCAGAAAAATGAAATATTTTCTCTGGCAGTGCTTGAAACTGATGGTATAGAGAAAGATGAGGCACAGCATGCATTTGCAACTGCTAAATTCAGTCCAAGATACATGAGAAAAGTACACGTTTTTCCTTTTAACTTTTTTCATAATATTTACTGACTCACTTTTAAGATACTGACATTTACCAGACATTTACGCCTGCTAATTCTATGATAATGCCTGTTTAGGTGACATTTACCCTTCTCACACCCTCACTTAGACATTGAATGTATGTGTGCTTAAACACGGGCAGAACTGTGAAGATTTTCTAAGCTTACATCATATGAAGTTTCTTTCAGTTGCTACAGCACATGCCAAGGTACTTAATACCATATGTTCAAAAGTGTGCATTCAAGATTACCCTGTGGACACAATCTGCAGCTCATAAGAGGAAATGGGAAGCAGAGATGAAGCATCACGATCAAACAGCAACATATCACAGCTTTTTTTGGCCCAGTTTCTCTGCGATTTAACAGTGTCTCAATGCATTTTACTCCTTTTGATGCAATGATCTGAAAGTGTTTTTACATAGCTACATTTATGGATCTGGCTTCCTGCGCAAGTACAAGACCCATGCTTTGCAACCCATTTTTAAGATCATTGATATACTGTAAGTTGCACAGAATGGGTTTAATTGTAAACTATTACATGTAATAACTACAATTAGGTCCATTTTTTACTCGTGTAAGAATGGGGTCTTATTTAGGACGTACTGCAGTCCACAAAGAGACATAAAGGAGATGTTCGTATCCCACAAACACTTCTCCTTTCTCTCTCCTCTCTCACAGTGAAGGGGAAGCAGCTCCTAAATAATGGATGTAATCCACTTTCCAGCACCGAAACACTCTCCTCCCCTCTCTTTAAATCTCTCTCTCCCTCTTTATCAGGACATACTCCACTCCTTCTCATCATCAAATGCAGGAACAGAACTCCATGTTTTATTGCTTGTGCGACCCCAGAAATGATTAACAACCTGTGTCTGGTGACAATTTATCATGTCAGTGCCAGGCAGGAGGAAGAGACGGTAATGAAATGTCCAATAACAACATGACTGCAGCCCAGCGCGGCGACAACCCACCGGGTCAAGCCTCCATTCTCCCATCAGCTCGGCTCCAGGTGCTCCCGCTCCGACCTTGGAGACCCTCTGCTCCCCCGTTGCCATGGAAACACCAATGCAACGGGCTCTTTCCTCAAGCTGACTGGAGCAGACAAGAGTTGTAGACGCGTAAACAAGGCTGAGGGAGAAAAGTAAATGAAAAGAAAACAAGCGCGCTGGGTTATTTTTGGCTGTGTGCTCAGGATTTCAAGAAGCTTTCACTCAAGAGAGGGAGAAAATTTTGAAGTTACTCTTCTCACAGGGACCTCGGCCTCCCATATAACAAGCCTGTTGTAGGTCCCACTGCTGTCAGCTTATGGACATCCAAGCTGCTGTCATGTAGTAGCTGTTCTTTGTCCTAATACTGTATCTGTCTCATGCTCAGCTGTGCATGGAAACCAGCCTTCTCAAGGAGAGAAGTGTGGTGGAGGAATGTGTTGTGGCTGCTCAAAGGGCATTTCATGCAGTGTGTGTTTCTCCTATCGTGGTTGCAATAGTAGCATTCAATAAGATGTGGTGTAGGTACATGTAGTGCTTGAAGCTATTGTGGCAGATGGTTTTATTAAGTAGAAAAATGGCTGCAGCCTCTTGCGGTTGTCACACTAATCAATCAGCAGCCGTTAGTAAGAAATCCACACACGCAGTGTATCATAAGATTAGAGTTCATAATTTTTAATTAAATTGTGCCTTTTCTTCCTTTAGTTGGAGCCATCCATATCTTGATTTTATCCCAGCGCTAAATTAATAGATATCTTTGGCAAACCCCCACAAAATCCCAAAAGAACTTGATTTTTTAATTTGCCTCAACAGCTGGTGGTTTTGTACTTGATTCAAATTTCCTCCAATTAAACAAATAACGGATATTTTAAACTCTCGTTACAGCACTGCTGCTATGCATTTATTTGTCTTTATTTGTATTTACACCTCCGAACGTTAGAACATTCATCCTGAGGGTATCTGTAAAGAGACCTTTCTAAAAGCTGCACTAATCAATATTTTTAGCCAAGCCAGCAGCATGTCTCTGTGGATGGAAATGTCAGTCTGTCGGTCAGTCGGTCCGCCACTTTCGTTCAGACTGAAATGTCTCAAATGGATTACCATGGAGTTGTGTACAGACATTCAGCCCACTGACTTTGGTGATCCCCTGACCTTTACTCCACCACCACCATAGGGTTTTCTTTTTTGGTTCTAAGTGAAATATTTGACAGCTATTGGAAGAATTGCTGTATTTGGTGTAAATATTCCAGGATCTAGAGGTTAAAGTTTAGTTCAACTGTATCCTGCCACAACATTTGGTGCAGCCATTCATGTTCCCCTCATGTTCACTATTATCACACATTTCACTATTATTATACCCAGTGTGATTATATGTGACGAATAAAATAAACTTGAACTTGAATTAATTGTAATAACTGGGTTGATCCCCTGATTTTTTTTTCATCTAGCGCCACCATCAGGTCAAAATGTTCAATTCATCCAATACTTTTGTTTATGGCCAAAAGCAAAATTCATTTCCATCAGCCTCAACTGAACTGTGTTTAATGCTAAAAAGTGTTAGCATGCTAACACGTTAAACTGAGATGTGAACATTATTATACCTGCTGAACATCAACATGTTAACATCACTGCTAATGTCACTGTGACCATGTTAGCACGCTGATGTTGGCATTTAGCTAAAAGCAGCTCTGTGCCTATGTACAGCCTTAGAGAGCCGCTAGCTTGGCTGTAGCCTCTTGGTCTTATTATATTAACAATGTAAAAAAGGACTGCTTGTAATGGTGTCACTCATAGTGACAAAATCAGAGAATTACTGACCAAATTTGCAGTTCCCCTCAGTGGTTTAGTGCCTCTTAGTTAATAGTTTTTTGCTTATAGCACGCAGCAGGCAGCTGTTTTTAGTGACAAACCAACTGTACAATACCTGGCCAGCACCAAACAACAGACAGACAAAGTTAGCAACTAGCTGGTGAACATACTGGAGCATTTTGACTTGCCACAGTAGGAAAACCACAGGTGTTACTAACATTAACAATATCTCTACTCTATTTAAGTGTCCGTATAAGCCATGACAGTGAGCCAGCATGAACCAGGACCCTATACCATATTAATTTGTGTGCTTTTCCCATCTGTGACATGTTAAAATGTCATCAGTGAAAAGGCCTTTAATGCAGGGTTAAGGATCAGTAACTGTAATCAGGTACAGGTGTCGCTGCTGTGGGGGAACTTCACAGTTTGTGATTGTGCCAACTCTTCGCTGTGGAACATTTTGGTTTATTTGAAAAGATCAATAGACTATGCAGCAACAACACTTGGTGAGTTGTAAAATAAACTTTGCTCGATGGAAAAAGTGGACATTTTAATTGAAGTGTGCGTCAGAGGCAAGTCACACTCAGTAGAAGTCCTTCAGAGGCAGTCATGGTCTTCAAAAGGTGACTTGTGACTTGTTTAAGTTCCAGAGGTGGCTCCATAAGTGGAGGATTTAAGTCCCCACAATGACCACTGTAGCCACTCCTTTAGAGATGTCAAGACACTGAACTTTTGCCTGCCCCAGAGGCGTTGCTCCTGGCTCTCCTCCTCTGTTGAAGTGTGTGCATGTATGCGTGTCTAATGGGTAAAGAAGCAAATCCCCCATTTGTGCTGCATGTGGTGTGCAGATTCAAGTGGTTTTCTTCTCATCAGGTCTCTGTCTCACAACTAAATCCCTCATCCCGTTTCATGCATACGGTGCTCCTGATCAAAGGCAAATAACAGTAGCTACACCTCATGGTAAGAATAATGCAGTTTTCAGAGTGACTCCTCCACTCTTAGAAAAGAAATGGCACTCTAGAAGCTGCCTCAGACTGAGCCGATAAAATAGTTATACTGTCATAAGAAATGCATGCGGAAATGTTGGCTTTGCCTGTTGCACTGTTGAATGATTCATCTCAAACTTTGTGCGTGGCCGTTCGGTCAAAGTTATTCCAAGATACCACCCAGACCCTCTGATCTCTGTTTTATTCAAATCTTTCTTTGGAATATGTTATGAATTGTAGCCAACAAAATGCGAAAAACAACAATGTTGAAAGTCAATGCCTTGTTCAGTCTATGAAAGAACGGTGCTTTTATTATTAATACTCTTAGAGAGTGAGCAAATGAAGTAATTTCTGTGAACTTTTTATGAGCAGATGTTTTGAATCAGTTTGATGGAGGAGACACTGAGCTGGGGGACATGGTCATCATGCAGAGGCAAAAATGGTTGTTCATGCAGATGTAGAGGGCCAATAGGTCAAAAACTGCTGCCCTGGTGGGTGAAGATGTACTTTGCAACACTGGCATATGGCATACAGCAGACCAGGAAAGCCACAGCCATGATCACCACCACGCTCGACCCTCTGGGTGGTCTCGGAGATTGTCCTCCCAAGAAAAATGACAAATGCAAATGCCCTCAAACTACATATGTTCACTTTCAAGTGATAAAGCCCTCTAGCGGCTGCAGTAGTTCTGACTCTTGTCCATCGGGAGCAGAGCCACAAAGTCTGCATAAGGATGTTGTCCTGCCAATAGCGATGTGAGATCAGAAAACGCTTCTAGTTCAAGTTCAAGTTTATTTGTCACATATTATCATACAGGGTATAATCATAGTGAAATGTGTAATGTGTGACCATTAGCTCCTTCAATTATGCAATAAAAAGTAAGTGTAAAATAGAATAAGAATAAAGAATAAAATAAGTAATGAATAATAATAACGTTAAATATAGTCGTGACTTTGATTGATAAAGTAAATAAAAATAGTCTTAGGGGCAATTCTTAGGCAGGTGTCCTCATTTAGGATCCTGCTGCACTTCTGTTTCTCCAGCACCAGCACGAAGAGGAAGCCGAAGCAAGACTGCATCATCACCCAGTCCACCACGCCCGGCAGGTTGATGTTGGAACACAAAGTCCTCCCCTGGTTGAATGGCGCGTTCTGGTATTCCAGGACTTAGCCAAGTCTCGGTGAAACAAAGGATAGTACAGTTCCTGATATCCCGTTGGAAACTGATGCGGGCACGGAGGTCGTCCAGTTTATTATCCAACACCTGTACACTGGCTAGCAGGATGTTTGGCAGAGAAGCTCCATGCGGCCGGGACCGTAGCCGGTGTTTAATCCCTCCATGTTTACCTCGGTGTTTCCTCCCATGTTGAGGCGGATGCATAGATGGAAGCAGAGATGGTCTTGCTTGTCTATGTGGCCGGGGTCGTAGCTGGTGTTTGTCCCCTTCACTTTTTCCTCTATGTTTACTCCGATGTTTACATTTGAAAACCTCGACCGGCCAGGCAGCAGAGTCGGCAGGAGGAGAGTTCACTAAGCTGTGAGTCGACCATTTCCCTATCCTGATGAGCAACTCATAGTCATATGTTATCACTGTCCAATATTATTCACAAAAAGTACAACTAATATTTGGAAAAATAAATGTAAAGAGCATAAATTTGCATAAATTTAGGGGAGCCAACGGAGAGGCAACTGGACCTTCTCGAATATCCGCCTTCTATGTGTTGTTCTGGAGTCCACAGACAAATAGTGTTACTGTTCTGTTACTTTATAAACTGTTACATGAGATTACATATCCTATCAGCAGAAAATGAAATGAGGATGTAGAAATAATCCGTCACCCATGTCAAGTAGCCCTCCTGTTCTGTGCTGTTCTGAGCATTACTGCCCCGTCCCATTGGTTCCTATGTAATCAAGGGCATGGTCAGTAATGACTGTAATGTGTGTGTTATGACTGTGTAATCCACACTGTGTGTCTGTGTTGTCATCAAACTCGGAGAAGAAATCAGTCATGTGCTCAGCGCAGGTCTACAGACAAACACGCTTCAAAGCTCTGCCTTCCTTTCAGCATCATTTCTTTTTTTAGATTTGACAATGTCAGGTTAAATATTGATGCTTTGAAGTTGTTGAAGGAGTAGTGGAGGGAGGGGGAGTGTGTTACTTTGGCAACATACAAAAGGAGTATTGAGGTTTTTAAGTGGGTGAGGACTTTGGAAAAGACAAAAAGAACATCAGATAATGTCTCCTTACGTTACTGCACCAGTTGTAATAGTAATACTCAAATCAAGTCAAATATGTTCTAGCCAAGTAATGTTTTCAGATGTGATTTATCAGTTCTGAGTGTTATATGTAAATTCACAGACACCATAGGTTGTGGACCTTGGATAATAGCACTTGCAGCTCAAATGATGTGGAGTGAATTTACAACTACCGGTGCGCAAGCTCCTTCTTAAAAACATTCCTTTGCGTGAGGCTTCGTCTCAAGGCTAAATTATTTTATGCATGCGATGATACAAACACCTGCGCTGCATTAGAAGTCAGACAAAACCAAATGGGGATCAGACACATTTTGTGCAAATCAATATCACTGTGTCTATAAATAAATTCCTGTATAACCTCCATACATAAATAAAAACCTCCTGACACATTTCTGAATGCACAACCTGCTTCATAAATATTTACACTTGACAGAGGCAATGCAATTGGCATCCAAAATGTTAATGTTTCAACTTTGAAAAAAATGTATGAGAATAGCAGTGTTCTGGTCTGATATGAATTCACAAATTGAACCTCTATATAGTATATGCATCATGATATTGTGCACAAGTGATTGTCGTGATGAATATTGTACTGTAGATGAGTAAGAATATACTGTAGGAAATCATTAACAGTAGCTATTTTCAATCTTGCTGCCTTTTATATCACTAATGAATAAATCATGTGATGGAACTTGCTTTGATCGTTGATTAAACTACAAGGTAGAGGAATGCTGATTGGTTAATCATTTTTTAAATTGATATCATCATTTTCTGTTTGTAATCCAGTTGGAATAGAAAAAGAATTATAATTATGATTGATTGATTTCAAATCCTTGCGGATCCACCGCCATTGGCTGACATCTCTCGTGTGACTCGTTAAACTGTGGCAGGACCACTGTCTTTGGCTCACAGGTGTTTGGGAAATGGCTGTAGGTTGTAAACAGGAGTGCACACTGCTGCGGACAGCTGCTGCAGGCTGCTCAGAGATGTGACAAAATATTTCTGATAGATGCTGACTGTGGCAACTGGTTGGCTACTGGGTGTCTTAGTGATGTGATGCAATGTTGGTGTTTTAAAGAAGCCTTCTCCTGGATTTACAGGCCTTTCAGTAAAAGAGCTAGTGGACTGATGCTTCTGTAATTGATCCCTTGACTGAAAGAGCAACTCTAATTGGCCAAAGAAGTAAAAAGAGTAAAAACTCTCAAGTTTGACCTGGATGATGCAGAGGACTCAGCTGAAGAGGGCTCATCATCGTCATTCTGAGTGCATGAGTGCTGGTTTCATCGATGGGAAGGCAGAAGAGGAGAGGTTTGATCCTGAGCTCCCAGAATACTTCAGTCTCACCTCAGAGAGAAGAGAAACAGGTTCCGGACAAAAGTTTTTGATCAGTAGAAAAATACCACAGTATATTCTAATTTCATTTAACCTAAATAAGTGTATATTAGATTAGACTGCACTAAATCAGATTATTCTGATAACTTTAAATTGGGGTCTCACAATTACATAGGTAAAATACATGCATTTGAAAAGTTTAGCATTGAAATGACTGGAACATACTGACTAATTTGGGGTAAAAAGTAAAATACAAACATAAAAGTGCTTTAATCAGTATGTACTGTATTTTAATGAGGAGTCATTATTAGGTAAGTCATCTTTAACACATATGACTTATTATAGGTTACAACAAGGAGGCTGTTTATTCTGGCAATCAGGACTTGACTGATTAGCTGAATAAATTACTTACTTAATATATATATAATTATATTACATATAATATTCGTCATTTCCATCAGTAGTCGTGCTGTAATGCCTTGGTGCATGTTTTTGTCAAAATGTTGTTAACATCTTGTCTCGCCATTATTTACACCCCATGGCCAGTGAAATGTTGCCATGGTTTCCATTACATAACTGAGTGCCTCGAGAAAAACAAATAGTAATATCCTTCACACTTCTTAATTATTTCCACTCATTCCTCTGTGATTTTCGTTGCATAATTTAAGGGGCTCCAGTTATTATACACCATTGACAAATTTATTAGGTATGTTACGTGTCGCAAATTAAATGACTGACTGATGTAATGAGTCTATACAGTATCTTCTTAAAGGAGAACTCTGCCAATTTTACACATGAAGATCAATTTACTCATCGCATGTTAATTCTTTATTAATTAATTAATTAATGCTTTCTGTGGCTCCAGAGGAGCTTTGCCAAATCTGAGAAACATTAATAACCTGATGTCATCAGGTAATCTCATTCTGGGCTCAGAGACATCAAATTAATAAAAGAGAGGCTACGCTTCAAACTGGGGGTGTGGAGTTTGAAAGACATGGACGTTTACCAGGCAGGGAGGGTTTAACAAAAAATGCTATTGGTTGCATTGTGGGAAATGTATGATCCATGACTTTTGGATTTGGGATTTTTGATCCAAAAACTGTGGATCCTACATTTCTCATGTTTTTTTGGGTCAAGCCACGGGGAATACTGACCATTCTTTTTTTTAATCTGTCTTGTATGTGTCATCCAACATTATGGAGGTGTGATATTAAATTGCTGGAGTGCCCCTTCAACACAGAGAAGCTGTTCCAAACTTTAATAAACCGACCTAAATAATAAAGATCCAGATTCTTCCAGAAAGATATGGCAAAAGCAAGAAATTATGGAACAGGTTTATGGATGCTGTGGTTGTTGCTGGACACTGTTAACAGAATTGAAATTAAAAAAAAAACAGAAACTGTAAAAGAATAAGTTGTCCCAAGCACAAAAACTGAAAACAAATGCATTTGTATCTATTTGAAATTTAAAAATATGACTATTTAGCCCCATTTGGCTTCATAAAGTAAATGTAATGCATGTAGCTTCATAGTAAATGCAGCTGTTTACACTTGCTAAACCCATGTCACTGTAGAGAAAATCTACTTTTTATCTAAATAATGACAGATAAAAATCCATGTGTTTGTGTGTCACAGCACAATATTGGTGCACAACAATCAGGTACTGTGTGTGTCCCACAGTGTCATCTTGTGGCCAGTTTCAAACATCACACTCTCCCTCCCCAGCATCATCAGTGTCTTGAAGCTGTGAGAACACAGTTCACAGACTCAGCAGACCACTTCCTGTGGCAGACATACCATCACCTCCCAAGCCGTAACTCACGAGCGCGAGTGTGACTGATGCTCTTAAAGGAGAGCAATCTGCATTTTCCGCCCCCATTCTCCTTTATAAAGCAATGAGTTTCCTGCCAGGGTGCCACACATTCAACATCTGGGGCCAAGGACTCTGTCAGAGAGAGACGGATCAATACGTCACCACAGGAATTTGTGTGTGGAGGTTGTGCGTTTGTGTGTATTTGTCATAGTCAGGGTCAGGAGGAGCTGATGGTCTGAAGCTTCTTTGTTCATAATATTGATTCAGTCTAGCAGAGAGTGAGCTGATGTCACGCAGTAGCACGCTGGCTCAGGGTCAGTAATGTTGTGGTAAAACGCCCTCTACTGTTGCTCGGATGAAACAGGTTAAGAGGTTTACGCAGTAAGGTTGAATTGAGGCTGCTTTTTTAAAATAAATACTGTTGGTTGAAGAGATCTTTTCCTGGGTTTGGGAAGTGTGTATCCATATCATGAGAAAAGCTTCTTTCCACATTTCAATTCTTTTTCTCTCCCTGTATTTCAAAGAACACGCACAACCTTGAAATACTGAATAAGCACTAAACGTCATCTCGTACTGGAGATGAGTGGATAACTCTTATCAGTGGAGTTGAATACACTCAGTTTCCTTTTCTGAAGGGAGCTCTGTGCACTTCCAAACACACATTCACCTACTGCCAAAGGTTTTGTAAGGCCCTTGAGACTGACAGATGATTTAGTGAGTGATATAAAAAGTCTTACAGCAAGGACACAAAAAAGATGGGAGGCCCTGCGTGGGCCGATTCAGTGTTTACTACATGAAAAAGAGTGACTCACATCCCTCCCTATACACTGTGTGCCTGTCCGACAAACACACTCGCACACACAAACAACACATGGTTTGCTTTCAAGTTGAGTTATTACCTGACCACTGCATGGTGCGTTTTCCATAGCCCTTTATGCATCACTACATCAAAGTACCAATTCATCTATAGCTTGGCGGAATTAAAGAAAGGCTGCAGTGGCTGGACATAGAGTCATCAGCAAAAACCAGCACAGGAATATGCTGAGCCAACACAAGTTAAGTGTTTTCTCATGGCCCTTTTCACGATTATTCTCCTCTTTTAACAGCAGCTTCACACTGTAGGAACTGCACAAGCTATTGTTAACGACTAAGATTTGTGTTGAGTGACAGCTTCTATTAGAGAGCACCATACAGTACAATGAAGTTGTGTCGCTGTGTATACTCAGCAACACACAGAGTCAACAAAACATAAGGCCACTGTTGAAATTAGCTGACTTAATTCAGTCCCAAATTAATGTGTGGCTTTGGCATATACAACTGAGCCCCAACATTATCTAATGTACACAAACTGAATTGCTTTTGCAGGGAAGGGCGCACACACACAGTCGATCTCCACCGCAGGGGGAATTGCAAGGAGATCCACACAGCATACTAATAAGCCTGCAGTCAGCCAAGAAAAACACAAATCAGATATACATCTGTGTTTTGACCTCGCCGCTGGCCTGTAGCAGAAAACAAAGTAGAAATAATTTGGAATAAACATTTCTACAAACAATTGCTTTTTGTACGGCCTGATTATTGTTGGCATGCCTGAGCTGTGGAGAACTAGTCTGTAGGACTTTTGTTTTCTGCACAGGACTCAGACCTATAGTGGCACCAAACAGTCCTGAGACTCTCTGTTTTAGGGGTTCTAGGGCTGTTTTGCCTCTTGAACAAAGACAGGCACGCTTTGGGTTGACTGTGGTGGCTGTAAACTTCCTGTTAGTTGCAGTGAACTGGTGTGGAGCGACTGACCAGAGGAAACTGGCTATTTTGGAGTGGGCATGCAGAGGCGGTCATTAAAGAAACCGAGGCCCCAGGTAGACTGTAGAGTTGGGCGATATGTTAAAATTTTCCAACCGGCCACCATCAGCCTAACAACCAGCAATTGCCAATATATTCGCTCAGGTGTCTGTGCTACGCGCCATTTTCAGCTAACAATCATGGAAGAGCTAGTTGCAAAAAAGAATACAAAATCCCCTATTTGGGATATTTTTGGGTTTAATCGTGCAGAGCCAACGAGCCGAGGCTGGAATCTCATCTCCCAACCGTTCCAGAGATATTGAGCAAAAAGTAAGATAATCCCTGATTTTTTCCTTTCTCCCTTTCATTCTTTAAAAAGTGATTTAAAAATATTTCCGAGCCCTGAATCGACTCGAAATCATGCCCACAGTAGGTAGGCTACTTTTCGACGCTGAACACGACACCTAATAAATGCTAGTCCAATATTCACTCTTCCCTTTACCTCAGTTTTTGTCTCCATCAACTTCTGAGGAAAATATCTGCCTCTTTAGCTGCTAAATGCTCCACCATGTTCGCCAGCTAGTTTCTCACTTTTTTGTGCCTGTCGTTTGTTGCTGGCAACTACTGAAAACCACTGCCTGATGTGGCTGGAAAAAAGGTTGAAGGTTGAACCAAAACAGTAAAGTGGGCCATAAAACCAAAACAATGAGCTGAAAGATGCTTAAATGCTCTGTAGAGCTGAGGGGAACTGCAGCGCTGGGTGATCATTCTTTTTGGGTTTGTCACTATGAGAGACATGGTTCACATTACATATATTCGTCATTTGCTCCATTGTAAATATAAAAATACTGATTAGTGCAGCTTTAAATCTTTAAATAGACAACATTTCAATTCCAATCGGACCTTAGTCGTGTCAGAAATGTAAAAATAACTTTTAAACAGCTTACCAGTGAGCTGGTGGTTGTGTGGTGACAAAACCATCAAACCTGCCCAGGGTGGTACATCTTAAGATGTTTATGGTCAGTATGGTTGATTTGATTAATGAAAATGAATGCAAATCATAGTAGGCTACTATGACTTTCACATTTATCACATCTCAGCCTTGAAAACCTGCAGAAGATCTTGGATAGGAGACAGCGCTCTTCACCATCATCATCAAAATACAAAATGAGGGAATATCTTTTGGAGGAATGGTGTTCATCCCTCCTGTAGAGTTTAGTGACTTGCAGAATCCATACCAAGGAGCTCTGAAGCTGTTCTGGAGGCTTGGAGTGGCCCAATTTCAATATAAACAATGGGTCAAATGTTTATGAGTAATGTAAAAGGGGTCGCTCATATTGGCGACTTCACCCCAACAGACAGCTGTTTTCAGCAAAAAGCTCTGATAAACCCACTGTACACTACCCACCCAGCACTAAATAGCAGACAGACAAAGTTAGCGACCAGCTGGTGAACATAGAAGCATTTAGCAGCTAAGAGCCAGTTTTATTTCTCAGAGGATGGTGGCGACCAAAAAAGGTAGGAGGGTGAGGAGGGTAAGTTTATCATTATTATGAGCCTGTTTTATCACCCGAGACTCCAGCAGAACAGTCTCTCTGGTCTACCTATTGCTAATCTTACACGCAAAACCCTTGTAGTGGTGTTGTAGAGGCACAGTAATAAAGCACACAGCAGGGAGACAGAAACAGCGACGGAAATGGAGAAAAAGTAAAGTCAATATTTTAGGCCCCTTTAGGGAAGTCATTGCCACAAAGTAAAATCTGTTTTTGTATAATGCATTTGAAGATACAGAAGCCCCAGTCTATTTCTGTACCAATGTGTTAATATAGTTATCTCCACCGGAAGACTGACTTGTGTTAAAGGGGTGGAAGATAACTGGAAAAAGGGAGGGGGGTAATTTTGACCATAAATCGTGACTGATCTCTTTCAGTTGGGAAATACTGAAAACTTCATGTCCAAAGACAGGAAGAACAAATAGTGCTTCCTCCTTCTGCTTCTGTTTAATAGTTCGTATCTGGAGCCAAAAAGCTTTGATTCATAGGATGTTTTCTTGAGCAATAAAACTTAATAAGCGGTGACGTTCACCTGCATTGAGGCATGAGCATTGGGTGGGAGTCGATGTGTGTCAAGTGTTGGGCCAAGCCGACGCACCCGGTGTGTGTGAATCCGTGTTCCTTCCATGAATTCTTCGCTGCTCCGTACTGCATCCTCTGAGAGTAAGTGTGAGTAAGCACGTGTGTGTCCAGGATCTGATGTCTCACAGCGAAGGGATGACTGAAGATTGTGAAAGGAGGTGTGTGTGTGTGTGTGGAGGGGGGGGAGGGGTCACCTTTCCCCTCCTGGAGCAGCTCACACACACACACACCCTGACATCCCGCCCTGTGCTGGACAATGCAGGCATGGTTGACTTGTAATTTACAGGACAGGGGTGTGGCTGGACAGAACACGGGCTGTCTCATACCTGGAGCAGCCGGATGGGTTGTGTGAAACGCCTTTAAGCTTGGACGTGAACTTCCCCATGAAGTCTGACTGGGATATACATCCTGGAAGGGGGGTACAGTAGGGGGTCATTTATAATTCCTGAGTCAAAAAATAGAGAGATGCCGATTTCAAAATGATCTTGAATTCTCTCTTTTAGCAGTATTTTTTGGGTGAACTGAGGCCATCTACGTCTTTATCACGTTGTAAAAAAGCTGAGCTGGCTGGGGCCTCGGCTGATGCTGAGGGGCAGGGCTGACCAGCAGTCTCAAGGAAGTGACAGCTCCCTGGGCAGCATGACCCAGTATGTAGTAAGAGAGGGTCACACAGCAGGACCAAGGACGTAAACCACGCCAGTTCTGTGGGAAAATGGCACTGAGCATGCTCCGTGATCCCTGTTGACCAGCCTCTCCACAGTCTGAGGGAGATTTCTCCAGGGAGGGACCCCAGAGGACACTCCACTGCTTTGCCTGCTGTGCGTAAAAAATAGAAAAATCACACAGACACTCTCAGTCTCTCTTTTGCTTTGCTCTCTGTCTTTTTCTCACACAGTATTTTCATGTGAAAGATACGATCCTTCCTCTGAAATAGTTTAACTCACAGTTTAAACAGAGATTTTATATGTTAAAGAGCGTGTGTGAGTCTGCATCATTTTTTTATAATCGCCCTGTATTGTGTGTATTCGTCAAACTCTCTGTGACTGTGTGACCGAACATACAGACAGTTCTGTACAAAGAGGGCAATTAACTTGCAGTGACACTTCCCAGACTCATAGGGATCACAGAGTGAATCCTCCGTTCTTAAAGCATGCGCGGAACCCTGCGTCTGCCCCGGTTTTTCCCGCTCATGCTTCACCCTGCTGACGTAATGGGCCTGCGAACACTCTCTGGCACTCAAGTGCTGTGACGTAGGCTGAATTCAGGAGTTTTACAACTGTGCTCTGGTTATTGCCCCTGTCTGACACAAGAACAACATCAGTGTGATGTCACTGTATTTACGATAGCTAGGTCATCGATCATTGGAGCTACTGTTCTACATGTGGATTATTTTGATAATATGTTCCGTCTGCGGTTTGACTCAGACTTTCAGTTGGTTCTCTTTACTTTTTTATGGGAAATTTCATAAGAAAGTAGTTGACCTTTTGTCATGAGAGTTCATAAGACTTGAGATTTTAATATAAAGCATTAAGATATTTCAAAATATCCACTCTTTTGAAAGACAAATGAAGGAAGCAGCTAAGGAAAAAGTGATGACACCTCCCAACCCTAAAACATGCACTAACTTGGGCATTTTGACCGTACAAATGCAGTCTGGGTCCAACTTTTCCTACACACATACACATCCTGGCACACACACACATTCATCTCGCCTTTGTATGTACGGGTAAGTCACCCTTGCGCCCCCCTGGCTGACCCTCTAGCAGCTAGAACTGCTAAACTGCCAGACAGAGGTCAGCTAGAGTCTAGCTGACCTCTGTCTGGCAGTGATGATGTCAGACACAGAGGTCACCAGGGGTTATCACAACCGCCTATCAGAGCAGTTTGGGCCTTGAGTGTTTCAATGCTCCCACCAGACTAACAGTGGTCAAATAAGCCACTCCATGCTAACTCAGCATCCCCCTTCACACACAAACACACAAACACACACACACACACACACGGGATGAAGTTGCCCTTGAGCACTAACAGAGCTCCAGATTCCGTGTCTCTGGACTTAACCCCAGATGTTTATGTGTATGTGTGTGGTGAGTCTGTAGGCAACTTTACTCTTTGTGCTCTACAAGGCTTTTTCATTTGACCTTTGACCTTAATCATCTGTAACTCCAATCAGAGGGTCTTCTAGACGTAAGTGAGTTCTCAGAAGAGTTAATGATGTTTGCCAGGAGCCCTCAGATGTGGAAAGCTTGTAGAAAGCTTATGGGGATGGGTGTAGGGTGGTTTGGGATGGTTCAAGCTTCTCAGGGTCATCAGGTTTTGTTGAGTAGGGTCTTTGAAGTTTAGGGCATCTGGAGTCCCTCCCTCTTTAACATTATTCTTCCTGCTTTTTTAGTGTTGTTTCATTTGGCAAGATGTTGAAGAACAAATTCTTATTTACAGCCTGGGTGGGTAGCAGCAGGTTTTATATCAAAGAGCAACACCGTAAAAGCAGAGCCTTGAAGAGTTTGTTGCTTAACAGCTGCACAGAAGCAGAGTACTGTACATGCCGATGGTTTCATTCATGCCCTTGTTACGATGGTCTGAGTCTCCCAACACAAACTTGGTTTTTCATTAGGTGACAAAAAACATGAACAAAAACATCAACCTTGACATGTTAGATCTATCTTCACTGCATTATGTCTCTCAGTTGGGGAGGATGAACTGGCACATTTATCGACTCCTCACATGTTGAAAAGGATTAGGCCCATATAGATAAGAGAATAAATGAATGAATATATCAATGCATTTAGTAATGAATGAATGGATCAAATTTGTGTCCTGAAATAGTGAAAAAGTCACAATCAAAACAGTCATAATTAAAGCAGTAGAGATGCAGTTTAAAGCTCAGAAAAAAACAATGAAGAGTTCATTTTCTTACAAACATTTTTTTCATTGCACAATTGTACTTTGATTATTAAAGGGCTCATTTGAGCGTGGAAGTTTATTCTTGAACTTGGGAACAGTTGTTTAACAGTTGACTAAGTAAGATACTTCAATCATGTGATAACAGAGAAAGAGGGTTGAAAGGTCTGGAAAAGCTTGTAAGTGAACAATTAGTTCAGATTATTTTGTCCAACTAAAGGGCTCATCAGAGTCTTGACACCAAAATCAACTCTGTGGTATTCACATTCTAATACTTTATTATATTATAAACACAATCATCTAGTAATCCTCTTTGTAATCCCAACTTCATTTTTGAATACAAAATTTCAATCTTCACTATGAGCGTGTGTTTCACAATTATCATTAACTTCTGAAAAATAAACGCAAGTCAAAAGATATGGAAATAAACATGCTTCTGAGAATGAGGGTTAATTTGTAGGGGCTTTAAATTAAGTTTATAGGACTGTGTGGCTTCATATTCTTTTAAATTGCTTAAATAAAATTTTTGGGTAGGACCTTCACAGTGCATAATACAGCATCAATGTCAAACTGATTCAATAAAAAAGCTGCATGAAAGACGATATATAGACGTCTGGCTAATTTCATAGTACTTTCTCAGTGTTGTGAGAGGAGAGGTCTCTTGTCATTGGACATTAATTTTTCTGGAACTTCATTGAATTTACCAGCATCCAGTATGTCTGTCGGCAGAGCTATCGACAGAATTTTTGATATACTGAAGTTATAAGTCCAGATTCCCTCCGAGAATTTTGTTTTTACAATCCACCAACCAAAATCTAAAAAGTATTAAACCTCCCCACAAGATTTCACACTTTATTAATTCATTTAACAGTTCAAATATATTTTCTATAAATCGTATCCCCCTACACTCTGGGCTGGTGCCCAGATGTAATTATGGTGATGGATACTAAATTCCTTTTATTTTACTTTCATTCATTCACTGTTACTTGAAACAGTCAAATACAGTCAAAAAATTAGAATTAGCCTCATCTGAAATATGTGTTAATCTTAGAATGTAAAGTCCTCTTAATGATAAAGTATAATCTCCCCACATTTCCAGAAATATGACCAAGGACAAGACGTCTGTGTCCTCAGTGGTTACCACAGCCCTGTCAGTACAGTAGGCCTACTTAACATACACATCTGTGGGACAGGCGCAACAAACAAAGCCACTTACTGGAGGCACAAAGTTAAGTGATGCAAGAAAATATCTCCACTTTAACTCCATTTGTAACTCTTGCTCCATCCCTCAAACCACCTCGTCATTTCCAGCACCGTTGCTTCTGTTCCTTTCCCTTGTCTTTTCATCTTCCACAAACCTGGCAGGAAAGGTAGGGCAGAGAAGAGGAAAAAGATGGGGAAGCAGAGACCATCTCATCCTTTTCCTTTTATCTGGCTGTCAGGCTGGTAATTAGATGGGAGAGTGTTTTGATGAAGGCACATTCCCTGGATGTTCAAGCTATCAGTTTGGTACAATGGGGCCGGGAGCACAAGCTGTAGGGGGTGAGTGGGAGGTTGTGTGTGTGTATGTGTGTGTGTGTGTGTGGTGGTGTGTGTATGTATGTGTATACATGCAGCAGGATCTGAAGCCTTTTGAGATTGGCGACAGAGACCCAGAGAGGGGAGGAGATGGGAGAGGTGGAGACGTGAACAGAGTGAAAACTCTGCAGTGAAGATGCAGCAACATTATTATTTTCCTCTCTTTCAATTTTCCACTGTCCATCTTCCTTTCTCTCTTCCTCCTCTGCATTTCTGTGTTCGCTCTGTGTTAGTTGTGGCTTAATACTTCTGTGTTATGGTACCTTGGATCAAAATTGCTGCCTGGCTACTTTTCCCTTCACTAGTTGACTTTTAAGTACACATATGCTCTCATTTCTTCTGGCTCTCGTAAAATGACACCTGCTCGTACTGTATGTTGGTCTTTGCTCTTCTTCTCAGGCATATGGTGTGAACACTTGGCTCTTATTTTAAGCCATAAGGTATGAAAAGGTATAATGAAAAGAAGACTGTGCTGAGAAGCTCTTTGAAGGTGTGACAGATCTGTCTATAAACCTCCAATCTGTTCAGTCACAGGCCTGGCCTGTGTCTCTCAGTAGTGACCAGCCACAAAGTTGTTTGGAAATGAGTGTTGGAGAGGATGAAAAGCAAAAAAAAATAATATGCAGTGCCCCATTCAAAGTTGATTTTACAGGAAAAGTTGGACATTTTGGCAAAGAAGCTTATTGGCTTTCTAGCTGACAGTTAGATGAGAAGATTGACACCACTCTCATATTAATTATGAAAGTACAGCCAGGAGACAGTTAGTTTTGCTTAGCACAATGAATGGAAGCAGGGAAAAATGCTAGACTATACCAGCGCCTCCAAAGCTCACAAATTAACATGTTACATCTCATCAATTTGTACAAAAGCTGAAATGTAAAAATGACAGGTTGTGGTTTTATGGGAGTTGTGCTGAACTATTTCTTGGCCGGGTGCAGTCTGTCACTGAGATGTCCAGGAAGCTAGATCACATTCCAGGACGTTAGTGCCACTGTAAATCCACAACCTGTTGATTTTACACTTTGGTTCACACAAACAAGATACAACATCTTAATTTAGAAGTGCTGACAGGTGGATTTTGTTACCTTCGGAGAGAGCCAGGATAGGTGATTTACCCTGCTTCCGGCCTTTATGCTAAGCTAAGCTAAGCTAAGCGGCTGCTTACTCCAGCTCCAGATTTAACGGACAGATGTGAGAGTGGTATCGATCCTCTCATCTAACTCTCATCAAGAAAGTGAATATGCATATTTCCCAGAATATCAAACAATTTCTTTAAGGTTATGGTTACAAAAACACTGTGTACAAAGGTTGCGGTTCCTATCTCATTTTCTAAGAATGGTAAAGCTAATTTTGAACAAAATTAATCAAACTTCTCCAATGATACGACAGTAAAATAAGGAGGTTGCATCGAGGAGAAACGTCTTTAAAAGATGCTCCTTCACAGCACTCAGTCTCTCTCTATGGCTCTATCAGGCCCTAACTTATATTGACATCCCCTTCCTCGGATTCTGTCCCTCTCATTCACTCTATCTAGGTGGCCTTGTCTTGTCACTGAAGCCAACCACAGTACCAGTGGCACGCAGGCAGTAAATCGCCAATTCCCCATTACAGGCCATGTTTCTGGTTTCTCATCATCCAGTCTGCCTGGCTTCCTTATCAGCCTACAGAGCTTTTCATCTGCATCTCTGGTCCTCTGCCACACCACCAGGTTCTCGTTTAGCCTCCCACCCTGGGAGCGGAGCTGTTTAGAGGAATTATCTTTCATCTTTGTGGGTGGACATTTTGATCTGGGAGGAAACAATGTCTAAGAGTGTAGGTTAGATGCACTAGTCAGTAGTTATTAGTTCACATGAACGTATATTGGAATATTTGGGCTTATAGGTTTGGGTTTTTGTTTGATTTGATTAAATCCTGTTTGAAACCCTGCTTTCTCCATTAGTACACTTTATAAGATTAGCAGATTTCAAATAACCTGACAGAACTTTCCACATCTTTGTGGTCGTACCCAGTGTGTTTGTGTTTGTGCAAAGGGTTGAGGTTAGCTTAACTGTTTTGCTCCCACTCCGCACTGAGTTTCAGAAGGAAGTGTTTAGTGGTGAGATCCAGATCCGAGGCTAAGCTAAGGATTTGAACCCAGGTTTTGAGGAGAAAATTCTGTGGGACCATTGTACTGGCGCTGCAGAGTGCAGAGCTCACTTTAGTGCTTGGACCTGGTGAGTGGGACCTGCTGGTGGAGACAAAAGGCCTCGGCTTTGGCCCTCATCTGCCCCCAGCTGAGGGACTCTGCGGGCACTAATTCTCCTCTGTCAACCCCTGTCAACCCCTGCTCATTACACCACTTACTGGGAAACCTCTGCTGTATACCTCGGCACAAAAATGGGACAATACCTTTGTGGAATGCGAAATAACAACAATGCACTGTGGGAATATTACACAGGAGCTGAGAAAGGAGGAGGACTGTTCATTAGAAATAAGAGCTTTGCAGTGCTTCCTGCCAGTGTTAAAAACCTGTGGTGATTTTTTTCTTTCAGGTCTTGTAGAGAAAAGGGCCACTTTTTGAGCAAGGTTAACAATAAAGCATTATATCACAAAATGTTATATGTGCACAATATATGTCACATTGCTGGTGCATTACATGTGTTTTTTCATGTCCCCGATAAGACATCCTGTACCCACCCCAGCCAGTCATCGACTTGTAGGTCTGAACTGTAATAAGGCACTTTCACCAGCCACAAACTCTTGTCGTCACTTCCCTCCCTCTACTAAACTCAGCCCTGACTGCTCCGTAAGCTGCCAGGTGACGCCTGTCATCAGGTACTTTCTTGCTGATTTAGAAGAGCAGGAAAATTCGTGTTTGTGTGATTGTCTATCACGTAATAACACAAACAATCTCCCAAGTAGCGACTCCCCTCCTCACCCCCCTCTCCTCCCCTCCCCCCTCCACTTTCCTCACCTCCTAACCCAGACTGCTCATTTCACAGACTCGACAGAACAACTCCAGTTTGTTTGTGTCTAAAGACCCCATGCTGTGTCTGCATCTTCGCAGCGTTTGCGTGTGCCTCTGCATGTTCATGCTCTCGCTGCAGACACATGCAGAATAGATGTTGTGCGCCTCTGTCTGTGGCTGATTTTGGAGGCCATATTTGTGGCTTCACCTCCCTGCTGTGTTTGCAGGACTTTGAAGCAGAGTCTGGGGAATGAGAGATGATCTCTGATCTGACTCCTCTCTTTTTCCCCTCCTTCCTCCTTTTTACTCCGGTTCTAACGCTCCCCACAAGATGCAGCTGGTCTGTGAGCTCATCCCTCCTCCAGCGGAGCTGTAAATAAATGCTCTCTCTACTCTCCCTCACACTTCCTAGATCTGCCTTTCTCCGTACCCTTCTCTTATCAGTCCAACTCTTCCTCAAGGAACATGTCTTTCTCCCCTTATTGCTGATTTGTCTGACAAGTTGTCAACAGACCTGGACAATAGAAGTTTAACACACTTCAGAAGCGGATATCACTGGGATCAACTGAGGTAATGACGTGAAGTAGGTTTCAGATTTGCAACAATATCGGAGCTACATATTCAGGACTTACATCACAAACGTGAAAAGTAGTTGCGAAATGTTGAAAACATGCCTCGTGAATATAACTAACTACAGAATTTCAGAAATCCTCACCGCTCTGAATAGTTGACCTTGCAAAGATGTGGTTGAATGAAACTGCCATCTTTGCCAATAAATTGAACATTGAACAGTCCTAGTAATGAGTGAGGAACATCTTGTATATAACACACTCCTTGCTGTGTTATGTTACAGTAAACTTGAAACTTGAATTTTTCTGTGAATATTTGTGGTCACATCCATATTCATGGTGTTTTGAATGCAAACCATATCTTTCGTTTCCTTGTAGGTTTATTTGGCTTTATTCTCCTGTGCTTTAGTTCACAGACAAGGATGACAGAGCTGCTAGTGTCTCAAAGTCCCATTGAATTATTATTTATTGATATAATGATGGGTGGTGTATGGTCACCATCAGCAGGGATGTCAACTCATTACCTTCTTTCTGCTCTACAGCAGCCTCGTTCAGGAATATTAAATCTCTGTATATCAACAACACTGAGCCCAGTTGTTTCATTTGTATGCCTGAATCTGTTGTTGGACGGTTACCCGTAGTTTGTATAAAGGTCAAACATAGTAAAATTATTAGCTTTTTCTGAGCTTTTCCTCACAATAGGGCCAATGTACAGCGTCTCAAAGGCCTCCATGGCTGACCATGAACTTCAGTTTAGACATGTGTCACATACCTCCACCTATGTTAGTGAAAGCCAAAAACTGCTCTAACAATGCAGCAGCCCCGAGCGAGGCCAGGAAGGAAGAATTAGCAACACATCCTCCACACGAAAGCCCCGGCCCAGGTCGTCATATCGTTACATATAACACATCCGGTTATTCAATTAAGCCTGGTTAATTTATCACCGCCAGTCAGCAGGCTTCATGTGCTTTTCCACACTCTCTGGCTCACTAATATTCAGGCATGTTTGTTCACATGGCCCACCAACAACGATGAATTAAGTGAACTTAGTTCCTGCAAAAAGGTGCTGCGATGGCAAAGAAAAGATTCAAGATGTGCCCTTGTTCAGCGTGGTCTTTTGACCTCATCGAGGATGTTCTCGCTGAGTGTTGCAGACAGATAAAATGCATCGGTGGTTTGTGGTTGGTGGACCGCAGCTCTTCTGGCACAGTTTAAATCCTGTGTCTCCTCTGCGCTCTCACAGAGAGAGGCACAACTGTGGTCATGCTTCCCCCAACATGAAGGGATAAGCCTAATTAAAACATCTTAATTACAAAACTAGATACAGCCATCCTAAAGTGTGTGTGTGTGTGTGTGTGTGTGTGGG
>NTHP01000385.1:0-12580 GCA_003416845.1 Oplegnathus fasciatus | reverse complement strand
GGGATGCTGGAGTTCAGCACAAACTCTTTCACCCATCCCTTGAGGACAAGTGTTGGCATCAATAACTATCCTCAGAAATAAAAAGGTTGCATTTCTGTGCTTGGTTGATGCTTTGAAAAGTTTTTTTTTTGTAAGTCAGTCAACAAGCCCATAACGAATAGGTTTGGAAAGATGTTGAGAATTAGCATTTGAACCCTTGTGGTTTCAGTAATATTTGCAAACACAGGCATGCAACACGCAGGCTGAACAGTGCCTGGATCACATATGTATTGATGTATTTGTGAAGGAAGTTGGGCTTTCTGTTAAAAAATGTCTGGAATTCAATGATTGGCAGAGGGTTTGATAATGACAGAATAGCAGCCCATACTCATTTTGAGGTTGTAAACACATGAAGCTCTATGGAATGTCTTGCATATCGCAAACAAACCATCTTGGGTTTGCAAAGATGGAGCGAGGGGTTGAGTCTAAAACATGGACAGTTTGATTGGTACCAGGCGATAACAAACAAGACTTTCATGATTCCCCCATGCCCCTTCAAAACTTGCCTTTCATCTCCCTGTCAATGTGATTGGTGGAGTTTCAACCCAGCTCATTCCAAGCCTGTCTGTTTTGTAATTTCTGGTTTTCTTGTCCTGTTTTTAATGTCAGAATGTACCCTCACATATAAGACTTGTAATGAATTGTTACCAGAACAGCGAATGTGTAATGTGTGACATTTCCAAGTAAGATCCCTCAAAGAAGATTGTGTGGGCGAGTTACGGGCTGATGAATGAGGACAGATGCAGAGATGAGTATTGGGATGTGGTCTGATCATCCACCTGGCCATGAGGCCATTGACCAGACATATCAAATGGAAGGGAAACAGGAAAAGAAGAACCACTGTATATCAAACAGAACTAGACTATTTAGTCTATTCCATAACTTCCCAAGGACTTATTGATAACACTGAGCGCTGCTGCAGAAACCACAGCATTATTGGCAGCAGAGCAAGAAGCTGAAGTTGTCGGCAGTGTGCATTTCTGTGTGTTCATGTACAGTGTATGCAAGCTTGTTCTCATATATCCTTTTCCTGCAGTCACTGTCAATCTTGTCTCTCGTTTACTGGTATGACAATTAGAGTTGACTGTTGTGTAGTGGCTCAGTTCAAAGCAGGTTGTCTGTCCAATCAGAAAGTTGTCTCATATCAGACGTGCCAAACCAAAATCCTCTGTAGTGACAGAGTGAATTGAACCGAGGCAGAATATTGTTAGGCAGCATTATCTGTACATTAGCCTTGTTTATTACCAGAGAGATGATGAGAAGAAATTGATTGTTCATAGATCAGATTAAAGCAATAGTTAGACATATTGAGAAAGACATGTATTCGCTTTCTTGCCCAGAATTACATGAAAAGATTGATACCACTCTCATATCTGTCGTTAAATATAACTACAGCCAGCGGGCGGTTAGCTTAGCTTAGCACAAAGACTGGAAACAGGGGGGGCAGGAAACAGCTTGCCTGGCTCTGTACAAAGATAACAAAATCCGCCTACCAGCACCTCCAAAACTCTCTAATTAAACCCATTATATTTAGTTTGTTTAATCCGTAAAAAACCCAAAGCTGAAGAACGACAGGTTGTGGTTTGAAGGGGAGTTATGTGCCGAACTATTTCTTGGCCAGGAGCAGTGACTTCCTGACGTTCTGTTGTCACTGCAAGGTTGCCAGGCAACCAGCAGAGACTTCAGGAAGTGACTGCTCCCGGCCAAAAAAACTGTACAGATTTAGTTATCTTCAGACAGAGCAAGGCTACCTGCAGTGGAGGCCAGCGGTTGTGGCTGAGCTGAATTTACATTCCTGCGGTTACCTGTGCTACACAAGTTCTCATACCTGAACAGCAAAATAAGATGTTTGTCAGTGCCTTCCAAAATGACCCATATGAAAAAATTATTCATAGAATTTTCATTTGACTTTAGGCCACTAAAACTACTTAATTAAGGTCAAGGGATGACTGTAGTCATGGTCAAAAGAAACACTTTGTATCAGCAGGAAGACATCATTTGTCAGCGCCTTCCAAAACTATTACAAATCACTTTCACAAGAATAAAACCTGATTTGTTAAAGTTTTGGAACGGTCGTGATCGTGGTTAAAAGAAACCAACATTAACTGTTGGTAGGAACTGGGAAAAGAACAGCAGTCTCCTGTGTCAAAGTTCGATGTTTTGTCTGCTGTTTTTCTTGGGTGGACCGTCTCCTAGTTTGGCAACTTCTAAGACGTACTCCGTGACCACGATCCATAGGATCACAGAACACTCTCACGCGCACAGCTGGCAACATGGCAAAGCGAAAGTGGAATGATGTTATTGGTGCCGTCAATCTGCCACGTAAGAATTTATGACTCTATGATTGACTAACCTCACACAGTGACCACCTTGAAAGGCAAAAGTTTTATGTAGTCTGTTCCTGCCATTACAGTCATTATTCCCATGACCACAATAGGTCGCTTGAACATTGGTAAAGTCGACCAATGCTGTTGTTTGTCTGGTGAAGACAGTCTTGTGCTACACATAAGCACCATTTTAAAAATAAGAACTGGCCTTAACCTTCATTGCTTTAACTATTAAAGGGAACCTGTGCTGATTTTAGACAAAATCTGAATCTGTTTACTCATTGTGGGAGAAACAACACATTGTTTTGTAAAGCATTCAACCAAAACCGTCAGTAACAACTGGGAAGCTGAGTACCACTACTAAACGATTCTGTAACCTCAAGTTCAAGATGTCTGACAAACTATATTTTCTGTGCTCTTGTGGGTGCTAAGTGGTGACACAACACATAATCTGACACAAATCAGAGTGTTTCTGTTTTCTCTGACACAACACAATTTTTCTCAGGCTTTCAATGGCTTGATGCAAAGCCACAGTGCTGTATAAAAAAACGTGTCCTTGTTGACAAGTATGTGAATACTCCTCCACAGCCGTCTGTGAGAGTTAGCACGGGTGGCATCCTGATGTAGAGGCCTCAGATCTTCCAATGCAGCCTTTGCAATGAATACTGAGTGTTGCAGGAATGGCTGAAATGACAGAATGATTGATTGTAAGCAGAAAAATGGGAAATGGAAAATTTCTCAACCAATAATGGATGTGTGTGAAGTCTTCGCTTCTGTAAACATAATCACCATTCACTATTCATATCAAACCAAGCAACTAAAATTAATGAGTGTTGCAGAAAGGCCAAACTCCCTTTCAATTCATCTGTTGATGCATTGAAATTGTAAATTGAATCAAGTCATCTTTCTAAATATCACTGCCTGACCTGTTCTACACTATCATGTTTGAACAAATCAGTGTCTAAATCACCCACAGAAATGGAGTCAATCATATCCCTCATATTCAGCACTATTGCCTTTCAAAGGACTGGTGGGATGTAATTAACTATTTACTGGTGGTACATTATCTGAGTGTTTCCATTTTATGACATTTTCTTTCCTTTATTTCTCCTTGTCTCTCCCCTATGTTCATTCCTTCCCGCCCGCTTGCCACCCTTCCTTCTTTTCCTTGTCAACTGATATTATTTATTGTGTTTACATATGTACAGTAACCCTAACTTTAGGGCACATTAACTATACTGGGATCCAAAACAGTGGAAGACAAGAAGGCAGTTGCATATAAACAGTTTCAGACAAACAAGCAATATACCATCATCAATCTTCATTCTCAAAATACATAAAAAGCCACAGTAAATACTGTAAGTAAAGTCATTGCACAGTAAATCTATGTGTTGTATGTCAGTCAGGACAGGACTGCACAAACTTACGGTTTTCTTGCAGATTCTGTTTCCTGTAGAGCTTCCCCTGCACGTCAGAGGAGCCGAGGCAGAGGAAAGAGAAGGAAACATCTTTTACAAAGAGATGATGGGTCCCAAGTGAGTCCTCCATTCTTTTACCTAAAGAGCTTTGAAATAGGAAAACCAAAACAGGAAAAAAAAAAAAATCACAGACAGAGCCAGTAGCCAAAGACAATATTGGACAATTTTGCAAAATCCTGACACGATATTTTTCTTATATTCAATGCCAGTTTGTAATTCTCCTCTTTATTTATTAACATAAAAAAATCCATGCTTGTTTAGCATCAAACTATTACAAAGAAAAAAGCATTTTTCTGCACCTAGTATTGCTCTGTATTTGAGATAGATTGAGGATAGTGACATCATGAAGACATGGTCACCAACAGTAACCAAACTCTCTCGGGAAGAACTTTCCCAGAGATTACTCTGTAGTACCAGAATCGCCTTGATGTTGAACTTTAGTTAAATCCACTTTTCTTTTCATGTGTACCTTATGTGTGTGTGTGTGTGTGTGTGAGTGTGCGTGTGTGTTTGTGTGTACGCACTTGCATCTGAATGATGGGTGTGTGCAGTCGTTCACATTCGCATCTCTCAGTTTTACTCCCTTGGGTGCTCTCAAACCCAAATGGCTGTGTTTCCGTTATATTTTGTTTTAGTGTAACACACCACATGGCTCAGCTCTTCTCCATGTATGAGCTCATCTCAGGTCCATTCACAGCTTTCCTAGAAACACTGCCATTGGAACACTTATATTGTGATGTCTCTCTCTCTCTGTCTCTCTCTCTCTCTCTCTCTCACACACACACACACACCACACACACATACACACACACACACCCCTCCCATACACACACAGACACACTATCTCCCTGAGAATGACAACACAGCATATCATATTGCTAATAGAGATTAGCGTGCTTGCTCTTTGAAGATCTAAACTCAAGTCAAACTCTACATGTATTCGCCATGTTAGGAGATAGAAGGTTGGTTTATTTTTGTGTTTGCCCCACAAAATGTCTTTTGCCTTTTTATAGAGCTTCCAGCAAAAGTCCCACAGTTAAGGAGATCAAGGGCACTTGAAACAGACATTTAACATTTATTTAAGGACACCACTGGTTAACTCCATGAGCAAATTCAGTGACACAACAGTGTGTCACCCTCCAGTTTGCGCATGTACTGTTTTGTTCAGTTTTGTTCACTTCTGAATCTTGTTCTGTATGTTTTTATAGATTATCTCTGTAGCCAAAGCAAAGAGGTGTTCATAAGCCAAAGAGGCAAATAATAATAATTTATTTTGTGTCTAAAGTTTGCACACTCTATCCTCAAAGAGAAAAAGACGTTGCATCTCCAAGATGATCGCGATGCTCATAAACAAAAGAGACGCCGTTTGCTTTTTGCCGAGCACATCTGGACTTCCCCCAGATTAAACATCCCGAATGTGACCTGAGCTGGAAACGATTTGTTCACCGGCAGTGTCGTCACTCCTGCCAAGAGGCAAGGGGGCGGTGTGGGGATGGTGGTGGTGTTGGGGTGGGGGGTGAGTTCAGTGGGTGATGATTCCTGTGAAAGGATATGGCAAGTATACAGAGTTCCTCTGGTCTTCACATTTGGTTGTGTAGTAGTATGATACTTGGTTGCGTTTGAAGATGTAATCTCCCATTTGATTTCCATTCAGTGGGGCAGGATGGGAGGGTGCCGGTCCCTGCTCCCCTGGGCTACCATATTCAACCCATATCAGGGTCAGGCAGACTCTCTTATAAACACTGATTAAAACACTGGATATGGCTGCCCGGCTAAAAGCTCATGCTGACGAGATCCAGCAGGGTGGATTGACACTGAGGAAGACGAGCCTGAAGTGAAATTGAAGATCATAATGCACATCTGTCATGATTTTAACTGAAGCTCACTTTGTAAATATCTTCTCAGCTATATTTGATCTGAAATTCTCTTCATTGTCTGTTTTGGTAAAACACTTTCAGCTGAAAAAGGATGAATAGAAATAAAACAATCATTCTCTTCCTCTTTATCTTTAATGGTCTTTAAATCTGCGGAGGAGAATAACGCGTCATATACTGTTAACATCATCAAAGCATGCAGTGCATGACTGTGCTTATCTCAGCATCTAAAACAGATGCCACAGGTTCAGAGGGCACTGCAGAGTTGATTTCAGCAGTTTTATAACAACCAGATAGAGAGAAAAGGAGACTGATGTCAGCATCTGCAGCCCCACGTGGAGCCTGTATGGAAAATACTTGGTCTGCTTCATTGATTGCATTACAGCACACAATAATACAAGACTAAGATGTGTGGTTTCATCTGGCAGCATTCATTTTCTCCTATTTTCCTGTTTAAACATAATGATTGACTGGAGTTGGGCTGGCTCATAACTGCCCTTTACCCTGCAGGGCACTTAGTAGCTGCCTTATCAGATAAAAACAAAAACCGAAGGAATCATCAGGTTAAAAGCTTTAAACTAATGAGATGGAAATGATGTAATCAGATTCATCTGTTGCTCATTTGATGGCCCAGTCCTCATGTAGCCACTTGGGCTCTGTGGGGCATACGGAGTGGAGTTTGCAAACAGCGGTGAGAGAGAAAAGGCTGCAATATTCTGTGCTGCAGCGCTGGATGAGAGCTCATATTCTGTGAAATTCAATTTTCTCTATTCAGCTTTGAATTGCAACTATTACAGAATTAATTCTGAACTGTACTCCGTGAGGTCTTTATGGGACATGGTTCAGTCACTTGGAGTTTATTTTGACACTGATGCAGAACAGCAGTGTCTCCCCCAGCAGCACAAGCCTCTTTCAGACCCCCCTGACTTGGCAAGCAAATCAGAAATAATAAAATATGGGGCTTTTTTTTTTTATGAAAGTGGCTTTTTGTAAAGCCAACTCCAGGATAAGGGATGACATGTTTATACTTCTGCCGTTTTAATATGATACAATTATATGCTGGCTTTATTGAAATACTCCCTGATTTCAACAATGCTGAAGGAATTTGGCTGCAGCATCATGTAATCATACTGCATGCAGTCATTTCGTGAGTTTCAATTGTTTTGTTGTGGTTTTGAAGTAATTCTCAATTTGAGTACTACAAGATGACAGGGTTTGTAATTTTGGACTCAGGGTTCAAGTTTCTATACTGCGGTTTTTTAAATGAATAAATAGTGAGGCCCTTGGATTCAAGAAGCAATTGAAATGTTTGGGATTGTTACCTAAAATGTATAAAGAGTGTACAAGTTTACATGAAAAATGTCCTTTGGTTTTGAGCTCATCTGTCAGTTCTTATTGTTCACCAGCCTCTTTTGATTGTCAGTTAAAAGCTAAAAGCAGCCTGCTCTTTCATAACTGTCGGAATCGATAGACTTTTTATGAATGGACTGGAGAGTGTGTTTGTTTGAACAGACTTGGGAGTTGAAGCGTAAAGAAATGACTACTTTAAAGTTACAACCTCGAAGATTTTCATTTCGTTGTCTTTCGCGGCACCTATAGCTATAATCGATAATTGCAGGTGTGTTTTTGGACTCACTTCAGTTTCAGTTTCAAGTTTCAATGCAAGGGCTTTCATCAGTAGGCAATAGGCTCAATCACCATTGTGTTGCATAATTCGGCGATAGATAGTGACTTAACAGACATTTATTTAAATGAAAATCTTCAAGATTATATCTTTAAGTGCTGTATGTAAGATTTTAATGCATAATGCCCTTGAGCTTGTGTGAAAATGTAGGGCCTTTCTATTGGCGAACATTATCTGCTCCCAACCATTCCAGGTAAGTAAATGAAACATCTGAATAAGTGTCTTTGTAGCCTTGAACTCACCATTTCAAACTGATTTCTATTGCATTTAAAATCACTGGAGAGAACTGAACACTTGTCCTGCCAAATAGGATTTCTTCTGTTTTTCCATTTTCTCTCTCTTCCACTCTCTCTCTTCCTCCCGCTTTCATTCTTTCCTGTTCTCTTCTCATCGCAAACTGAAACTTAACAGAGCACGCTCGGTATCTGGAGTGAAGATTAGGAACACCCTCGCTGGCTGTTGTCTTGCAGCCCATCCGAATCCCGGCAGTGAGCTACTGAAACATTTGATAATCATACCTAGATAGATGGGGCTGTTGTTGAAGCTCCCTTGAAGTTAAACACTCATTGTATGCCCCAAACACCACCGCCCACCATCCTAATCAGCTTCCATGACTCCCCATCATGTAGAAACAAAAAATGGGCCATTGGGTTAAATAGACGGAAGGAAGGAAAGAAAGAAGGAAGGAAAGAAAGAGGAAACACGAAAGCACAAAAGTGAAACCTGAGAGGTGACCTTGAACATCCATATGCCTTAGCTTTTTGAAAAAATAGACCTTGATTTTGAGAGAAAGGACTTTCTCAAACATCAAAAAGAGATGCTAATTGCCATGAGTGGAACCCATAAAAAGGTTTTATGGGTCGAAGTAATTCTGCCCACAGCAGGATGACAAAATGAATGAATTCTTTGTTGAGGTCCATACAGTATATGAATCCACTTTATTTGTGCCTGTCCTCTTTCCTCAGGCCATGTAGAGAGCGGAGCAGTTGCAGATGGCTTGTTTCAGGAAACCACGGGCCCAAAAGGGATCCCTCTCTGCTGTGCATTTAGTATACAAACTACAAAGGCAGGCTGCGGTCAGCACACCCTTGTGAAAGGGGCTAAAATAGTGTCAGCAGGATGTCCAACAGACTGCAGGCAAGCAGAGGAGAGAGCAGAGCTGAAACCGACATATGAAGGAGAGGGGAACACTCTGTGTTCACTACCTGTTTTTCTTTAGTAAACATCCACACAGGGTTATGGATTAACTAGAAATCCTGGAGTACAGGAACAATGTTGCTCATTTATTTCCGTATCTCTTACATGGATCTTTAGCCTTTTTTAAACAAGTCAGCTGGAACCATTGAAAAAGTGAGTTTTCAACCAGCTCATGGAGTCAGCGTTAATAAGATAGCATTAGCTAATAAAATCTGCAAGGGCAGTTGTCATTTTAGCCGACAAAATCAACCGCTTCGACAACTTCTGTCTGAAATCAAAGACCAATTGTTTCAAAAATGACTATGAATTTCTATAGGAGATCAGCCACCGTTATTATTGTTAATTGCACATGTGCCATGCTATGAAAGCTTAACAGGTGTAGTAACAGTAACTGAGTTTCACATTAAATAGTGTGTAAATTGGCTTGTGTCAGAAAGGCTGCTCATGACATTGTGCAGGCTCAACTTCACCACTCATGTTTTGAAAACAACTCCGTCCAGTTGCTGCTGTCTCTGAGCTAGACATTGTGAAAGCCCAGCTGTGCAGAAATTCAACTTGCCATTCCACACTGATTAGAAGCCAGCCCTGCTTTGACCACCATTAGCTGATTGTGGTGTGTCTCTGTGGTAGGTCAAAACTTTGATTATTATACTGTAGTGATATTTTCAGATGAGGTATGTACATTACTTATGAAAATGGTTACGCTTTTACTGACTAATGTCAAAAACAGAGCCCTGCTCCGCCTACACAGGCAACAATGTGGCTTTCTGCCTCTCCTAACTTGGTGGAATCACATGCTGTTTTCAACTTTTAGCATTGTTTTTGTGTCAAAGTTGGCATTCCTGTAATATTAAAACATTCTTGTACAGCTATTTTGCAGCCCCGACCTGAAAGGATGTGATTAACAATGAGGAGCCACAAGAGAGAGATGTGATGAATTTTTCCACCATTTTGGCTCACTTATGAAACTACTTTGACTCCTCCATGCCTCCAAAACACCAAGTGCTTTTCTTCTGCTTGTGGTTGAGGCATTTCTACACGTAGTAGAGTGCTGGGAGGTTGAATATATTTCTACGATTCTTTTAAAACCTGACATGTTTTACTTAAGTTGGATAAGGATGCTTTATTTCTTGCTTAGAGCTGTTACAACAGGTATATCATGTGTGAATGCACTGTGTATGAGTCAAAGGTAAATCATTCTATTCTATTCTATTCTATTCATACTATTTCAAAATATCTGGATTTTAATTTTACTCTAGTAGATCACTGGCTGCTCTTAATCAACTACAAAAACAAGAGATATATTACCATCCTAACATTTGACCAAAGGTGTGACAGAGAATTAAAGTCCCACAGGTAACTCAAATGAGGTGAGAACAAACTCCAAACTAATGTGTGATGGTGTGACCTCAGCTATGGGACGCCAGGGCTTAAACTGGATCAAAACTGAACCTCAGGGTGACCCAAGTGGGAGTAAATGTGAAAAACAGGACAGCAAGAGCAGAGTAGAGCAAGTGTGAGCAAAGCTGATCTTGTTGCTTTGCTTGCCTTCCACCGTGTGTCCACAGGCTTGTGTAATTAATAAGAAGCATGAAACTCCAGTGATGTTGTGTACTGAGATTAGACGAGCTACACAGGCCATAGTGGAGTATCAAAAATGACCCAAAGGCAGGGTAATAACAGTCTTTAGACTACAGTATGGCTGTGGGTTTTTAAATGTATCAATAACTTATTATATGTCTGACCTTACAACACAGCAATCCTGTCTACAGTACCCAATTTCCTTCATAGACTGGTGCCCTCACTTTCTATCTGACTGAGGAATGACTGTTTCCTGGGGATGTAATCTAAAGGAATCCTAGCCATCTGACATGGGATATTTCCTGTACCTCTGAAGCCATCCATTCCTAAACAGAAATGTACACAGAAGGAGAGGCACGGTGTGGTTTGAATGGCCAAAGGCCCACGAACAGCAAGGACTGCGTAGCACATTCAGTATTTAACAGTATTTTCAGCACAAATCTTCGTCAAGGAAACAGTATGAGCAGGATATGAACAAGTGGGACCATGGTAGAGACAAAAACTGAATGTCCAAGTTAAAGGGGCTGTGTGCAACATTCAGAAAGTACTTGTTAATGACACCTGTGGCCGTTAAGTCAACTGCAGTCTGCATCCTGTGGCTCGTGCTTACACGTGTGCTCGCACTCCGTAGGTGCGAGCCAGCATCGCCCAAAACAGTGACGTGACCACACGAGACTGAACGTGATTGACAGGCTTCATGTTGACAGTTTGCGTTTCAATAAAGTTGTTTAAAAAAATGTTGATAGCTTGCTAGCCAGCTGTATCAATCGCTGTTTGTCTAGCTTTCACTGAGAGGCTCAGCAACGTCAGCAGAGCTACATTAGCTGGATGAAAACACTAACGGTGAGTGAACTAGAGAGAATATTATAAATAAGATGTGTTGCCTGTGTCGACTTGTGAGTGCTGGTCGTTTATTTACGTTAGCTTAGTGGACTCCACCTACTGCAGCGGTATGATCCCAAAATAAACAGATTTTGCTATGATTTAATTGCAATAAATGGATCAAAAGGATGCCGAAATAACTACATTATGATGCTGATTTGTAAAAAGTCTGAATTCATGCTTTGTCAGGTCTGCCCGCGAGAGAACAACCAAACAACTTTTAAAATGCTTGTTTTCTGAATGGAGTTCGGATTGATCAGGGCTATGCTATGCTAACATTGTAGCTACTCCATCAACACTCAAAATAAGGCCATCTAAATTAGACATAAATATGACGTTATTGTTTATACACATAGATATCTACATATTGTGTAACTTTAACATTATATCTGTATAAATATGAAGTATTATCATAGAGCTAATGTTAGCTAGTGTTGCACACTGTAAAACTGACTGTAGCGGAAGAGAGGAAAGGCACTCGGGAGTGCGCATAACGTCTCATCGGTTGGATTTTCCCCGCAAAACGTTTCGAGTCCTTTACATAGAAATCAGTCTCCAGGGTGTTTCTGGCAACCGAGAAAGTTGAGGAAGGTCTAATTTTTTAAGTTATGTTATCTATTCAAACACTGGCAACAAAAAACGATTAAAAATGATTAATACATGTGAATTGTTACATACATTATTAATATATTTTGTCAGAGTGGTTGAATAGTGGTTAAACTTTGCGCTGTCCCTCACTCTGCACAGCTCTCTGCTCTGTGCTGGACTGTTACAGTCTGTAACCATCTTCTCTGCTTCTCACAGCAGTAGATTTTACCTTGTTTGACAGTTTCATTCCCTCATGGTGAATATCAGGTATCGTCTCTGTGCCATCTGTGTGCATATGATGTACTGTGATGCGCTATTGCGCTNNNNTGGTTATTGTTTCACGTGAAGTGGATGTGCGTTTGTTTGTGCGATTCTCAAGTCAAGAGTTACCTGATCTGAAATATATGTTCATTCTTTTGATCAGCTACTTCAGTGGAGTGTGTGACTGTAAGCTGTAAAAACGGAATAACAGTGGTAGTACGAGGTAGTGTAGTGTTTGTCAGCCATGTTAACTACACACTGCTAGGTCGACGGTGTCGTATATGACATCCTAAATATCTCCAGAACGCTGCAGCCAGAGACCGGAGAACATACCGTTACTGCTGTGTCGTTCCAATTAGCGCCCCGTTGTGATCGTATACCTTTCAGAAGCTTTGTAATCCAGACTTCAACTGCGGCGTCTCTTTGGAGACTTTGTGAAATAAACACTGAACACAACACAACAACAAATAATATGTTGACATTAAAATGTTCCAAAATGGCACAGCCACTAGATGTTATGAAAAATATATGTTACAGAAAAAAAGCAAAAATATTTCAAAGTTCAAGCTGTTACGAATATCAAATAAATGAAAAAAACATATTCCGCCAGTTTTTTTTCCCAATTTCACAGAGTCAGATCCCATGGCAGTCAGGCTCACCAAATCAAAA
>NTHP01000384.1:543259-594607 GCA_003416845.1 Oplegnathus fasciatus | reverse complement strand
TGTCAGAGAGAAGAGATGATGAACTGAGTGAAAACAATGAGACAGACTGAGAGAAACAAACTGATGGAGAGAAAGATAAAGACATATGACCCATGGTATGGTACGTTTGCTCTCCTGTACAGTAACAAACTATTTCACTCAGTAAATTAACCTGCACAAGCTGTAAATATATTTTCTCTTACATGAAATAANTCCCAAAACTATTAAAAACACATCAGTGAGCCACAGTGTTGCACTGGCTGACATGTTCCTTTATTATGATGAACATGGGCACTGTAGTTTATTGTGGGTCAATTCCATAAACACTGTCCTGGTATCATAAATGCTTAATAATGTACTACTTACAATATGTATTAATCCGCAGCAGAAAATAGTCCTGGACAAATGCACTGTTTGCTACAGTTTGTTTTTAAGTTTCCTTAAAAATACAGTGGCCAGCTGTTTAAGGAAAATAATTAGCCTATTTTAACAAAGGGAAACTATATATTTGTGACCAGTTTTTAAAGATCTACGTCTTCAGCAGTAATTAATGGGCTACCACAGATAGGGTAGGGACATTGGAAATTACAGAACGTATTGTTGGTTTTTGGTGTTTTCATGGGATTTGCTGACAATAAGAAAAACATAGAATTAACACTCTTTGACTCATAAATACAAAGCTGTACCAAGAATTTCTAGAGTTTCAAATCACATCTCTCTCTCTCTCTCTCTCTCTCTCTCTCTCTCTCTCTGTAATGTTGAGGTGAAAAATGCTTTACAGAATTGTTACTTTCTGGGTGCATACATGTATAGGTATGACTGCATATATTGTTTTATTTATATTTATTGTTATTTTATTTTATTCTATTCTAAATTTAAATATTGTATATAGTATGTGCGCCGTGTGGTAGGCATGAAGGGGCTACAACTTCAGTTTCATTGTACAACCCTGTGTTGCAAAATGACAAATAAATGACCTTGATTTCTTGATACCTTGATTCCTTGATCTATCAGTTAGGTGCTGCTATCTTAAAAGGACACATACCGCAGTGTCTGTCAAGAACAGAGGGAGTTGCTGAGGTTCATTACTGAATCCAATTATTTTGCAGATGCCCAAAACAACCTGAATGTTGTTGATAGATACATGTATATACCACATAAATATTCATGCCTTTAATAAGCAATATCCCCCTTGAGCAACTAACAAATTATGAGATATCCACTCAAATTCTAAAAAGGCCTCAAAGTGTTTTTCTATCACTTACCCAGAACATAACAGGTTTCCACAAGAGACACTTGTCCTGAAGGGACAAAAACTGTGATATTTTCCCCCAGCCGCTATACTTTGAAAGACCTTGTTTTGGTTAGTTTGGTATCAAATGCAAAGAAGCCTCAAAGACACAGCTGTAAATAGTTGACACTAAAAGGCATTCTTTTACAAATAGAGTTTGGCTCACGTAGACTTTGTACATAAGTAGAGTGAAGAATGTCATGTTAATTTAAACATCACAGATACACAATACCAAGCAGCCTATACACTTATAACAAATATGGACATTATAATTTTCATAAACAGTATTCATAGTAGGATTCTTGAAACAGAAGGACCTACTGAATTTAGAAGTAAATATTATGTATACAGATACTGCATGTACTGTATGAAGCGAATGTACACGTTACAATACACACTTATGGTCACCGGTTGGGAAGCCAGACTGAGTTTGTTGGACACACACGCCTGGGTCTCATAATGGATACATTTTTTTAATTCTTATTTCATTTAAAGTTCCTATAGTTTAAATAAATATTGGATTCTGATGAATGGAGTTGCATATAAATTCATGCCCTATGATTTTCGTTTAAAAAAAAACAAAAAACGTGTCATTTCAACCAGCACAGTATAACACTTTCCCTCTTTTCTCTGTCCCTGTTAATTTCTTGGCACCGCACACAGTGTGACTGAATTCCATCCACTCTTCACAGAATACTGATCAATGCCAGTCTGACAATTTTACAATGTGTTCTGGCTCGATGGATCAAAGGTAATGTGAGCAAAATCCTGAATTGCCAGTTAATGATGTGATCAGATGATAATATATGTATATACTGTATATAAGTAGAGGTAGTGTAGCTCACAATTTTCAGTTTCAGTTTTCCAGTTATGATATATACGTACATATCTTGTAGAATATGAAAATGCAGGTCAGAACATTGGCAGATACATTTCAGCAGGACACAGAGAACCTGTGCTGTTGATGTTTATGATCCCACATAATAAAGTTAAAAACACAGATGTTTACAGACAGGTGAGGAATAAGGAATAAGAAATGATGTTTCCTGCTGAAAAAGTGGACACTGTGCTCCAAGTACATTCAAGTTTTGTACAAATTTCTCATTTGATATTGATGGGTGGACACCCATTTACTACACACTGAATGTTAAGGTCATTGCAGATGATTTGATGATCATATCCACAATAATTTCCATGCGTGCATTAGTCACAAGCTGTAATAAAACTTGCAAAATACCAAGCCCGCCAAGGTATACTTAAAAGATCAAATCTGCTCATTCTGTCACTATGCATTATGATTTTGTCCTTCTGCTGCAGTGATGAAATCCAGAGGGTAGACAAAATATTGTTGCTATACATACTTCACCGAAAAGGTCTTTGAAGTAATTTAATCACATTACAAGCACTGTTACAAGGGTGGATCATATTAGACTAATTGCCAATCAATCAGACATTTGTCAGCTATCAAAGAGGTCTGACAATCAGCGTTTTGATGTGAGTTGCAAAACAACACGAGAACACCAACAGAGCTCCAATGGGGGCAAATCATTTGTGTGGAAATTGCAGGTTCATTAAAAGAACTGTCACATTATTTACAGTCAAATATCATCACTTATGCAAACACAGACAGGTCACATACTGTATACAGTATAAGTTTATTCTTGTTTATAGATAATAATAAGTGTTTGTTTTTTCTACCCTTGTGTATTCTGTTTAATGCTCCCCAACACTTTGTCTCCATATTTAAAAGAGATCAGTCCATAGTTCACACAGACGTTACAGAGTGACCCTGCCTTGAACTCAAACTGAAGCATATGGTCCAACCCTCAATTATGCATGGCTAAATCTTCCCTCTTTTAGAGGGAATGAGCACAGAGTGTTATTTTGGTATAAGGTGACCTCTTTAGCAGCGATAACATTTGATGAGCATCAGGGCAACTTTGGCCTGTAAATGTGAGAGTCCCTAATTCGATTTCCCTCTCATTGATGTTTCAGTTTTGACAAAGGTCACATAACTTCAACTTTCTAGTAGATGCTTTTTTTTTTTTTTTTAAAGCAAAGTGTCATCTCTATTTTGAAATACCTACTGTGTGACAGACTGTTTTGAATATCTCCTTTTCAGATTTGCAGATGAAGAGTGGGCTGGCGTCCTTTGAAATTCTGCGGTAATGTCAAGGGAATTTGTACCAGACTCATCCAATTCAAGATTTGAATAGAATGCATTGAATAGCTCCAGCAATCCACTGGGCAAACACTTAAAGACACTCCAGAGTGCTGGAGGATGGTGCAGCAAAAGCTCTATAATTAGTGTGCTACATCTAGCTATGTAGAGTAATAAACCGCTGGATGTAGAGGCAATATAGATACAGACAAGTGGCGAACAAGTCAAGATTGAAGTCAACTTTATTTGTGGTGACGTACAAAATATCATACAGTACAATATCTCAATGGGCTTTTCACGCCAGCTTCAGGAGTGGTTCCAGTCCAGCCAAAGCAGTCTGAGAGGAGAAACTCACCCCAAAAAACTAATTCCACAAAAAAATGTGAGAAATTTTTAGAGAGGCAATTCATAGAGAGATGTCCCTTCAATAGACAGCTTTTTGGAAATCTTCACTAGAATTTAACATAAAGTTATGTGGGTTTGGTTTTTATCTCCTTTTTTTGCTTCTAATGTGGAATAGCATAAATGTATTGAGGTCTATTTAACAATATGTAACAATCTATATGACTTGTAGCTATTCACGATTTTTTATCTGAATCAAAAATATATACTATCAAATAAATTCCAGCATTGCAATTAATTTATTTTTAAAAGTCCAGCGGTCTTCTTTTTAATTCCCAGTGTATCAAAACACGTCTGGTTGCCAGCTGTTTACATATTCAACAATGCACAATAATTTAAACTCAACCAGTCTGAACAGAACATCAGCCAGCCATGAATTAATTAAGGCTTTCTGCTCTGATAAGTACCAGCCAAGAAGAGAGGGTGCTGTGTTAAGACTTTCAAGAGTGTATAATCGTTAACTCTGTGCTGAAGGGAATTTCACTCATCCAGTTGGTCCTCTCAAGAACGCTTGAACTACTGGAAAAATATGCATGCATGTCGTGTCTGATCAGGAGGCACTGACTTGTGAATTTCACCGTATCTGGGATGTATGTAGTTTCATTGCAAATATAAAGAATGTAAAAACAGTTTTTTCGAGAGTTACTCAGATTTACTAATACAAAAATTCATTCATTTCTAGGATTCCATGCTTGGAATTGATTGCCGTTAAAGGCTGATATCTGGAGGATGGCATCAATGTCAAATCAATTTCTCTTGCTTGGTTAACTGAAATATCTTCTCCAACCCTCAACTGAAAAAAAAATCTGGTTTGCACAATAACACTATTAAAGCTATAGGTTATCTATATGGTCTCCCCTTCACTGCATGGAGGCATGGACATTTTGGGACAGCTTAATGTTGATGTCCAAAGTGCTCTTGCTTACTGCACCTTCATTAGCTAATGGTAGCGAGGAGCAAGCTATCATTATTTGCACACAATTGAGTGGTTTTTTGTGGAAAAAATACTGAACTGCCAACATCAGATCTTTCAGCAGGAATGGAATGCATTATACACTGTATCTGTACGGTATCAAAGAAATAGTTTGACATTTTGGGAAATATCCTTATTTGCTTTCTTGCAAAGAGTTAGATGAGAAGATCGATGCATGATGCATAGAAGATATCTGTCCATTCAATATTAAGCTGTATCCATCAGGACTGGAAACAGGTGGAAACAGCTAGACTGGGTCTGTCTGAAGTTAAGAAAATCTGCCTATCAGCACCTCTAATTATCATGATATATTTAATTTCTGTAATTTGTACAAACTAATTTGGTGTGAAAATGGAAAATAGCGGTTTTACCTGGGGGTTACTACTTCTGCCTCCAGGAAGTTATTGCGCCTAGCCAAGGAATAGTCGAGCACCTTCACCCCGTAAAACTGCAACCTGCCGTTTTTACACTGCTTCCAGTCTTTATGCTAAGCTAAGCTAGCCAGTTGTAAAAAAAAAAATGAAGGTAAACAGTAAAAAGTGCCATACTTTATTGGATTAACATTGCCATATCAGGATGAGTGAGTACAGTGACATGAAAACCGACGATAGATGTGGCAAAACATATGAAAATAATTATCCTCTATCCTCTAACCACACTAACTGTTGCCACAGGTGGTGCTAAATTCCTTTGAACCAAGGGTTTACTGTACAAAAATGAGAAATTCTTTGCAAATGGTTACTTTAAAGCGAGTCTTTTTTTCACCAGCATGTAAACTGTTATTGGAGCTGTATGTTCTTATGCTTTGATGCTGTGATCACTGTGCAAACAGTGAATTCAAAAGGGTATCAGTATCAATGCACACGCTTGTGTTTTTCCCTCTCTCTGTGTATGTGTGCGTGTGAGTTGGGGGGGTGGGGTTGCAACTCAAACAGAAGCCACTTTAATCTCTGTCCTTGAGAGTAATCTTGCCTGTGTGCAAAATGGCTCACTTTATCAACTTGGTGGCAGCCTGCCCTGCCTGGAGTCTGGAGGCAGCAGAAGCAGCAGCGGCAATGCTTTCCTCATGACAGCTCAGAGGGAGCAACCAGACGATCACCTTCTCCAGAGGCCCACTGTGTGCTGAGGAAGGACAAGGAAGACACTATTTATGTTTCACTACAACTGATCTAACTCTGATCCATCACATGAATTACCCTTATCAATAGATATCATTTTAAAGGCAGCCAAGGTTATTTGTTATGATCGGATGATTGATGGATTTTTGAGGGAAGTTAGAATCAGATTCTTACAGGTTATGTATTGATCTTTGCATTACTGTTCTCTATCTGCATTACAAAACAGGAACAGCGACAAAGGGTTAAAGACTAACTGGCAGATTTGTTTAATATCATTGACTGTTAAAGTATCTGCATGAAATATGAGTTAAAGGAATAGCTCAGCATTTTGAGAAATATACTTTTTCACTTTCTTGCTAAGTTAGATGAGAATATTGATACCACTCACATGTCTGCTTGGTAAATATGAAGCTACAACCAGGGGATGGTTAGCTTAGCTTAGCATAAAGACTGGAAACAGGGAGAACCAGCTAGCCTTTGTCCACAGATAAAATATGCACCTATACCAGCACCTCTAAAGCTCACCTATTAACATGTTATATTTCGTTTGTTTAATCCATACAAAAAAAGTGTAAAAGAAAAGGAGCAACTAGTGCTGGTACTGCTATTATATTTCTATTTAATATACTGTTCAAACATTAAATCGAAAATGATAAAAATCCTAGCAATGTGGGCTTTATTCATCTCATCGCTCAATTAACACACTAAGAGACACTCAAATTTTTCTGGCATGCCAACATCTAATGGCTCCCTGTAAACACAGCACAGTAATTCTTTTTTTTGCCTTCAACCAACTATAAAAAATATCTGTGCAGATCCTGGGAACCTGCCTGAGGGCAAAAACAGCTGTTTTCTACATTGTTCCTGACCGGCTGGCCCTCTCAACCCTCAGCACCTACCTACAGCATGATGACTATGCCTTGACTACTTCTGTGTAGGTTTAAACTGTATTATCTCACAATCATTTACATTGTACTTGCCACAACAATCTGAATGTAAATGTTCTCATTTCCATTTTTATGTTTTCAGTAGTAGGAGAGAAATTTGTATTTTGATGTTTCTGGGAGACCAAATTCTTATGGTTTTATTTTTTCAATGTACTCTGCCCTGATGAGATGAAATTAAAGCATTTAAAATCCAGATAATGGCGTTTGTGCCTTTAAAAGTAAAGACTGCATTAATATGGTCCATTTTGCCTGCAGCTTGGGCTAGTCATTAGCCTCTCTGTGTCTTACACTTTTAGGCTAAATTGGGTTAAGGAAAACACGCACACAACCAGGTTGAAAAACAGTGGAGGGCAGCCTTTAAATCAGGTCATCACCAAGGCAGAGCGTGTGAAAGATGTGCCTTTGGAGCAGATTGCACTCTGTTGGCCTGTATCCCATAACAACCACCTTCCAAAGGCAGCGGTCAAGAGCTCAGCACGGACACCCTTCATAACCCCTTTTTGAGGTTAAAAGAGGGTTTGATCAAGGGATCTGCCACCCCACCAACCCCCGGTCAAACACAGACTGTGTGCTTCTTCATGTCTGGAGCTCCCAACGGGTCCTTTTTGAAGACTGATCCCAATTACACAGCATTGAAGCTGCAAAGCTGGAATGTGGCTCCATATAGGATCTAAGGTTTTTTTGTATGTACTGAAACCTGCTGTGATTGCATCAGTATTTAAATGAAAAAGGGTGTTTAAATGTGAGGCAACATTATACCAACCCTATGATTTATCCATGAAGAAATCTAAGAGTTCTTGAGCAGAGAGTGAATCAGATGCACAATTGTAATCTTTTGTAAGACATCATTTTTTCCCCCGTCACAATTTGCTGTTGAGTGCCATCCCAAAGTATTGGTGTAATATTAAGACAACACTAATAACACGCTACGAATCAGTAAATGTCACACTGAATCCCCAATTCCATTTAGAGAGAAAACAGGTTTCAGAGACAATCAGGTTGACATTCATCTGGTGTTTATTTAGCTGAAGCTATTTGTAGGTTTCATGGCTGTGTATGGCAGCCTCTGGTGAATGGAAGTGTGTGCGTGTTAGAGGAACAATCGAGGGACCGTTGGAGGCTTGAACATCTGTTGTGTACAAATCAAAGTCACCATTTCTGCTGCACACTATTTACAATAGCATTGGTCCTTCTGCAGTATAGAATGGGTGTGTTAACAAACTGTTTCACACTTTGACCCATATGTGATACATTTGGTGTAATGGTCAGAAACCACTGAAGCTTGAACATGTTACTTTTTCATTTTCAATTATATTGTTTGGTTCCTTCTGTGTGTACTTATTGTTAATGCATTGGTTTATTGCCCACAATTATGGTAAATTCCTATTCTTTATGTGACTTTTCTTTCTTTGTCACTCGGAATGACTGCTGTTGAAAAACAGCCAATCAGATAGTAAATAAGGCAAAAAACAAGAATCTTGCTGGGCTTATGGGCATATTGAGCTTAAGAGCACAAAGTCTGAAAAGCATTACCGGCTTAATGACTGACTCATATCCAACTATCCAAAGCTGCCACACTGTTCCCATTCTGCTTTATGTTGCACAAAAATCCTGCTGTATTAATGTTTCTCTAAGCTGATTGTCCTATTCAACCAAAAAAATCAAATCAGATCACAGCAAATTATCACTGATTCATTTCTCGTTTCCAACATGGTGACTGTGGCGTGATAATAGCAGGTGGCTACTTGCTTGCCTCTTCACACTGAGCAAATCAGTGAACCAAAATGTTAAGGTACGCTGCACCTGAATACTGGCAGAAAAACCCCCACCTTGAACTCCCATGTGAACTGTACACAAGTGAGAGCCATCCACACCTCACATGCTGTGGACATGACACAAGCAGGAATAATTATAATACGCATTTAACTGTGATTAAAGTTCAGTTTACTTGCAGGAAAAAGTACCACCATGGCAGTAGCAGTGCTCTATCCTCTAATGGATAATTTATACATTAAGCTGTACATTTTCTTCTCTAATTGAGAGTGTAATGATCATTGGGCCAAAAATGCTCATCTATGCTGTAGCTGTAGTGGTGCTGGCACTTTGAGTTCACAGCTACAAGCACTCGCCCTAATGCAGATAAAGCCTTAAAGCTAAACCAACTTAGACAACCAGCAACGCTGCCAGCTCTGGGCTTTGCCTCTCACCTCAACGCCGACAGGACATCACGTAGGAGCCGCTCATGTCACATTGACTCACCACCAAGGAGGGTAAAATTCACAAAAGAGGAGCAAAAGAAGAGAGTCAATGAACAAGAATGAGGGACACGCAAATCAATAGGATGACACTGCCAAACAAAAGGGTTTTTTAAAGATGTCTGTGCAGTTGTGCAATGGAGCATGGAGGAAATCTATGTGGGCAAACAAAGAGGACCTGCAACACCCAAAGCCTGTTTGAGGAGCACTTTCTGTGTATATCTTATTTTAAAATAATAGTTTCACCTAATCTGAGTTTGACTGATGTGCTTTAGGTGAGAAACTTCATTTCTTTCTCATTTTTTTCTATTTTCAACTATTTTCAACATCTTTTGAATCAATTAAAAAAAATTGTATAAATATGGGCATAATGCTGTGTGCGTGGCATCGGTTTATGCTACATACTTGTCCCTATACAAATAAACATTAAATAAAATATAGAGCATGTGAAAATTGTAAGTCAGGCAGTGGGAAAAAACTGAACGAGAGAGGCAGATCACATGTCCACCTCCTTCCATGGTGAGTTAGTGCTTCAGGGGAGGTGATCATTAGGAAAATAGGAGAGTGGGTGCAGGATGCTGGCTGAGAGATGGATAACTCCGTTAGGCATGGCAGACAGAGCCGCAGTGAAGGCAGTAAACAGGTCAGACCTGTGGCACCCTTATGGGCATCTCAAACAGAGAGAGCCGCAGTTATTGGTTCACTCCCCCACTAATAATGATTAATGGAAACTTTGAGAGAAAAAAAACATAACAAAACTGTCAGGGTTTGTGTCAAGATTTGATACTACATCATCCGCTACTGTTTCATTTTTCTTTTGCAGCGGGAAACAATGAATCTTTTTAACCTGCCAGTGTGGAAGCCTTTGGAAACAGCATGTATCCGAATACTGTAGAAATCTGTATTGACGGGGCTTTTCAAAGAAGTGGTAATAGCTGATACAATGTATGAATAAAACCTGCAAACAAGCAGGGTCATTATTTCTTCCTGCATGTGTTCACGCTGCCGCCATGGTGAGGATCTAGGGACTGGACCTCCTTGAATCAGTTGAATAGCAAGGATTTATTTGCAAATACACTGACAAAATCTACCCTTGGTACCCTCTCTGGAGGTAATATGATTATTCATGCAGTGCATATGCATCTATTGCAAGTGTTCTGTAGAATTGTAATGTCTTTTTTGTATAATGTAAATGCAGTGTGTCATTTAAAAAACATTTTTACATGTATTCAGTCACCGCTGCCTAATATCTGAGCATAATATCCAGAGTGATACGAGAGACTGCTGAGAGGCATTTGAATGCTTATATGTGTTCGGCTGACAGGGGTTAAGGGCTGTCAGACTATCCTAGATGTGGGAGATCACTGCCGTATAAAAGTATAGCTGATGGAGCCTAAAGCCTGCTGTGTGCTACAGTCAAAATAGAAAAAGACGCTCTCGTAGACAATATGTTGGATTTGTGACCAAAAAACCTGCACTGCAAGTTAGATCACCACGATGCACAGGCCTCCAGACATACAGTAACTTTAACAGTAACATTTTTCATTGTCTTGCTTGCTTGCATTGGTTAACAACATCATGTGGTCATTTGTGGTTTTTACAGGTGGAGTTGCGGTGCATGTTTCTAGTTTACCTGTTGTTTTAAAGTATTTCCACTCTGGGCAGATGGACTGACTGTGACACCAAGATGAATCACTTCCAGTCTACGTGGAAAAAGAAATCCATCCTCTGAGTCAGCCACTGAATGCGCAAGTATCCACTAAGACTGTTGTTTTTTCCACATTGTCAGTTCCATTCACAATGCGCTAAATATATTACAGCAATTTTCTGTGTGTGTAAAAATTACTGTAGATTATCTTCATCATGAACACTGCATAATTATCATGTACATGTACTGTATATGTCAGATTTAGTATAGCTTTACCTACAGGCTACTAACACAGTGAGCTACCAACTACACTGGTGTTCTCCAGGGGGTGTGAATGTTTTTGTAATGACTGACAATGTAAGTACTGGTCATTTCATTTGTGCAATGTCTGCGTGTGCAGGGACATAAAGTATAATATTCATAATATCTTACTTCAGTTCTAACACACAGGTAGTTAACCAGCTGGGGGACCGAGGTCACAAGCCGTTGCTGGTACCATCTGTGACTTGAGCACTTCCTTCGTTACTCCTAACGTTACTTATGTGTCATGATTCTTTTAATCATGGGGTAACGTACGTTGTGCTGAGATTACAGGACTTTGTCATACGTCTGAGCTTGAATCTGTGTGTAAAATACACAAAAATGTTGCTTTTTTTGGACTTTTTGGATGTGATGGATTGATGGCAGAAGATTTTTGTCCCCCATTTTGGAAGATCATCACACTAGCTGGCACTCACTCCCCTCCTCATCTGCTGTTACAACAACACAGTGTGTTGTAATTTGGTTATGTTGTATTCTTAGCTGTATCTTTTAGAACAACACCAGAGCACATTTTGTTTTTGCTTTTTTTTTTACCATTGGGATTTTTGCTGGTGTCATTTTCACGACTTCCAAAACTCCACCTTCTGGCATGGAAGCACACAGCTCCAGTCACTGTGAGTATCCTTGCATTTGCGCCCACCCAGCGCCACCCTCGACAGCCTTTGAGAACACGCCAAATTTGATTTGGAATTTAGTATACAGGAGTCTAAGGGGCCTTTGGGAAATGGTGCCCTCTCACTCCACGGAAAGAAAAAGATTAGAGGTAATCAGCTCCTCCCACTGTATTCAATCTCTCACCTCTCTTTGCTCTTTGATACACTTTGTTGTTTACCAAGAGGAGCGATCCATCAAAGCCTTGGGAAGATGACACGTGGGAGAAAGCAATGCCAATACACTAAGTCTATTGGAAAGACTCCAGCCTACTGTCAAATGAAATATAATAGAAAATGCTTTTGTTTGATGTTTGCCGGAATACAAAAGGAAAACAAAACAATGATGAAATTGACCATGGTGTCCCACTATGCATTATGATTATATGCTAACCTAACTGCCAAAATGTAATTTATATATGGGCATTAGTGACACAGAAACCTGAATTCTAAATAAACACACCTTAAGAGTATCTTACACCAGCATGTCAATGTCCCAAGAGTATTGCATTGCATGTTAAAACAGCTCTCACAGTTAATTCTGCAGAATCCTTTTTGAGCAGGTGTGAACGCATTTGGAAGTCAGCCAGCGATTACCTACTCACCTCTGCATTAAGCACATTGATTTAGGCAAAATAAACAGGTATCTAAGTTCAATTATACAATCAATTCCTTGTGCCTCTTGATGTTCTTTCATCACACCTTCCACACCGCACTCTCTCTGCAGAAGGAACCCGAAGCTCATTAGCACAGATGATCTGTAATTGATGTCTGAAACGATACCAAAACATTAGTTAATATTCCAAATCCAACACCCTGTAGCAGACCCAACAGACGCAAGAGCACAAACAAATATGTCTCCTCTGATGTTCTGGAGGATTGGGGAGTACTGTTCAGCAGCAAGCTGATAGGAGATTGACAGGAAGTCTAAGAAAGGTGTTGTTTACAACTGTAGTGAAAGTCTGAAAATCACACTTGAGCAACTTCTGCTTTTAAGTTACTAATCAGTGGGAATAAATCATGCCCTGTGAACGAGGGCGTAGTTTTTGGGGGGGAGACAGGGACGCATGTCATCCCCAATTATTTCATATAAATAATTTGTCCCCCTTAATTAACCCTATCAAGCACCTGTCACAGTCTCACCCCCTACCACAGAGCACGACACAGAGGCTCACTATTTGAATTTGCGTCGCGTTCATTCACACCTTTTCTGACTTGCTAGTCACATTTGCTAGTTAACGTTGTCTAAACACATTTACTTGCAGCTGACGCCGGCCATTACTGATGCAGTGTAAATTCTAAAATGGCTAAAATTAGCTAACATTAATCTGGCAGCTGCATCACTTTGGAATTGTGTGGATGTGAAACGCAGGTTCACTGAGAGGTTATCCAAATCTTATGGATTTTTAGGCAACTGATGAGTTTTATGCAGTGGTACAGTAATACTATGGGTGTTTAATTAACTACATATATTAGGCATAAAGTAGTTTTTAATTTGAATCCATGATATCTGAAATTAAATATCAGAGTTCATTCAATTTATTTTTAAAAGGGAAGGGAGGGAGTCTCCAGACTTCTTCATATTAGCAATGTTTTGTTTTTGTGGGTTATGGGTCACCGCTGCTGCTACGACTGCTACTATGTGAATCCAAATCACAGCATATTCACACAACATACTCGTTTCCCAATGCACTGCTCAGGTCAGGATGTCATATTAAAGAATGACTGTGTTTGTTTTTTACAACTTGGTTTTTATTTTTGTAGTTTCAGTCGCCAAAAGACGTCCGAAAGGGCAAGAAAGAGCAAACAGTAAGACATTACAGGTGCGGTCACTTACGGTTTTACCTCCAAATAAACTGTTTTAGATAATCTGACTGAACTGTATAGTTATCTACCTGCTTGTGTTTTCATTTATGTTACTCTACCCAAGTTATAATAAAGCATGCTGTGTGGTGCCCACATTGTTGTATCATATCAAGAATAAACTGGTGAAAAACATAAATGAGCAGTTCTGAGAAGTCTCCTCTAAAGTTGAAATGAAAATGACACATCTGCAAGTGAATCACAGACTCAGACTATGATTCAAACCTAAACTTTGCTTGATGAGGAATATTAGAAAGGGAATCAGTTGAAATTAAAAATGTGTGTGATAGTTGCAGGAGTCTGACAGCGTAGGGGGCCATCAGAACAGAGCTGAGGGCATAGCCCGAGGCACACTGGAGGTATCTCTGACCGACTCCTCTTTCCTCTTTCATGTCCTTCCCTCTTCACCGTGGCCCACGCCATAGACACAGACATCTCTGTCCTCCCTTTTCCAGCTGGGCGAGGCTCTGATAAGAGCATCTCCGCACCGAGGTGCCGATGGAAATTCATGTAATAGCTTTATTAATGGCCTGAAAGAAACCCGGTTCCTTTGTAATGAAGTAATTTCACATTTTTAATGTTTTATATTATAAGCTTGTGCGCACTCATTAGTGTAATTAATGTTTTAATGAACACACAGCACAGACAGATAATTTTCTTTATAATTATAAATGCCCAATCTCTCCATTTCTATTGACCAAAGCAAGAAGAGTACAGACACTGCGTATAAAATTAAATTTTTGAGAGTTCATGCAGATGCAATTCTGTAAACTTGAACAAACATCACCTTACTTCTGCAGAAAGTTCTGTCCTACTTATACTTTAATGACCAATATATCTTCATATACAGCTCATATCAAGCCGCTGTAATTAAAAGTAAAGGCTTGTCCCTGGAGGCTCAGGCTGAATGGATTCACTGCCAGTAAAGAGTTCTGTTTGTGTGAGCAAAAAGAGAAACAGGAAGCTCCTTAACTAAGTAAGTAAGGAGCATGGCTACAGTCAGAGGCTGTTCTGCTGACAATTCGATTCTGTCAGGGAGAATCAGCCAATCTTGAACTGTAAATGGTTTACTCTGATGTCACTGCATCGCCATCGCCTCTCGCAGAGTTCTTGGAATCGGTTGAGCAAATGGAGATGTAGGGACAATTTATTCTCAGGGTTGATGTGCTTCTTCTGTATACCCCCTTAGTTCCTTTGTGTGGGACACTGGTCAAGTACAGACATGAATATCCTTGGTTTAATGCGCCTTTTAATATTCGTTATGCAAGAAATATATTGTCGAAACATCTTTGAGCCCCTTGTGGACATGGAGATTAATGAAATTGTGACGTCAACAGTGAAATCGAGTAGTACTCTAGATCACTCAAAGTTGTTGAAATTCACAAATAGACAAAAGTCTTTATTATACAATACAGATAATATTTGAGATATCGCTTTCATTTTATACAAATGAATCCATCCTTTGAGGGGCTACTCTGTGCACCATCTGGGACTATTTTGTACACTCTAATAGTGTAGTTAAAAATCTTAATAGCCCCACGTAATTTTCATGTGCTAGAAACTAGATTTAGTGAAGTATCTGACACTTTCCAATGCTGAAACAGACACAGTTCAATGTACAGCAATGACTCATCAGTACTGATGAGTCATATGTCTCATTAAAACAGTGATATGTTTTTATTTTATTGATTTGGCTCCTCCAGCATATTGGATTTGAAATGAAACGATGACTATGAGGTTAAAGTTTCACTTCGGGTTGTTTGAGGGTGCTCACATCGATATTGGGTGAACAGTGTGGGAACTGTAGTCCTTTTTATACTTTACATTATCACAAGATTTTAAGGCAATGCAGCAGGACAATGATCCTAGACATACAGACAAGGCGGCCAAGGAGTCGAAAACAGAGAAATGTTCTTGATTGGGTGAACATGTGTTCCACTTGTTGAATACCAGACTGAAGGCAAAAATCCCATGAAACAAGTAAATAATGTAGGTGGCTGACATTGTCAATCTAAGGTAGTTGTAACCACCCTGAAATGAAAGATGAAAGTGATGTTTATCCTCATAATAATTTCATTTCTAGTCCAACATGCTGGAGGACAAACTCAATGTCCTAATACTGCACTGTGCACTGCACTTAACTGCATATTGATCTGGAAGGCTAAAACTGAGCTTTCATTGTCTACTCTTTTAGCAAAATTCACAATGTGTGCCAGAACAGACAATGTGCGAATATCTTCTTTATTTAAGACCTTTCTCCCACGTGCAGCAGCAGCAAACAGAGAATCCCCTCGGTGAGCAAAGGCTTCTTTGTCTGTGGCATAAAAATGACAGACTTGTCTGGTTTTGTGTATGAAAGGTTACATGCTGACAGCTTAATATAAATGCATGTGTGAACCAAGCAACAGTGCATTTCTTAATACCATGCCACTTTTAGCTGTCAGAGAGAATAAAGATATCACACACTGCTTATCAAATAAAAAAATCAATCGTCTTTGCTTCAGTGCATGTCACGGCAACAGAATATTCTCTGATTTTATCCTTTTATATGTGTATGACAATACACTGGTTCAGCTGTTTAGATAGATAGTGTATACTAACATTTAGGACACTTTAGTCTTATCTATACATTCACTGACTAATGATAAGGCCTTACATATTCTATTGTGTGTGTCCACTGTGTAACGCGTGACGCACGGCTTGTTCACGTGATATTACCCTGCTGCTGTTCTTTCATGCTGTGAGATGAACAGACAGCCTGACCTTTCAGTCACTCTGCTGTTGGGAGCCAGCAGAGCACTGCCAGGGTGCATGGCAAACCTTTTGTGTGGACAAGACAGCTGAATAACAATGCAATAGCAATATTCAGCTCTGCTGCAATCAGAATCACAGAGTCCGAAGGGTTTTAAACAAAATCCAAGTCATACAAAGATAATACACCTTTCTTGCCGTTTTCATTAGTAATAATAAAGGACATAAAAAGAATCACAGCCCTCCGAGTAAAATGAGGCTCGTTCTACTTAAGCTAGTTAAATCTGTAATAGAAAATGAGTTCATTTGAATTTTCAAAGTGCATTGATAAGGCTGTGAAACAGTCTTGGCCCTCCTGCTGAGGCGGCACCTAACAATTACATTAAAACATACACATTATGTAACTTCTTCTTAGTGTTAGTTAGAACATGTGAACTGTGAAAAAGCAGGTGAAACATTTAAAAACACGTTCGGATGAACTGCTGTGCAGGATGCACCAGAGCCCGTGATCCTCAGGTACAACTGCAATAAGATACAAAGTGCATTTGTGGCAGAAAGGGTGAGTTCAACCAATATATCAAATCTAATCTCTTCTGTTACCAACTTTCTGCATCTAATTAGTCATCCAAATGTGTGTCATAGAAATCTGCTGTACAATTGGCAGGCTTAGGGCCAGATATACTCCAAAATGTGCATGAACACAGCTCTGTTTATATCGGCTGTCTTCATACACATAAATGTTCAAACATGTTTGTATGGTCCGTTTGTACAGTCTGTGCGAACCCTTGTGGACATGATGAGAAGATTCATATCTGTTCTTTAAATATAAGGCTACAGCCAGCAGCAGGTTAGCTTAGCTTAGCACAAAGACTGGAAACAGGGGGAAACAGCTAGCAGGGTTCTGTCTGATGGCAACAAAAGCCGCCTCTAAAGCACCTCTAAAGCTCGGTAGTTAACATGTTACATCTGTTTCATTAATTTGTGTAAAAAAATTACAATTCAATACAATACAACTTTGTGTGCGGGACCATTTCTTGGCTGGTAGCACTTATTTCCTGAAATCTCCGATGGTTGCCTGGCAACAGAGAAAGTATAATTTGTGCTTTAAAAAATTTGTGCTTTTTCCTCTTGTGTGTCATGTGAACTAACCCTTTAAAATTCATCTGCTCATGTATTAATGAGCGAGATGAATTTTCAAGTTACATATATCTCCAGTGTCATTCCTCGACTGCTGGTTCTTGAGGCTGTGAATGTGAATGTAAGCAGACAGTAGTTTTGACACTGGAGCTGGGCCAAATGAGAGAGAGCTGTGCTAATAGCAGCCCTAGGTCTATTTCCATGTACAGTGCTCTCTCAAGGTCATGTAGAAAGGCTTTGGAGCAGCGATAGGCTGCTTATCTCCTCCTCGGGCAAGACTGGGTACCTCCATTAATCAACCAGTGTTAGTTACAGAGGCGAAGCTCCAAGTGAATGGCCAAGTCAAGGTTTGTGTTTGCATGTAAACATATGCACATACATTTGAGCTTTCCTAGGATTTCAAGGTCTGAATGTGGTGTCTGGTGATTGTCAAAAAATGTTGGTGTGGAGATGCGTTACAACCAGCAGGCACCTTTCCTTATAGCAGTCCTCCATATGCTCGATGACATGACCGTTGGGTAAAAGTGTCTAGGAACTGTAAGAAGATACTGCTGTGTGTAAGTGTGAATATGGTATAGTATCAGGTAAGCAAGCCAAAAATGTAAGCCAAAAAAAATGCCGTCTGCTGAAGTTAACATTATCATCTAGACATTACTGTAGACTACTTCATTTTCCACCATCGTCTGCTATCAAAGGGAGACGTAAGGCATAGTAGTATACTGCATGTGGATGCATCATCAGTTGCTGCTGCAGGCTGCAGGAGTAAAGTCTGTGTACACCGCTTGGAACAAGATAAATGATGAAGTGAGGAAGTTGGGTACATTCATCGACAACACAATTGCCTAACTCTACCCTATCTCTCCAGGTCTCTCTGTCACTGTCTCAAGGTGTAGTGTACTGTAAAATGGAGCTTGCTTCACTAAGCCCCCTTTATTAGTTTTTCTTTTTATAGGGAGCGATTTGCACAAATAATTTCCCAGCCTCCATATGTTCGACATGGGCCAGCGCTCAGGTTTTCCCTCTCAAATTAGCACTAGTGCAGTAAGGCGGAGCAGTGTTCTTGTGTGTCGGATATATAAAGCACACCTGCACACGAGCAGTTCTTCTGGGCACTACGCAATCCAGGTCTAAACACAGTAATTGATATCACACTTTCTATACCCTTCAGCCTTTTAGTATGACAGTGCTAATTGTAAAACTGCTGCATTATACGCTGTTTCTGTTAGTAGAACATATATGTATAGGGTTAGTATTTTGTTAATACTGCCATAGATTTGCATTATTTATGTTTCTCAACCTAACCTCTGTGCTCCTGTTCTGCCTGTCCTAGAAGTTCAGCAGCCTGCTAGTAATTGTTAAGAGGCCACCTACTGTATTATGAATGAGCAGGATTTGGCATTCCCCTGCTGTTCTGAGGTCTTTCACTGTAAAGTCACACTGAAGGTATGCTATTGGCATGGTGCATCTGGGCCGAGCGCAAGCCGCTTTGATCACATCTTCACGATGACAGCCTTGTGTGATCCTACTTTAAGCTGACAGTGCAAAGCTTAGGCTTGTGTGTGGCTACAGGGAAAAGGCCATGAGAGAGGATGAGGTTTGAATGAGGGCGGATTAGTGCAATGGATAGTACAACTGAGGGACATTCAGATGGATACTGGATGTGATCTTGAATTATGTATGTAAGATGGTTGCATGCATGGTAAGTGCTGCAGCTCCCCTGCACTGATATTGATGGGATGCAGAGTGACATCAACGCAGGGCGCATACATGTTTTTTTTAATTGTTCAGCTCCGTAACAGCTAAACAACGGAGTTGTTTGTTTTTCATCATTCAGAATGCAAACAAAACGTGTCCTTCGGTGCGACTGGCGATGCAGAATTGTACCGCAAACAAAGACAAACAATCATCCAAGAAGTGTGTGATCGCACAGGAGAGCAAGAGAGAAGAGGTGCAAGGAGTTGAAGTAACTTGACTGTCCTTGGACGTCCTTCAGGGATGCCATGGTCATGCCTTAATGGAGTGGATATGTCCCTGTAAAAGCTTTCCACTCCACAGAGGCAGAGTGGGCTTCATAAACAGCTCATGCAGAACTGTCAGTGTTGTGTCAGTGGTGCTGAAGAAAATGCTCACTTTCACTTTGGAGGAAAACTTTTTAGAGGAAGTCTCACAAATTCTAAAGATTTATTAGCTAACAGCCAGTCCTATCAGATACTGTACGTGTCAAAACAGCACTGAGGGATGAATCCTCCTCTCTCGCCGAAATATCAGTTAAGGTGGTAGAGAGCTTCATTTGAACTGTCTGCCTGGGTGGTTTCCACTTTGCATGTTTCTACTTTAACGGTGTGTTTCACTTTCACTTGTGGAAATAACCTTGTTCTCTTTAAGGCCCTTTGTCCTTGTCAAGTGATGTGTTGCCTCTTAGCTCACTCTGCAAGAACAAGAAGCTCTGCATCTGGGCCCATCTTCTGCTGAGAGGCAGGGACCAACTAATCTGGTCCAGCAGACACATGGAGCGCACAAGATGGGCTTAATGTCCTTTTGTTTACTAAGCTCATCTACCATCCGGAGGAAAGAAAGTATATAAAGTAGGTTTAAACCCTTTCATCTTGAACGAGACACTTCAGCAGTTAGGGATACTTATGGTGTTGAGGATAACCCCAATCATCTGCAATTAATGCTCATAGTCAGGAGGCTTCACCCGGGCTTTTGTTTGTATTAACAAAATCAAGATCCACGTCCATACGCTTAAAGCATCCATCGTAATAAAGCGGCAGCCACAGGAATAGCATAACTGTGGATTGGTTTGATCTCTCGCCTGCAATTGTGAGGCTTTGAGGGAACCGTGAGAGCCTGAAATGCACCGCACCTTGCGGCAACAAAGCGTTTGGCGGTACTGGACGGGGAGCCTGTTGTCATGAGAACACAGTGCAGGCAGGGGGAGGAAATGAGGAAGCTGCCTGCCTTCATTAGATGAAATAGCAGGAGGGCTTTATGTGGATATAACCAAGATTAATTGGATTCTGGTGATCTGCTCAAAATGTGACACTGTCATGCAGAGTTATGAGCCTGCCTCAGCTGCCAAAACTACTGTGATTCTATTTCACAGCAAACATGCGACTCGCTTGACAATCTTACGCAACTAGCAGGTATGTGTTGAAATAACACCACAACTCAAGCATTGTCGACTAGATGCAAGCACCTTTTGTGAGAGTGACGCAGTTTTGACATATTTACCAGCAATCCTCATGGCAATATATTTATTTGGACACGGCATCATCACAGCATTGGAAGATTTCAGTTTGAAATTTAGGATAAAGGTTTGCTGTTGAGAGAGACGTTTAAACTTTTCTGGACACTTCTGTAAAGGCAAGGAAAAACCCACATGCTCAACAAACTGTCAACTGTCACTCTCATCACATCATTGCTCTGAGCCTGCGGGTCTACACCCAGTCAAACTTTCTTTGCCAACAAAATGAAAGCATCGCACTCTTTCCATGTCACACTTGCCAATGCCTCTGGTGTCTCAAAGTATCACACTGCGCCTCTAATAGCATCCATCCTTTTATATTTGAAGATAGGGCAATATGCTCAGCCTGCAGATAGCCGGGCTCTTAAAGGCCTTGGCTGTCGAATTTTCAATCCCTCCTGATAACAATAATCTAAACAGACCACGGCCACTGGAGCAAATAAACAATTAACCTCCACAGTCAACCACAAGCCCGTGCACTCCCATCTGTTCTCAGACTGTTATCATACACTCATCATCCTCTCTCACCTCTTGACCCTCAGTCTGTCTTTTTTTTTTTGTCTTTTTGTCCAGTAAAATGAGCATGCAAAGTCTCAGCTTCTGAAATCACCACTTTGGTCCAGACTGAAATAGCTTGACAACTATTGGATGGATTGCTGTGAAATTTCTTACAGATATTCATGATACCCCGACTTTTGATGTAGTGCAACCATGAGGTTGATGTTTGTGATTTTTAGTGAAATGTCTCAACAACTATAGATGGATTGCCATGAAATTTGGTGCAGATATCAATAGTGACCAGAGGAATCCTACTGACATGCATGATCTCTCTCTCTCCAACTTCAACTAATTTGTCCAGTACTCTGGCTTATAAAACTAATCCCATCATCCTCAGCTGTACTGTGTGTTTAGTGATATAGCTAGCAAATGTTAACATGCTAACATGCTAAACTATGGTGAACGTGGTAAAAAATTTAATCTGCTACACATTAGCATGTTAGCATTGTCATGATGAGCATGTTAGCATGCTGACATTAGCATTTAGCTCAAAGCAGCCTAATACAGCCTCACAGAGCCGCTAGCATGCATGGTTGTAGACTCCTTCGACTTTAAACTGGTGAGTCAAGGATTAGTTTAGTCACTCAGATGCATATATCTGTATAAGGTGATCATATCATTATAGAATCAGTTCTGAGTGGTCAACATTTCGGTGTGCTTTGAAAAGCCAGAAAGTAAGTGTAAGTGCAGATAATCTCAGACCTCGGAGTCACTTTTCACCGATTTCATTTTCACATTATAAATTATAGTATGTCGAGATAGGAAATAACTTCTATGACTTCTCATGACTTATATGCTCTCCATTTGATTTTGGCTTACCAAGTGACAGAGTTATTAATGTTGAAATTCACAGAGGGCAGTGCTGCTAGAGGCTACAATCTCTTTAGGGGGGGCTGATGAAGAATCTCGAGGCAATACTGTTTTGAAATATATGAACTCTAATTACATCAACATTTGAATAAGTTATCTATCAAGCTCAAATCAGTGCGCTGTATATCCCGAATGCTATTTACCACATTATGCATTAACCTAATGGTGCATTTAGAATCAATATATGTCACATTTTCTCTTCAGAGATACATGGGTAATCCATATATACAGTATATTTATTTACTAATCATTTAAAGTGGGATAGTCTGGCTTTATTAGGAACAAGTAATTATTTAACAATTAATATTGCAATTATGTGATAAAAATACAATTTATATTACTGTTTGGCAAAAAAAAAAGAAGAGAGATCTTTTTGAATGTTTTGTCAGTTTTGCTTGTGTTTTGAATAAGCTACCTAATTTGAATGTTAAACCAAAAGGATGCATTTTCACAGAGGAAGAGAAGTGTTTCTAAACAGTTGCCTGGAGCATGACTGATGCATATCCAAATGAGTTGCCTGATTATAAAGACCGTGAATCTTGCAGTTATAACCGCTGTGGCATTAGCTCCAGGGGTCCTCTGGCTCGAGGATGTGTTGTGGTTAGGAAGAAATACACGAGGTTTAAAGTCCTTGGCCCATATTCTATCCTCTAAGACGGAAAATAATTGTATTCATATAAACTGTGAACAATTCTAATAGTGTTTTGTGAAAGAAAAGACCAGCTGCAGGAGCCTCTTCTTGGTTGAACAATATTGGTATAGCCTTTCAAGGGAGAAGACAAGGTGTAATCACCATTAATATGTATGTATGTATGTATTGTCACTGAGTATCACCAGAATCAAAACCAGTTTTATTGGCTAAGTACGTGTACACATACAAGGAATATGACTTTTTCATTGCTTTCAATGCTACGCACAGTTCCAATAGAAATAGAGATACAGCTAAAAGCATAGACAACAAAGCTGAACAAAGATAGGTAAAATAAATATATAACTATTGTATATTATACAAGTAGGTGAGCAATTGGTGTATATATAAAAATCACTGTGAAATTCTTCCATATGTTCTTCAAGTGGCACCACAGCTGTTTGATCTACACAGACCCCCCCCCCATGCAATCCCAATTAAGCTTTTATGGAAATTCTGAAACCACTCTCAAAGAAACATTTTAATCTTCCAACTTCAACAGGTCGATGCAGACATTTTCTGTTTGGTGTGATTTGCATTCACATCATCCTCTATAAGTAAGGTGCAATCAGGCAGAGATAAACCCAGCACTGATAGTGAGCAACCAACAGCGTATCATTTAGTTTGATCACACTTTGTAGGTGGAGACAGCCGTGAATATTTTATTCATCTGTGTCTCACATGTAGATTTCTTGCTTGTCACAGTTTTCATACAAATAATCCTGAACGCTCCATTTTGCTTTCATTCAAAGTGTGGATAGTTAAGAGAGATGTAGTTTACTTTGCAGTGTGTGGTACTGTGCCCGGCAGCAGGAAATTCTCTGTTGACAAAGTATGAGGAGCTGCTGCAACAGTAGGGCAGGGAGGAAATTTCTTTGTACCAGCTGCCAGGGTAATTAGTTCCTCACTGAATTATGCATCAGCAGAAGTGTCAAGCAGTGTTAGAATCAGGCAGGTACAGAGAGTGGGGATAGAGGAGAGCTGTCACACAAAGCTCATAAAACCTTGCAATACCAGCAGCCAATCCCACCATATTGGAAGGCCTACAACAAGACCATCAGTAGAACAGCAGAGCAATACAAAGATATTCTTATGATACAACCTGACACGAAAGACAAAATGTTTTAAAATGTATACCTAGTATAACCACTTCTAAAGACAATTAAGTTAAATATATTTTATGCCAAACTGGGTTCTTGTATATATATATATATATCCTTGTTTTTTATTTTTGACTTGTGTTTTTATATGGTCAAAATTGTAACTATCAAATATATTGGAGTTCTCCACTGGGCGTGAATTTTTAGTTCCAACTGTGACTCGTAACAAATGTTACTTTGTGTGTTGGGGGAGGGCAGGGGGGGGGGACATATGGAGTGCTGAGTTTGCAGGAGTAATAGCTAGAAAGAGTTTTGACAGTCTGGTTGATTGCCATCACCACATTGGGACCCGTGAAAGAAAGACAGCTAACGCTACCTAATGAATACTATACAGCACTGAATGTGTGAGAGCTGCCTCAGCAGTGTTAAAAATAACACGAACACTAAGATCTCGTAGGAAACAGTGCTAACGTTAGCAAGCGCAGCTAACAACCTTTCACTTTCCGAGCAGAGATTCCACTTTCTGAGTCAAAGCTAGTTAGCCTAGCTTGCTAGCTTCCACTTTTTGGGAGGAATGACAACTTAACGACATGATGGGCCCTCCCAAATGTTGAATGTTGACTGTCCAGGGGCAGGTATCTTTAATTAAGTTACATAACAAATGCTTTGAATCTTGTTGTAAAAGGGGACATGATGTCTTGTATCATTGTTCGTAGGCTATGGGGCAATAATGTGCTCTAGTCAGTGTCACTTGACGCTGAGAAACTGTTTCCAAAAATATGTTCAAAAATTATTTTAGCTTTTTTTTTAAAAATAGGAATAATATGCACAACAGCTGCAGTATCGGCTTTAGTTTATATTCAGCACAAAACATGAGGAGAATTCAAATTCCAATTTGACTTAGAAATTGTTTGCCAAATGCAAATATTTTTGTTGATTTATTTGGTTTCTTTGAAGGCTCAAAAATTCTATCCTTTATGAGAAATAAAATTGCAAATTTCTTGGAGCGAGCCTGGCGTTATATTCTCAGCAGGGTCATGTCCTGTCAGAACCTTTGTGCGTACTGTCAGAAACTAAGCTATGGCTCTCTGAGCATGCTGCACCGCCACTGTGTAAGTGTCAGTCACCTTGGGCTGGGATGTAGAGGAAATCACAGCAGTGTGAATAGGAGGAGTCTCCCTTTGGCACACAGCACAGATGGCACAACATTACAGCCTGCTTTCCACATAGCCGTCTCATTCTGCTTCTTTAGAATGACTGATGCGAATGTTTAAAGCCTTAAAACACACACCATCCCTTCAATTAACAATCCTATTCAACAGGATTATTTTTTATGGTTTTAACTTAAGACAAACAAGAGGAAGAAATCATTCAGTGCAAGATCCATTCAGCAGTATCAGATCCTATTGCTTGCCATATCACAGTACCAGGGTCTCTTTGCAGCCCAGTAACGTGTCTGCTGAAGTGGAGACGAGTGATTGAATGGGATAACCTCAAAACTCAAGGACTGGGATTGCTATTAGCTACTATATTCTCAGAGGAGAGGCGTTTCAGTCACTGTCTGCTGAGTCTTTTCCTCAGAGCCAATACACAGACACTGACATGCACACAGAAATATGTGAACCCATTCTGGAAGCAAAGCACATACTCACGTAGCAGCACTGCCACAACCAACATCACAAGCAACAGACAACAAGTACTGAACCGTGTATTCTGCACAAAAAGAAACACATACGTCTTATACAAACTGAATAATCCTGAGCCAAACCCCCTCCCTCCTTGTTCGCTCCCAGTGGGTCACGCTTGTTGATCTAAGGCTAACCAGATTTGAATTTAAGATAAGTGTATTCATGATTTCATTTCCATGCATGCCTCCAATTTGAACACATTAAATATTTAAAGTATCCATCCGGTATCTAGGGATGTCGTGTGTCAGTAGCATTGAACATCTGAACTATAGCCTGGGCTTGCTCGATGCTCACTGCTGAAACACTTCTTTATGTTTTAGATGATAAAGGTACCCTGTACTGTGGCTCTTGCCTGATGCATGCTAGAACAGCCCCTCCAACAACCCCCAACAATCCCAAGCAGTATAGAAAATAGATGGATGGGTGATTAGAAAAATCCCTTTAATTGTTGCCACTGCTTTTATTTCTGTGTCCATTGTTGCTTCTGGTGCAGTTATTACAACTCTGTCCCCTCCAGATTATGTTCGTATACAACTGAACACAGTAAACACAGTCAGTATTGTAGGAAAATGTAATCCTGTATGTATTATGTAAGATATCAACATAACAGGGAAACTTTTATATTGAATGTATGCAAACAGTTCACTGCCAACACAAATTCTTCTCAATGACTGCAAAACATCGACTGCCAGTGTATTTTATAGACTTAGACTTAGACTTAGACTTCACTTTATTGATCCTTTTGGGATGTCTCCCTCAAGGAAATTGGATGTCCAGTAGCATACACAGGTATAAAATACAATATAAGATAAACATAGACTCTTAAGATAAATATATAAAATAGGAAAATAGAAAACTGTAAGAAGTCAAATTAAAATATTGCACTTAAACGGTTGATAGAAGAAGAGTGTCCAGATTGTTATTGCNAGAGTCTGATGGCATGGGGGACAAAGGAGTTCTTGAATCGAGTAGTCCTGCACTTGGGAAGGAGCAGCCTTCCACTGAACAGGCTCCTCTGGTTGCTGATGACGGTGTGCAGGGGGTGGCTGGCATTGTCAATAATGTCCAGCAGTTTGTCCATTGTCCTCCTCTCTGCCACCGTCATCAGTGAGTCCAGCTTCATGCCGACAACAGAGCCGGCTCGCCTGATCAGTTTATCACCTAGTTTTCTTTACAATATTCACTCCTGGCAATTAAAGCATGATCACATTAGCTAACCTAAATGAGGTGTTTTAGTAGCCTTAGCCTAACCGCACAGGGCACAAACTCCAGTCTCTGGTGGCAAAGTCCTGTGCTTTATATGCCTCACCAACCACTCCACATCCACAACATTCTCCCTATCACTTCTCTACTTTTTAAGATGTCACACTTTTTCAGTTGGAAACAATGTTGCCAGTTCCAGGCAGAAATTGCATGTCCTCCAAACCAAATTAATAGTACTAGTGCAGTGCCTGTTCAAAACGTGCCTGTTCAGAACGGGCCGATTGCTTGGCCTCCAGTATTGTTGCTTGCAGCTTTCTCGAGAACCGCTCATCCAAACAACTTCACACTCGACACTGCACTTCCTCAGCAATACACCCGCCAAGTGTGAAGTCGATCGGATGAACGGTTGACAGACAGAGACCCCTTCCATTATAGTTAGATACAACTTTATTTTGTAGGAGACAGGGTTGGTTATTGTTAATTGATGATGTTAATGTTTGTTTGAGATTAACAATCCTGTCAACAGGATCTGTTTGAGTAAGTGCATTCTGGGAGTGTAACATGGTTACTATAACATAATGTGATTTATCCCTCTAGCAGGAATGCACACTTAAACTTAAATGCTATCTCTTGGCCACTTGAATAGGATCTCATTCGAGTCATGAACCATGTGAGACAGTGCATATTTAACTTTAATGGTCGTGGGGTCCTAGCGAGTGCAGAGTTTGCAGAATGTGGAGTGCCTGCCAACAACCACTGCCATCAGTTACGGCTGTACCATTACTTAGGTAATGTGTTTCAGGTCAGCTCTTCAGCTGGGGGTTGCTGAGCTGTGTGGAGTTCAAAGAGGTGAGTGTAATGTAGTTGATACCGCTACAGTTCCGCGGTGTTAACTTACCCTGAGGTTGAGATATTGCCTGACATTTGAAATTGATCATTTTCACGAGACAGATCCAACACACACAACACAACGTTTGTGTTCAGTTTTTGTGGTCAGATCTGAGTTGGAAAATGTATGATACACTTAACATAATGTAATGTAGGTGAGATAATCTGTCTCTTCTGTTTCATCTTCTCTTTGTTTCATTTCAGTGAGCTCTGTGCCTGTCAGTGTTGATACATCTCCAGTTTTACCCATATTTTAACAAACGTCTTTCCTCTGTGGCTTTTGTCTTTACAGTAGCTTCTCTGGTAGTTCAAAATGTGTTTGTGACGACCCCTTGCTGGAAATAAGACTTATTTCCATTCAGAAGTTAGGTAGGATTTAAGGCAATATTCCATTGAGTATTGTGTGTGTGTGTGTGTGTGTGTGTTAACATAAGCCTTGGCTTGTGACTTCCATTTTGGTAATACCAGGCTCTAGTTGTTTCTTCTATTTTTGTTCTAAATACACATCAGATCAGAGTAGTATAAAGCATTTTTAAAGAATTGAAGCTGTTAATTCGGTGTTGTGCTTATTGGGAAATTGTTGCTATGAGTGTGTGTAAATGATGTGCATTGAGTGAATCAACACAGGCTACTGTTTCATTTTCCGAAAGAAACATAAAAAAACAAACGTGTTGGCACACTGTATATATCTTATCAACACAAGGAAAAATCTCATCCCCATAGTTTTATATTTGTATTCTGCCCTGTGCATTTGAGCTTAACTGATTCATTTTATCTCCACAGTTCCATATTATAACAGGGCGCAGCAGGGGTACCTTTGGCAGCTATCGACCACGATGGAGCTCTTTGCCATTTAGCCGGCGTGTAAACCAGATTACCTGATCATTTAGTCGTCATTGGACAGGCGGTCTGGCTTCTAGTGTGTGCTCCTGTAGAGATCTCATTCTGTAAGTGTTAGCGCTGGGACGAGGTCCCAGAAAGACCTGAACGCCAGTGTTAATCTCTGCCTGGGCCTACAGCCCATCACTGGGGCCTGTAATCTAGCTGGGGTGATGTTGTTATCTTTAGTGGAGAGTATTCAGCCATGGCTCTTGGCTCCTGCCAGCCGAGCCACTATAGGCCCCCCTTTGTCCATATGCAGCTTTCTCCTTTATTTCTCTTTTCTAGTCCCCTGTGCTTCTCTTTTACTTTTGTTCTATTATTTCCATCTTGACTTTCCTGTCCTTGTTCACAGTCTTTACTCAAGGTTTGTCATCGTGTCATCTTTTTCTCCTATAGCATTTTTTTAATTACATCTTGGAAAATATCTTTAGGTAAACCAATCCAGTTTAGGGACCTGGGATGACCACAGAGATTGTGTTTTCTGGTATAAAAATGTGCGGTTTTGCTCTGTATTGTCTCATACAGCATGAACAGAACTATTTAAAAGCAAATAAGACCAACCTCATATCTTTTCAAACTTCAGTCGGCCAATCTCTGACAGTTCAGGATTTTGTTAGAGTGATGATGCCAATCCACCTCACTCACCCATCTCTGTGACTGAATATAGACCCAAAGGTCAAAGTGATGTTACACTTTTAGTCTTTTTCACCTTTCTCACCAGACAAGGGATTCTCCATCATCAGCGGAGAGCCATTAAGGTGTCTCTTGCTTAATGGACTTGTCGGGAATCCATAGACAGACTGATGATAAATGGTAAATACTAAAAATGAAGATGGTTAGCTGTGGGAAGATGGTGCAGGAGGGTAGGGGGGTTGTCCTGACTCCACACTGATTCACCTGTCAAATAGTGGAGTCTAATCTCCTCTCCAACAACAAATTACTTCCACATCATCACTTCCATCAAAACAATACTCAGAGCATATGAGAATGGCATATGCTGCATACCTGTTACTAAGTATTTTAAAATATACAGGTAATATATAATGCCTGAATGACATATAGCGGAAGATTCAAGGCCATTAAATTGACGCTTGGGCATCCTTATGAATGAACAAGAAAGCAGGATAATAGCGGTGATGTTAGTTGCTCAACATGGGCTGTTACTCTTCTCTATCACATTAGAATAGATAAACCACCTCCCTGCAAATACGGGAATCTGTTTTTGCGTCCCATGAAATGAGTTAATGATTTATTTGCAGTCTACCCTGCGGTGCTGTGAAAAATCTTTAATGCACTCTTATTCTATATTTATAGGGACCCAGAAAAACAAGAAGGATGTGTGTAAGGTGTTGAAGACGGACGGCTGCCGCTCCTTAAGACACCGATCGTCATCCAAGTAGTCAATTCAAACACAGAAATCAATGCAGGATGCAGGAAACTACGTTGTTTTTGCAGTAAGATTTTGAATTTGCCCAGTCTTTCCTCCACTGCTCTTATTTGGGAACTCAGTGACATTAGTATACATAGCTGCACAACTCCAGTCTGCTCGGTCTGCACACAGCATACTACTGTGCATTTCAACAGGCCTTTCAACCTCATCTCTATCGAGACACGGCCACTCTGCATTCGTATTTGATCATCTAAAAATTCATTACATCCTTTTGCAATAGATCAAATATATTAGATATAAGAGTACAAGATACAAGCATACACTGGCAGACAACTAACTACTGTCAAAAAGCAAGACGTCAAAGCTGCTTTGCTGCCAACTGCACAACAAATATCAAAGATTTTTTAATTACCAATATTGGACACTGCAAGAAAGCACACCATGTTGCCTCAGTTGGCACAAGGTACAAACCATCTACAGTGCTTACTTATGTGGTTTGACACATTTCTCCAAAGTAAGGTTATGTAATCACTTAATTATTTCTTGCTCCGAAATATACAGTATGTTGTCATGTTGTGTGTCCCATTGCAGAGTCTGCTGAGTCTCAGAAACTGCCAGACAACACCTTTCTTGTATCATCTGAATAACCTGTCTTGTCTTGCTTGTTTTGTTGTCTGTTTGTATAAAAGCTAAGCCTTAGAGTAAGTCTAGTTTAATTTTCTATTATCTCTGCAACACAAGTTGGGTGTTTGCCAATTTCAGCCTGGTGACTTAGTCAAGGTTTGTCGTTTTCTTCTTCTTTTTCTTTCTTCTTTTTAAAAAGTTGTTGGTTACCCTTTTTGAAATATTGCCAACCACTGCCTTCTCTCTGTACCTGAGCCAGTGTCACAAGTTTACAGCAACAATCGGGCATAAATGCACCCAGGAGGGGCATAAAGCTCAGAGCTGAGTGACACTGTTCAAGACAGATTCAAGCATGCAGAGAAAAGAATGGCTGAACTTACCAACACGGTTCAGTAGCTTCTTGCCACCCATCAGATACCTAGAAGAGCAGGTTGTCCCCCTTTCTACCTTTATCCAGTAGCTTAATGCCAGGGGTCAAAGTCTGGCCACCACATCTCCATCTCCTGCAGCTGCTAGTCCAGCTATTCCAGTCCCACTTCCAAGTCTTTAGGTACAGTGTCATGACATTCATGCCAGGCTCCCAACTGTTACGTGAAGACTCACTTTGTCTGGAATTCCAATGGGATTTTGACCATCCTGTGACAATGTGAGCAGCTGACAGATGACTTAATGCTCTATGACAACATAGGGGAACTATAGCAGACTACACCATTGAATTCCCTACGCTAGCAGCAGAACGTGATTGGAATTCAAATACATTGCTGGGCTTTGAGTCTTCTATTCGTGGGCATTAAGTTCCAGCTTCCTCATCTTTGACCAGCATTTTTACCTCGGACTGTGGAAAAATGCAAATTAGGGTTATGCATCTCAGCATACAAGAGCACTTGAGAGAAATATGAGATGGTTGCTGTTTGTGCTGAGGGTACATTTTTAGCTGACTGGCCGGAATGGCCAAAAGCCATCAATAAGTTCTTTTTCCAACGGTCTACTGTATGCCTTGTGATGAACTTTATAAGCTGGACTCCTCCGCAGAATATCTCACTGAAATTTACATGCAGTATACTTGCCAGGATATGCTACCATGGATTTTGACCACAGATATCATACACTGCCATCAAAACATACCAAGGCATCCAGTTTTAAGTGCCTGAAGGCACAACATCTAGATGATTATTGTTATGTAGGATGGCAATGTCTCCATTGATTCTAACTCCAAAAGGCAATCTCTCTAGTTTATAAAACCCTGCTGGACTTGGATACAGTAGGATGGGCTTTCAGAGTCGAGGGTTAAACCCACTGACTTGTTTGCTGGGTTCATTGCTCTCTTATGTCCAGTTGGGTGGGAGGCTGCTATTCTACCACAAAGTCAAATGTGCCTGTGATTTCTTGCAATTGGGCTTTTGTTATCAAACCTTGCCATTCTTTGCTGAAAGGGTTCTTACAAGGTATGAGGGGATGGTAGCCAGTATTGAACCCCTTAACACCCCAGTGTTAAGGGGTCTTTTGTCTTTGGCGAGTTTCTCAATTCCCTTTTGTTTAATTCTGACAACATTTCTTGTGTAATATTGGCTATCAAGACTAAGTAAGTAAAATATTTACGCACCCTCTCAGTCCATCCAAACTGTCTACTTATTTGCAAGGTCATACTCAGACAGTAAATATCAGATATGGACAAACAATATTTAGCACAGCATTAAACAAATAAATTTAGCTGTTAGGTAGCTGGCAGGTAGACCTTACTGGTAAAACTCCTTACAGGTAAAAAGACACAGCTAGTAACAGCATGCGTAACAACCCACCCTACCCAGGTCAACGATGGGGTTAGCAGAGATGACCATAAGGGTCAGACATTCCAATTTGGGGAGAAAATATGGGAAATAATCCACACACAAGCACAAAATTTAAAAAAACAAAAACTTTGTTTCATATTTTTAGTCAGAGCCTGGGTAACAGACTGCAAACCTAAAGTGGGGACATAGCCAATCCAAGTCTCCCTGTAGACCTGGGCCTGACTGTGACAAATGAAACTAGAGGATGTTCATGCAAATAGCACAGACAGATGCGGCATGCAATGTGCAACTTGTGAAATGGAATATCCTTGTAATTGAAAACATAAGTTATCGCCTCTCTTGCCCCCTCTGGATCCCAAGAAGCTGTTTCATCAAAGGAATCACACTGTGGGAGAAGGGGACATGGCTTTCGAATGTTCTGACTGTTCCAATCTAACAGATTAATGAGTCACACAGGCCTATGCCAACTCTGCCCCAAGGAAAGGAGGACACACGATGCTCCATATCAACAAAAAAGACCTTTCTCCGTCATCAGATTCTACAGATGCAGTGAGATGGCCTGTGAATGGCTGTTTGGAAAAGGGCAAATTTATATTAGAGTTTAGCCAAGAATCTTTGAGCTTGGCTTGTAGTGCTTTTCCATATGTCACCGACTGATTCACAGCCTGCATTTAAGCACCCACTTTATGGTGTAACACAATAAATCTTCACCAAAGCTCTTTGAGACATCATCGAAACAGGGAAATCAGGCTAACTGTAATCAAACTAAAGAACCAAACCTCTTTTAGATATGTTGCTACTGTTGATTATTCAATTATTAACATTACAACAATAATGAGAAATTTGTATTTCCAATTTTACCGATCAAAAGTAATGACAATGTTATACTTAAATGATCTCCATAGGGAAATACTAGGCCACATCATCATCTTATTTCATGTCATATTCTTTATTACATAATTTAATGATATACTTTTTTATGACGCTTAACAGTAACTGGAGAATAATAGCAGGTATATAGGTAACACTTTATAGTAAGGGTACATGAATTATCATGAATTCATGCATGACTTAATGCATGAAAAAGCATCAGTTAATTCATGTAGTACTTCATGAACTATCAGGAATGTACATGAATTAATAGTATCTCATCCATGAGTTAATGCAAGAACAATACATCAAGAGACTGACCAGTCACAGCAGTGCACATGTATTCTGTTGAATTCCAAGTGTTGTAATCATGATTAACTAAGCATTACTTTTACTGACTTCGTCATGTTTGTGGCCCTTCAAATAAAGTGGATTGTGGAAAGTGGCGATTATTATTATTGTTGTTGTTGTTGTTGTTGTTGTTGTTGTTGTTTTGACAAGCAATCTCAGGTGTACAGACAATACAGACAAGTTCATAAACACATCCTCCTTTTGGGCTGTTTAAGTGCCTTATTAAAAGACCTTATGCATCTGCAGTATCATTTTGCCAGCCCACTCCATTAATGCTTAATACATTTGATGTCATGCCACCATCAATCATGTTATTTATCAGTGTTAAAAACAGACCGGGTCACCACTTTATCTGAAGGGCCACAAACACGATGAAGTCATGGAAAAGTAGTACTTAGTTAATCATGATTACAACACTTGAAATTCAACAGAATACATGTGCACTGCTGTGACTGGTCAGTTTCTTGGCCTGTCCCTTTAACTGTAGACATACCTATGAAAAACACATCATTAATAACTCAGAAATCATGATGATTGAGATACCTTAGTTGTTGCATTAATTAACGTATTGTTCTTGCATTAACTCATGCATGAGATACGATTAATTCATGTACATTCCTGATAGTTCATGAAGTAGTACATGAATTAACTGATGCTTTTTCATGCATTAAGTCATGCATAAATTCATGATAATTCATGTACCCTTACTATAAAGTGTTACCTAATAAATGTAATGTATGAAATATACAAGTGGCATACATACATAACCAGTTTTCAAAGGCAGGTATATATTTTTGTAATCGTTATTACAGTGTACCCAGATTTGAAACATCTGGCACACCTGTTATGAAAGTATTTTGAATTTTGAAAAGAACCAAACTCATGGCAAATTCAAAACACCTGAATAAAAAACCAGTTTTGACCCCACAGTCATCTTTCCAAAATAATGCTGCATTTTTCTGCCTCCAAGCTTAGAGCAAAGGCAGCACTTTTTAATGACCTCGGTTTGAGCTGGGGAGTTTGAGAACTTCTTTTTAACTGTCACAGACAGACCCGTAGGGACACAGAAAACCATTTCTCAAAAGAACTTCAGGTTACCGTTTACTTTTTGTTCTATATGCCACCATGCAATGTATAAAAGCAAAGCGTTGACAGGAACATTTTGATCTCTCGACTCCTGTCAAAACCCATATACCATACACTCCAAGTGATGTGAATAGATTTTTGTGTAAACAAAACACGCTCCATATCAGGGTCAACAGTGGCCATCATGATCAAAATGTATACCTCTTGCACACCTCATGTTTCAGTGGTGCAGTCAAAGGTATGAATTCTACTGCATCTGTGGGTGTAACAGATTAAGAAATGTCTCTTAGTTTAAGAGATATTATAAGAGAGAAACTTTAGTTCACTGCCTTTACAGTTTTTCTCAGCAACCAATTATAATTCGTAGTTTAATAGTTAATAGTTAACAATTGTTAATAGTTGTTACCTTTGCGCAAAGCTATAGTATAGCTGTTTCCCCCTATTTCCAATCTTTATGCTAAGCTAAGCTAACTGGCTGCTAGCTGTACCTCCATATTTAGCAGAAAGATTTGAGAGTAGTATTGCTGTGTCTTCAAGAAAGCAAACAAGCGTATTTTCCAAAATGTCAAACTATTCCTTATTTCTATTCAAGAGTAGAAATTTTGCTACTTCTTTTAAATGAAGCATCATGTTGCTGTAGCTTGTACCCAATACTTCTCTACTGTTTATGTGGTTCACTCTTACTTACTACAAGCTGTTGTTGTGCTGATTTTGCAAGCTCAGATATCTCGCTTTGGGCCAGAATCTCCAGAGACACCGACGTGCCTCTATCCACACGTGCAGTTGGAGCTCTCTTCTGACAATAAAAGTTCAATCACTCTGTACCTCTTCAAGAAGGCTCCATCGATGGAAGCATCCTGTTTGCACTGTTCACCACGCTGCTAGTGGCAATTGTGCGTCTCCTACTGAGAAGAGAGGGTTCAGACTGTGGTAACTCCAAGCCGACGGCCTTTCACGATATCATGAAGCCTACTTCAAGGACTGGAAACCACTCTCCATCCTGTGTGCTCTATCTGAAGCAACTGAAGCATTGGATCTCCAGCTGTTTTTCTGAATCTGCATCTTAAACAGATGCTTATCTTAAGTTGCTGCGGGTAATTGCAGGAAGACAAAATGTCAATCTTGAGAAATTCAGACCTCATATGGGACCAACAACACAGTTTTCTAATTGCAGTGTCTCTTTGTTTCATAATGTAGACTGAACTGGCCTTAATGACCTAAACACTTTCAGACAGTTTTTGAATTATAAAGATACAAATTACGCTGACAGTAGTTCTCTATGTGTGATGCAACCATTAACAATTAATGGACTTTGGAGCTTAATTACTTGGCCTTACCACATAGAACGCATCCAACTAGTTCATAAACATTGTGGCAGAGAATACAGATTATTTATCAGCATGTTTATGACAAGAGAAATGCAATTCCATAAATGTCATGTTATTTAATGTAATCTTTATGCTTTTATCCATGAGTTGCAAACAATAAATGGGCTCTGGAGTGTATTTAATAGAAATTCTGAAACAACTGGCGGTGTCATCTTTTATCAACATGAGCGGACTCATTTTACCAGGCAGGGAGAAAAGTAATTATGACTCTTAATTGAAACTGGCAGTGAATTAGAGTAAAGGGAGGGGGGTGAGATGGTCTCCTCAGCATGATGAGGGGAAAATAACTGATTGTGTTATCGAACTTAAATCAGAGCTCCAATAAACCTATACTGAAGTCACAGTGTGCATGCTAGTGTTGCCTTTGCAAAGAATTACACCAAGGGGACCTTTTGGTGGATTGAACTTCACATACACTCTCTCTCTCTCACTCACACACACACACACCAACATCACACATTTTAATTCAACTCCATCTTGCAATAATGAAGCTTACATGGAGATAATGTCGTCCTTGTGGAAGAGGATACCGTTGGGTATTTCACACTGAATAACCGTCACAGAGCTCATCTCCACCTTGATGTGTGCCTTGAAATTGTTTGTTGTTCCAGCAGGAATACTTAAATACAACAGTTGGTGAATCTAACTGGTACTATTCGTGGCTTTAATAAGGCTGGGTGGAGTTCAGACAGAAGCCCTGTGAACGATAGCAGAAGGGAACAACATCAATAATGGACAGGAGATTGAGAAGGCGTGCTCACTAGGCTGAGGCAGAGTGAACAGACATTAATATCAGGCCAAGATAGAGGGAACGGAAAGCACACTGAGAAAAAGAAGAAAAGGCAAAGATATCACATATTCAACATGTAACTGTAACAATTGTTCTGCTTATTACAACAATTACTACAGTTGTGGTTTTATGGTGTCTAAGAGTAGGCATCCTGTATCAGTTGTCAGTGAAGAAACAGTGACATATCCGATGTCTTACCAGTTCATGCTCTGGTGCGCCTCGTGAGTGACAGCTCTGATGTGCCCACTGACAGACAACACAGCTCAAGGGTATGAAAAGCAGGGACTTCCCTTTCCTTAAATTGCTGAAGAAGTCCAAGCTCCACTGGGAACTGATCAGACTGAAAAGTCAACTAGCGAGGAAAAAAATGACATGTCATAATGAATAAACACACAAACTCAAAGTCTTCATGAATGTCGATGATTTAAGACAAACCGGTGAGAACTTTAAGTTTCAGGGACGTTATTTTGTACCCACTTATTTAGGCGCAAGTACTACTAATCCACTCAAAATAATAACATTGTTTTAGCTTTCATGAGCCATCTGCTCTGGCTGGCAGTGTTATAATTGGTATTATTTCAATAATTTGTGGTATTCTTGTTTTCTTCTTGATTTTTGGTGACATCTTTGGTTGTAAGTGGTCACTGCTGCGGCGTTTTGCGCAGCGCTTTGCATCGATCGCTTTACATCAGTGTTGTCACTACTTCTTGTCATTGGAGTGACAGCAGCTTGCAAACGCCAAAACAAATAAGCATGGGCTGTCATAGTAAAGCAGCTGAAGGAACTTCAGACAGCCTCACGTGGCGACCTAAGACTGACCGTGTCTATAGAGATGGAAATATGTGTTTATAATTATTTCGAAACATATTATATTTTTCATAAAGCCATAAGATTTGGAGCAATGGTAATGTTTATTTACAACCACTGACAAGCAGATACTCTGCTAGCTAGTGGATATAAAGACAACAAAGTGACTGCTTACAGTAATGTTAGCTGTTGGCAAATGAGTGCTAATGGAGTTATCCTGAAAGTTACAAAACCAAACTACACAGATGCCCTCGTGAGCTACCTATTACACATGTATCCACCTTGAAATAAAGTTTAAAGTTTGCAGACAATTTGCTAATAGTAAACCTATCATCTAAATGATATGAGTAAAAAGCGAGTTATTTTTTATCTTGAAGGGTAATGTATAATTTTTAAGGTCAACTGCAGACCTCACCTCCCTAGGACCTCTTTCCATGCTCCTGGGAAACATTACTGACCCCTGCTGGTTGACTCAATGACAACTCACCAACATGAAGTGAATTCAGTAGCATGAAAATTAGGTGACAAAAATTGAAATTCTCATATCTTCTGACTGACCTTGAAATACTTTGTCTTGAATGAACTCAGCTCCAAACCAATTTTGAATGTCATTCCACAGCTGCTCAGAAAGACATGATCATTACCATTATATGGCATGGGGTCAACTTGTTTGACAGAATCCTTCAGATTCACAGTGTTGTAGCTGTGAATCTATTAGAAATAAAAGCACTCATAAAGTTCGTTTTCAAACCTTTTATCTTCGAGATAAGAAAGGTCAGAGCTACATGCAGGATCATATTACTTTGTAAAAACTGCAGTGTTGAATCTTCAGCTTGGATCTGTTTGCATGACTACATTAAGCTTTTGGTGAAGAGTCTGACCTATAATCTGCACAGGGGGAGAATTCTGAAAAGAGCTGAGCAGCAAAGCCTATAAATACGTAACTCATATCGTTGTCTTCCCTTTCAACTCACTGAGTTTCCATAGTAGATCTTCCTTGAGAACAATGGGTGGGTGCCCGTTTTCTGTACTCCGTGAAAGAATTATGTTGGGGATCAACGATTTAAAGGTGTACAAAATATGTACGGCTATCAGAAATAATTAATAATTATCGAAAATAATTAATAATTATATTAAATAACTGAGCTTAATTGACATTAAGCCCAACCTCGGGGCACCACCCTTCGTAAAGGGAAAAATGATAGCCAATTGATTGATTCAGTCTCATAAAGTATACTAAAATATCAATTTGGAACTCTGATTAATAATTAACTTAATAACTACAACCAAAATTACCTGATCAATACTTAGTAAAGTTGAAGGATTTGGAGTTCTACATAGCAGGGGTTGGCAGCATTCACTCTTGTGCAACATTAAAGGGACCAGCATATATCCACAAACGTTNTACAGATGTATATGTGTATGTGTGTATGTGTGTGAATGCAAGAAAGGAAACAATGGCTTAATGGGGGACTCAGCCGTGTGCTGGCTGAGGAAAACTACAAAATGGCGGACTCAAAGGTGGCTGCCATGTGGTGGGACCATGTGTTTAAGGTAAACAAAGAAATCAAAGATGGCGGAGTCAAAGATGGCCACCGGGGGTCACATTTGCATATGTGTTAGAGAGACAAAGAACAATGGGGGTGTCAGTGACCGTGTGGGGCACTGAAAATGAGGAGCCACACAAAGGAACTGGCGAAACAGGCGGGAGACTTTGAAACACCGGCCTGAGTCGGGCCTGAACCGTGGTGTTACTCGCTCTGTAGATGTGTATGTGTTTAAAGTGAATTTGTGTCTAATGTGGAGCCAGGTAAAAAGGGATAGTTAGTTTGCATGCAAGACATGATAGTTAGCTTAATGGATGTAACTCCAGCTCTATAAGTACATGCTTGAAGCAGAACTAACATCAACTTATCTGTGTGGCTAACCAATCATCTATAAACACAATAAACCATGAAAACACATCACAACAATGAAGCTCATGTACAAAGTCAAATAACCTTATGCTTAGCTGTGTTATGCTATGCTATGCCCAGTTGAAGTCAACATTACCAGTCCTTTTGGAAAAGGGGTCCGTTGGTGTTGCTTTGTTAGCTGGCGATCCTGTTTGATGAGCCAGGCTGTGAAGAATTGTGGTCCAAAGCAGTCCTTGCTGTGCACNTGGGAGTTTTGCTTTATATATGACCCGATGAGGTCATGGGTCCTGTGTCAGCTTGACCAATCACTCCTGGAAGCTGGGTCAATGGGTGGGGTTCCTTGCATAGGTGTGAAAGACAAAATGGAGGCTCCTGAAAGAGAGCTTGATGGCTCCCTTTGTTCTCACAAGAAGCCATGCGGTCAGTCTCCATTTTGAATAAGGTTTCACTCATGGGCCGATTCCCAACAATTACATTAAACTGTGATTTGACATTTACTGTATGGAGTAGGTTAGGTTATGGGCCATAATGGCTCAATAATGTCATTAAAGCAGAACTTCAAAACAAACTGCTTGATTTGTGGATTTCTGCCTGATTCGTTATCTTCCAGCGGCTGCAGGTTGATGAAATGCAGGAAGAAGAAGAAGGAATCCTACGCTCGTCCTGTCAAGTGTTGGGTTTTATGGAGCCAGGACAGTGACTTTAGATTTTGGCATTGAAAACATGATTTGAACTGAAAAAGGTATGGCATGACCGCATAGCTAGATAGCAAAAGTTGGAAGTTTGTTAAGTGCCTCTTAATGTAAAATGATTAAGTGACTTTTTTAGAATTTTATATTGATGACAGAAAAGAAAACAGTTGGAATTACTTACCGGATACATTATTGCTTCAATAGCTTATTCAAGTTATCTTGGGTTTATTTGTGCTTTTACCAGACAGGAGCGACATGGAGTGCTCTGCACAAAGCAGTGGCCACAGAAACAGATGAAAAAACAAGGACACTGAAAACACGAGATGAGAGCCAGGGCTTGTGTTTGTGTTGGTGTGTGTGCGCATCTGCACACAAGTGGATAAACCAGGTAATATCAGGGCACTCAGCAGAAACAGAAGCAGAAACAGTAAGTGAATGACTGCAGGAAAATATATGATAAATAAAGTAAGAGAAAGAAAAGGATGGTGAGGACGGGCTTAAGGTGGGCTGTAAACTGTGCTGGATTAATTGGTCTTTAGTCTGGATTTAACAAGACAGTGTCTGATTCTCTGAAAGTGGCAAGAAGCTTACCTCACTAAAAGGGTTGTTGAAGGGGAAGACCCAGTATCCAGCCGTTTTCTTTTCAGTGTGTGGACTGACGAGTCCTGTGCATTCTGTGGGGAGAGTATGTTAGCTACGGAGAGTAAGTCAGGCTCAACAACATCTAATGCCTTGAAAGTGAGACATAGGACTTACCATCAATTATGTGTACATAAGGGAGCCACTGAAGAGAGACTGAGACTGGGGTAATGTATTGGTGTTTGCATGAAAGCAGCTGCATAGTGATGCATTGTTTGTTGATTCTGAAGGAAACAAAAGTATAGATTCATTTCTCTGGGCCGTTAAAAGAAAAATGCTCTATCCTCGAGATATTTTTTTGGGTGAAAACACAAAACAAAGGTCTAGACTAAAGGATACAGCAAGTCTTGGCAAATAAGTGAAAGTTTTTTGTTTACATCAGCCCAGTTTTATCTACACTGAGAAAAAGTTGTCATTCTTTAGGTTCATATACAGCCAGTCTTATGAATAAGACTTGAAGATTTTAGGCATTATAAACCTGTACATGGAAGTCGTACATTTATTCTCGCAGCCTCAGTATGTTTCTTGTTATTCAGTGAAAGGTCAGTAGATTTGTCACACATGAGCACAGCTAATTTCCATAACACTTCTTCCTTTCTAATTGTCCATTATTGGGTGTTGCGATGCCCCATTTTGTAAATATTATTTACAGACATTTATGGGCTTTACAAACATAGGAAAACTTTCCTGTTGTGTGGACAGCTGAAAATGGTTATGACTGTCCTCTCCCTGCTATTGTTTTCCAGTGGTGCCTAAGCCGTCATTGTACATACTCACATCAGTATCTAATGTACCATAATGATCAAGCTGTTATTACTGCCACAAATGCAAAGAATGTGACTCATTTAGGTGAGGTACCTCGGTCATAATAATCATTATGTTGCTTACAGCAGTTGAGGAATGAGAAGTCTAAACAACACTGCATGCAGGGGGCATCAGCATGACGCGATTAAATGAGATATCATTTCAGACACAGGAAGCTTATGTGACTGTCGGAGCATAAAAGGGAAAACACCAAGCACAAAACAGAGTAAATTCTACAGTTTTTCTACAGTATATAGGCAACAGCCACTGTATGTACATAGGTACAATAGGCAGCATTTCCTTTCCAAATTATTATCATTATGAATTTTTCTTTGAATAGTCCAATTATGCTTTGCACACAGTTTTGTTGCAATCATTCACACATATAATGCCCAATCATGCTTTCTGTAAACTCAAGATTTTATGTGAAAATCTGTAAAAATCCACCACAGAGTCACAGTTTTTTGAACCAACTGTTTGTTTTCTTGGATCAAATAAGCTCTGCTGTTAGTCATGCAAACGCATTTTAATGCAATAAGAATACAAGTACTAGTAAAAAACAAGTACTGAAGAAGACAGCAACTCCCAAGAGTGCGTTTGGCTGATGTTCACTTCATTGTTCAAAACTGATGTGTTTCAACATTGTGTCTTTGTTTGAATTCGTACCCGCTCTTCTTCTCTCCACTGGATAGACAATCAGGGTCAAGCGTGCCGCTTGCCACTGCATATCGATAAGGCAAAATGCTTCAGCACCAGTGGTCAATAACATGCAATCACCGTTCATGTATTGAAAATACAATTAAATAATCTTTATATTCAACCAACCATGCTCCATCTAAGCCAGTGAAAATCTCCTGTCTTCCTTTGTCTAACTTTGGGTAAGAAATTATGTAATAATAACCTTCAAGAGAACATGAATGGAACCAGTGAATCATATATCGCCAACAGCTCTATGCGATTAGAAAACGCGTCATATGATTTATATTACATCATAGTAAAGATCCAGTGTACATTTCTTTTTTTTTATTTTTGGGTTGAAGGTTCACACTGAGAACTTTTTAAGAACTGATGTCTGACATGGCTTTTAATACACTTAACTCCACATAGTTCTGCAAAATTGTGCAAAGGCATCCATTTCTTTCATAAGAACTTGAATTGTGCCAAGTTTGAGTTCTTTCCTGTTTTCTATCATGGCTGGTACTACAGAGCATGCATATTTTTCTCAGTGGAATGTAGTTGACTCATGTAATACACAAAGATGCCATCAAAGCCTGTTTGGTTGGGATTCAAAGGGAAAGACAGACCCCCCTGGGAGGCAAAGTCATATGGGAGAAACGGCAGTGTCTTTGAAGCCTGAGTAAATGAGGCGCTTTTGCTCATCTGGGGAGTGGAGGAGAGAATGAGTGAGAGGATGCCTGTGATGCAGACAGACATACCTGCAGATGGATCATTTCACAGCAAGGACAAGTGCTATATCACTGCAGCAGCCTCTACATCCAACAACTCATGTAGACTCAGAGGCGGGGAGGTATGAAATGAATTGTGCAACAGCGCTGGTTTGAGTGAATAGTGACGGTCTTATTTTCATATTCTTCAGGCAACATTGAATCAGGAACAACTGAAAAAAAAACAAAAGCGAGGTATGATCTTCTGGCAAAACAGAGCAAGAAAATGAAACACATATTTACAGAGCATGTGAGGTGAGATGTAACTTCGGAGTTAAATCACAAAATCTGTACTTAACAGGCCTACAATGACATCAACAATGTCACTGTTGTTGTTTTTTTTTAATTTGCTCTCACGTATAACTGGAAGCAGAACCCAGTGACTGTAATATACTGCTATGGTACTCCAGACACAATATCTGTCTCCAGGACTGTCTAGGACTGTGCGTAAATTGGCACTCTGAACACCAGGGTGCACCATGGCAAACTGCAATTGCAACCAGGCGAGCTGCATCTCCACAACAATAAAAATGTGTTTGTCAGGCTGCAAGCTGCTTCGGTGTTTATATAGTGTGTTCCTGCGAGAGGGTTTATCATCCTAATTAACTGACATTCGATCTCCTCTTCTCACTCTGCTCAATTAAACCAACTTTGTTTGTCATCAGATTACATTTTCACACATACTGCCATTCGTGTGACACTGTGTACATTATACGAAACTCTACTGTAATGACAGCATGAACAGTTCGTACAGGGACAGCGTAACTCACAGATTTATGAAATGAACTGTGTTAGAGCCACACATGACCTTTAAATGTTCAGCTCTGATGTAAAAAGTTCATTTAGTGGCAGAAATTCAAAAATTTACAGAGGAGCCATCACTCATGACTGTGGAATATTTATGCATAAGGTGAATATGTGAATATAAACAGTAGGGCTCTCTCTCCAATCCATTAATCAAATAACTAAACATGTATTTATATTGTAAGAAATGGCTCCTCCTGGCTGAAAATGATCATTCCTAAAGCTGGTCAGAACAATTGCAGCAGGTAGCCACCTGCTAATTAACCCAGGGTGTATTTTTTGATCCGAGTGCAATTCATAATGAGACCACTGGTTTCATCACCGTGTAGAAACTTAATCCAAAATAATTCCATGACAGCTGCAACCGAAAACTTGCAACTCGTATCGATTCACAAAATCCTTACAAATGCCCACCACTGTATAGTTTAATTTACAGCTCAAAGTGCTGTATGTTCCCTGCTCTCTTATTTTGATGGATTTTTTCCTGTGGGACTAATTATTAAGATTTCCTCGTTACACTCTGCGAGATGAGTTGTCTTCTTCCTAATCTTCAGCCATGTGACATTTGGTGTAATTAATTCCAGTTGAGCCTTCTATTTCTGGCCGCGCTGTCTCTAATGAAAGCAGGATGGTGCAGTTTTATCACCTCCAGCTAACACCTCCTGTTTTGAAGGCAGAGCAGTAGGTTGGAAGAGAACACCAAAATCTTGCCCAGGTGATTCCGGCAAAAACAACCAGTCCAAGGCCATGTTTGCATCAATTAGAAACTGGCTTTAAATTTAGGTAAATAATCTACTCATGTGTATATTCCAGATTTACACAAATGTTTTAAATTGCTTCATTTCTTAAGGATGGGTTTATAGCTTTATGGCTTATCTCATCTTTAATTTGAGCCTAAAAGGTGACCTAAGGATGTTCAAAATAACCTTGTTCTTAATCTCATTGTGTAAATTACAGCAAATCATACAAACTAACTGTCATATAACAAATATTACTTAAGCATTTATTTGTTAGATACTGTTAGGCTGTTAGAGAGGAAAGAAAAATTGTAGGAGGGAGAGTGAAGTATATTATACTGTAGATATGCCTTTTGGCAGTTGAGCCAATGGGACTCCAGCGAACTTTTTGTTTTGTATTTTGTTTTATAGACTTTCAGTTTCTACATCAGATTTCTCACTAACAAGACGTTGACAGTTGTTAGGAAACTATAATGAAACTGTGAGCTAGCTGGGTAAGTTTATTTATATGTACAGCCGTTTCTGAGTGTAAAATACCTTGAAGAAACAGGCTATCACATTGTTCCCAGTCAGTAGAGGAAATAATACCCCCAAACAGTATCTTAAAGGAATAGTTTGACATTTTGGGAAGTGTCAAATGTCGCTTACTCGCTCTCTTGCTTAGGAGTCAAATGAGATGATTGATACCATTCTCATGTCTGTATGGTAAATATGAAGCTACAGCCAACAGTTGGGTAGTTTAGCTTAGCATAAAGACTGGAAACATAGGGAATAGCTAGCCTGGAGATATAATGTGTTAGCTTTAGATGTGCTGGTGGGTAGATTTTGTTACCTTTGGACAGAGCCAGGCTAGCTGTTTCCCCCTGCTTCCAGTTTTTAGCTAGGCTAACCAGGTGCTGGCTGCAGTTTCATGAGAGTGGCATCAATTTTCTGATCTAACTCTTGGCAAAAAAGTGAATGAGTCTATTTTCCGAAATGCCAAACTATTCCTCGATCACGTTACGATCTCTGCTGGTACAGCCGAAAGACTGCACTGCAGTTTTCAAGGTCAAAATGAATTTTACTGCTAATTAAATTTTGGTTTAACTTTCTAAACAAGCTTTGTTGCATTAAAGGCTTATTAGAGTAGCACTTCCCTCAGCCAGTGTTGTGTGTTGTGATGGGACAATCTTTTGGAAAGCCAGTAGACTGTTGGCCTGTTATACCTTCAGTCTATCACCCTACACCAACATGGCCAGTAGAAAAGACACTATCTATGCTATACACAACCAATACATATTTGGTTCACTGACTTTAATGCTTGAACAGAGATGTGCTGAACTCTCTAATTCACAGCTGCACTCAGTAAAAATATAGGCAACATACAAATATAGAAATCTACTCACACAACTGAAAAAACAAACCCTAAGCAATCAGGTCACAAATTGCACAAACTAATGAAATGGTGCTAATGGCCTTTATTTTTCATTGAATATCATTGCCCCATTTAACATATAAAACTAGTTATTAACTATACTTGTACATACCAAGACACAGGGTTTGATAAATGGAGAAAGATATGCAGTTGAATCATGCCTTTTAACGTTTCCGGTAGTCCAATAGCTTTCATGTAAATTTATGAAGTTAACATTTGAATGACAATACTGCCTCTGATGATGCACACCTATTGCTTGAATTTCTGGCGAGTTGGCGTTCTAATTGTGCTCAACATCTGCAGATTAAATAAAATAATAAAGAAAAGAGAGAAATGAAGGGCAAAGGAGAAAGAGAGCTGGAGGGCAGAGGAAGAACATCAAGCTATCTGGAACTGCTGAGCTGTAATTTACTTGAGAGACGACAGGAAAGATACAAGCAGAAGTCCCAGACTGATAGCTTCTGGTTATGAGGGGAGTGGAACATCAGTTATCTGGTGGCTAAGTGACAGAGCGTGTTGATTGTACACAACACAGCCACAACTCTTCGAGGAGGAACGCCGGCTCTTAAATCAAAGAAAATTCCTGTCGTTTTTCTCTTGCCCTCCTTGGCAATCTATTTCTCCTTAATATTTCTTCACACACACACAACCCTGCACTGTATGTTAGCTTGTTTCACACTTTACAAATGACCAGACAAAAACTTTGGCCGGCTCCACTCTGCTATACATTTTTAAACTCAACAGAAAATATGTATGATATGACTCTGTATACTCCTCATGCCTATATGAAGCTGTACGAGCTGTAGGATAACGACGACTGTATCAGCCACAACAGCAAATAGACACTGTGCACTCAGATGCATTTAGTAAACACTATGCTCATATATATATTGCATGTATTCACTTTCAATCCTTTGAATAAGGCAAACTCCGCAAGACTATTTCAAGTAAGCACTTGACACAAGCAACTGTGCTATGATATCAAACAAAAGCCAGTGTTATCCCAACAGCTATGTAGCAGCAGGCAGCAGCTCCCGTGGCTGAAGGCTTGAATTGGGCTGTCAGTGCAGACTTGAAGGAGTAGCACGGGGCCTCAAGCAGCAATTATCAGACTGGCAGCTGCTGATAACTGCCACCAGACAAAACAGGACCGTGAAATATTATCCCTCTCCGCTCAACTTTTTTTTCATTTTCACATCCTCCACTCTCAACACCTTTGCTACCACTCCTGCAGTGGACCGACTGCATGCGCTCCCCCAAACTTCACTTTGAAATGATATCATTGGGTTATAGCTCTGTGTTAACCCAAAATGTGTTTGGTTTGTAAACATGCAATTTCCCAGGCACTTCTTTTGATGATAAGGTTTTTGAATTTTAAGTTTGTGCATTACCTCAGATTGTTTCAATTTCACTTTAAATAAAAGTCAAGTGATATGACATCACACATTTCATAGCCCCCTGTTATCGCAGAAGTAACTCAAGAACAGAGGTGGTTATACCTTATAATAATGGAAATGAGCATCATGATATATACTGTATCTGGGTGATGCATTCAAATTTGTTTCAGCAATTACAGGAAGAATTTCATATACCTCAAACACTTTTATCCTTACCTGCAAACCAAGAGTTATTTGCACTCAACTCCATATTATAAAAAGTGGCAGAAAGTTGAATATTCTTGATAACACTCAAGTAGAAAGTGATGACCTATATGCTATAGGACCAGTTGCTTATAAAACTAAGTCTTATAAGTCTACAGTGAATATTAAACATAGCTGGGGGAAACATGGGGGCATATAGTTTTGCATATGTATTTGTTCATTGACTGTACTACCCCCTTGGTAAAGTGGTCAGTTCGCCTTAAATAAACCAGATGATACTGTACAGTACTCTGCTTCACACAATGTTTTGGACGCACTGAGGACATTTAGTAATCATTCGATGCTTTTACTGTAAAGCTGCCTGCCTGAGGAACAGTATAGCTATAAATATATAAAATATTGTTGTTAATAAAGTTGTATTTTAAAGACAAAAAAGTTGTTAAAAGAAAACATCAGAAGCTATAGCACACCTATTTGTGTCTCATTGGCAGTCGATGTAGCTACCAGTGAAAACATGTAGACCTTAAACCTGAACCAAATTCAACAATGATGCCCTCACTTCAACGTCCATTATCTATGGATTTGAAGTTAATTGAGAGAAACTTTTCCTTATCTTTAATTTAAAGTGAATTAAATTTGGACTAGATGAACTAAAGGATTAGACAAGCTCTGAAGGTGACCCTCTCCTCATTCCACCGCTTAAACTGTCTTTTCTTTCTGCACACTGTGTGACTTTTGAAGAGTAATAGAAAAGAAAAAGATGCTTGAAAGACTGCAGAGTTCCAAAGAAGAATCTATGATTTAATATTGCTGGCAGTTACAGTTGCAACATGTTCTCCATTAAATAAATGAGGTCATAGACATGCACAAACTCCCATCCCTGGATTTGATGAGAGGAGTGTGGGGTTGTGTTTGGCCAGAAGTGCTTCATCAAGAAAATGTAACACATCTGTGCACAGAACACAGGAGATGATGAATGTTTTTATTGTTTTTCTCCTAAAATCTCTCTGAAGCTGCCTGTGCAATTGATTGCATAACAGCTCTTTACCGTGTTTGCTCTGTTTTCCAAATCTTTCTCCCATGTAATAGCATGATGGCAGATGCCGACTGTTGCGCCTCTCTTAACCATTGTGAGTCAATTTTCCTTGTCAGCAGCATTCTCAGAAATGAATGAGATTAGAACACTAATCAGCAGGTGAGACAGATCTCCTTACCACATAATAAGAGGTGGCAACAGATAATATGAGGCAGGTTAAAAGTAAGAGACGACTCAATTGCTTTAATATGCTGATGACAGTTTGTGAGGCATGTTTTTAATGTATGGTATGTTGAGTATGGTATTCTTTAATCTGAATTTCTGCCTCTCCTACCCTGCCTTTTTGTTACGCTGTTTTTTATTTAGAGAAGGTTTTTTGTGCAGTTCACAAACAGACGAAAGGCTCAGGGTTTCAGAAATTTCATAAAACTTTTTAACAACTCATCTTTCTGGGTAAAGTCACTCACAAAGTTGACTCCTCTCTTTTTATAGTATCTTCTCTGTTATCTTTTTTAGGGCATTTCCTGATGTGCCTGCAGGTTTGCAGCTGTGTGAGTGAGGATCAGGTTTTTCCACACTTTTGTGCCGCTGCCTTTGAGAAATGTCTCTGTTTTGACTTCTTGCAGAGCTGAGCACATGTGTCATCTGACTCACACCTGCAGACCACACCAGACACGATGCCCTGTCTGAAGGAGCAGTCCACAAAACAGTTGAGCAGTGTTGGAGGATGTTTCTTTTCCACCTTTTGGTTTTGCTATTTTTCTGCTACTGTTGCAGTTGTGGTCCGGCATGATAGGTGGGCCTCAAAGCCCTCCTTTAGGAGCTGCTTCTTTTTGTGGTGTTTCTGTGCACAGAGAATGAAAGCTCAAGTTTCTCTGTAAGGATGTTTCTGTTGTTTTTTTCTACTTTGCATGGAAGCTTCTCATCCTCAAAGGCGACAGTTTGGCAGAGTAAGGGGGGAATGCTCTCTTCTTTAAGGGTACAGGAAAGATGCTCCCACCCTGTTCTTGTCTTGCCACATACCCAGTGATGCACATGACTGATGTGGTATAGGACAGAGGTCCACATCTCTTTCTCTCATCCACATCTCTCCTGGTCCCTACAGATACCTTCACTATACTGACAGTGGTTTGTTATGAGCGTGATGCATTTATATAGCTCCTCTTTTGCAATCTGCTCTTGACAGAATTGGCTTTGTGACAAAATTTCCCTTTTCCATAGGTTAAGTGGCTGATCGGCACATCCCAAAAACTCCTCAGTGAAAATAACAACTGTAACAACTCAATGGTAGACATAAAGCTCTCCTGACAGAGATTAAAGTCTTCATCCATAGTAACACTGACACACTCTTCATCACTGACACCTTCAAAGTAGGCTGGCAGAATTGATACCATTAAAATTGCAATTTCAATTTATATTTCTATGCCATCTCACATTTGCATGACGACAAAGCGGCAGTTGCATTCATAGGAAGATTCTTTGCACCAAACAGTTGTAATTTCTCTGTCAGCTGCTCCAACAAATGGCAAGCTTGCGATGCACCACGGGAGGAACAGTGCACAGGCAGAGAGCGGTAAACAAAAACAATTAGCTGAATCTAATACAATAATTATACAATGTGACCAACAAAATGGAAAATGTGGAAAATGGAAAAGTATTTGTTTTTTGTTGACACTCTGCAATACAGTCTCAACGCTGTATAGTAATGTTTGAGGTTGCAGTGTTGTATCAGATGCCATTATAATATAAAAAGATTTCTAATTTCTAATGTTTTGTTCCACTATGTGTAAAAATGGTAGTCTCACAGTGAGATGTCTCACTCATGCTACTCGGAGAACCAGGGTTCCATAAATTCCTTTTAATCTGTGGCATCATTCCTGACAACTACGGTGCAAATTAAAATCCCAGTGTCCACAAGTCGTGACAAACCTCATGTAGCCAAATTATTTTTGACTGTTATTAGGATAGAAATATCGTCACAAAGGGCCATGATTGTTTTGAAAAATAATCTAAGCTGGAATTCTTGAAAGAGTATCCAGGGAAACCATCACTTGATCAGCTTGGAGGGAGATAGACTACATGGATGCACTTAAGTAGTAATTACTCTCACCAATACTCCTCTGGTGATGCTGTTGAGGATTTGTAACTCCTTTTCTGATGAGGTCAGGTCCTCATTATAATTACTTGTTTCACTTAAGTGTACACAGCTGCAAACTGGAGCGCAATAACAGGAATAGTAATTAGTGTATTAGAAATTATTAGAAGTGAACTTCAAAATCAGCTGGGAGGAAATCACTCTTTCATTAAGTCTATGAACAAGTCAAACAAATAATGGAAATAAAATTACAAAATGCTGTTAAGGAGTAAATAAGAGGGGAAATCAGCACCATATTCTAAAGCACTTTTGCTATTTTTTCATCCGCCTTTAAACACATGTTGAACATGACACAACTATTGCAGGTGAGGAAAAAACTGATTTTCTCCATCTAGGGAAAATAACAGCGAAGTACATATCAGAATTTATGTTTTTGAGTTGTTTTTTTT
>NTHP01000384.1:517434-543179 GCA_003416845.1 Oplegnathus fasciatus | reverse complement strand
TTTTTTTTATTAAATAGCATTTAGAACCACTATTTGCAGGAGTGTAATCCTATTTCTACAACAATCTACAAGCAATTAATTTACAATTGTAGCTAGCAAATCGCCTGCTAACCCACGTGTGTCAGGCCCTGCTTAAAATGGTCCCTAGCTGCCTCTCTACAGTGTTTGTTTGTTTTGTTGGCAATGTGCTGGGTCATAAAAATGCACTATTATGAGTGTAAATTAGCTTGACAAAGTTGTACTGGACAGTCTGTTTTCCTTGGGTGATCACATACACACTTTTCCACTGATGCCACAGCCCTCAGGTTACAGACAGTCATATCTGAGAGCTGCCCAGTGCAACAGTCTTTATTACAGGTCACTTAATTAAGGGGCTTAAAAGGCACCTTGACAGTTACTGTGGAGAGAAGTGAGGGTATTTTGTCATTCACAGTCCTCGCTCACATTTTCCTAGCCAGTGGCTGAATCTGCAACCATCGGGTCACATCTAATGTGTTGTGTATCACTGTGATTATTCAACTAGAACAGGTTTAAAGACTGCAGTTTTCTAAAAAGAAAAAAAAAATTGTGAGCATCAAACACAAATCTCTGCAGTACAGAGTCCTCTTCTTCTTCTTCTCCTTCTGCAGAATTTTTCAATAGGTATATTTGTCAAGTCTAAAGTAGATGCATGTTGATTAGCATAGTAGTGTATTCAGCTATATAGCATTAACATATTTGTGGGGGAAACATAATTGGATATTCTGGCAGTTTCTGCTCATGGCAAATAAATTATAGTTGAGGTACAACAAACAACTGGGTTTAAGGTTAGAGAAATATATTATTCATGGCTGAAATAGCTATTTTCCCATCTAATAATCAGTCAACACTGACTATTAGATGGGAAACAAACCCCTGGCCATGATTGTCAAAGGCAAGCGCTTGTACAATACACCCATCGACCACCCTGACCTTTCACACCCACTTCACTCTGCTGTATCACATAACACTGCTTCTAGTATTTGTACTGGATATTGCCAGTGAATATAAAGGATAATAGCAGATGGAAACAAAATGAGTAAGTAAATAATACAGTAGATAAATATGATTGGCCTATATCCACGAGGGGGGTCGAGCCCTGCTTTGAGGTGAGCCGTGACAATCTGACAGACAGTGATCTACATTCATTTAGACAACCTTGATTCACCTCCCTTTGTAAAGCCCAGGTCAGGTGAAATCAAAGGCTCAGTTAAGATATAAAAGCATGGCAGCTTATGAAAAAAACAAAAGAAACATAATGCATATTTTGCGATTTATAATAGGGGCCTTTCTGACCGAATTACATATCTGACTACTGCATTCAACTTTCGGGTTCGTTTGGTTCTGTATGTTTACAGGAAAATAACATTTGCAAACTAAGCACACATTCTTGCATGGCTTCTACCTGGTTATGGCAAGAGTTTTATAAGCCATGTGCAAAATGTACCAGTGCGCTTGTTGCAGTTTAGGCCCGCCTTTGACACTTCGGATTGGTTTATGACGTTCAAACAACCTTGAACGTTTCTGCCTGCAGCGGCACGGTTCACACACAATGTGAAGACACGGTAGATCCGGCTAAAATAAACCCTTACTAAACGAACCCACTATCTATCTATCTTTTTTTGCTGCCATGCTATGCATCATTCCGCAATATCTCATCTCAATAGATTATTATACCAATTTATGTAATAGCACAGTCAGAGCTTCACTTGTGAAAACTGAGATGTGAACGTCACAACTTCACACTGAGCGCAGTATGTAATTTGATCCCTTGGGCCAACAATGTACGTTTGAGTGTAAGTATGCATTATTGAAAGAGAAACCACTTTGAATTGTACACTACGTGTGCACTGGAAAGATGAATTATGCTGAAAGCCTTGTGGGGGTTAACTTCTGAGGATATGCATCTGTATTGGAAAATCAAAGATTTCAAACTTATTACTAATTTATTTTACAATACAGCACAATTGTACATTTTCTGATAACATTAAACGCAATAGCAGCAGTATTGCAGTTAAAAAATTTTAGGTTGTGTTTACGATCACACTATTACCAGTTGTGTGACAGTTTCTGGATACTCCCTGTGTGTCTGCAATAAACTTGTGAGATGCACCCCAGGCTGTCTTTTACTCCTTTTATTGGGAGACTTATGGCAGCATCATTTCATGTCTCAACCAAGCATGTCATATGTTCCTTGGTGAAAATGTTAATGTGCAATACAAGGCTTCTGATTCACAGATAAAAGACGAATTTCTGAATTGATATTCCTTTCTGAATATCAATGTTGAGAACATATTGACCTTAAGCTAAAATGTGGACTGGATAGTCCACTTTGTTGCATAACGCAGAGTCATTATAACCAAAAGTAAAGACATACAGCAGGTGGGAAAAAATCAAATGACATAATCTTAGAGGATAATTCATAATGTGGTAACATAAAGGCTGAGCTAATGTTCAACAGTGAATTCGAAGGCTCACGGTGTTGGGAGCAGATATTTTCATGTACGACTTTGTACCCTCTCGCTTGTGATTGTGGGTGTTAATAGATTTTCCAGAGCTCTCCTGTAAACATCAGATAAAGTTTGTTGTGATTTGACTCTTTCTGAGAAACCACTTCAGTCACAATAATGCGTTACTCCACTGTGTTGCATTTGAACATTTTAATAAATCATTTTAATAGACCTGAGCAATTTAAGTAACTGTTTTCTGATGTTTTCAAGAGTAATGACACACTTGGGTTTGAGCATTACTGCAGATTCCCAGTGCATTACCTCATGTGGCATTAGCATAGAGAGTGCGAAAGTGATGTTTGAAATGGGGAGGATGGAAATCAAGCCTGAGAACATAACAGGACTGAAAAAAAAGACAGAATCAGATGTGTGTACTCAGGGAATTTGAGGATTTTTGTTTTGTACTTTTTACAAGCCAGATGGGAAAAGTAGACAGCTGAGGATTGTTTACAGTGGCGAGAGAAAATTTTCCCTTCTCACAGTAATCAAGTGTTCGATATGTGTTTATAAAAGCTAGACAATCAAAACAGCTTTTTTTTCAGCATTCAAACATAAAACAGACATTGTGTGTTAACTTTCTTGAGTTTGGGAAACAGAAAGAGCAGTGAGAGACTGCATCATACTACAGTCTGGTGGAATTAATGATTCTGCAAATGACAAACAACATTTCTTCTGTTGGAATGTTATTATACTTCACACTGAAATTAAAGAGCATATTCCCCAAACTAGAGTGTTTCAAATTGAGAGACTTTGGACTTACAAGCATCGTGTATTGCATTTCACGGGGTGCAAGACGGGTCTTGTTAAATCTTGGTCCCAGTCTGTGTCAGACTGTATGATATCAGTTTGGTGCATGTCATCTTAGTGCTACAATGTAAATAGAAAAAAAGTAAATGAGAGCATGTCATCAGCTGCTGCCACAGCTCCACAACGTTTTCTACTTTGCCAGAGTGTCACAAACTGCTTTTTCGTTTTGCCTCCATCGTTTTGGTTTGTGTGTGTGTGCGTGAGTGTTTTTTTTCTAAACTCTAAACATTCCAAAATGGGGCTTGAGAAATGCTTTGCGCTGGCCAGTGTATTCTGCGTCATTTCCTGTCATATCCTAATTGGTTGGTTTGATGACGTGGGTCGTAGCAGCAGTCACACTGTGAGAACGACTGCCTTTAGTTGCCGTAGCTCCAAATCGAAACGAAAAAAGTACCTGCACATAGCCATCTTGCTCCCAGTTCTTCTCTAATTCTGCATGGGCTTGACAATGCTTCTTATGACAAATGTTCTTCCTCTTTTTTCGTTATGTTTGTGCAGCTTACTGATACTTTGCACCAGCAAAAAAATTATGGATGTGTGTGTGCCTCCCAATGACTGCTGCTTTTTGTCTTAGACAGTCCAAAATTGCACAGTGTAAAGGTGGCTTTAATCAGAAATAAAAGTCTGTCAACTGGATAGATGTGACAGCAAGATATAACCTCTTCAATTGCTGGCAATGCCGTAAATGAACCTCAAATGAACTTACAGTGTCCCAGCTAAATGGAAAGAAAGACAGAGTCAAATAGTTTTACAAGCAAGAAACAGGAAGTGGAGGGTTGACAGTGTATCCTATACCTCATACCTCACTTTGGCACTGACATCTACTTAATGAGTTTCAATATACAATGCGTCCATTCTCTCTAAACCAGACTTAGGTAACTTCAAGATAGTTCATAGGCTAAATACAGAGACGATTCCCTTACACATATTAGTCTAATGTAGGCTTTAGAGAACTCTTCCTCATTGGTGAAATGAGACAACACTGCAATCTTCAAAAAGGTCCATAATAAGGTTTCTCTGTACAGATGGTAATGAAAATTTTATTTCATTATTAGACCAGGGAACAAGCAGTCCTTCTCAAGTATTATTCAAATATCAGGGAATTAATCAATGACTTGATTTCATTTGCAGTGCTCATCAGTCACTGATGTGTGTTTTAACAAGCATCAAGCCAGGTGAAATCAATTTGAGAATGTCATAATGATTGGTAACACCACTGAGGCTTGATGACTCATGAGTGAAAAGCAGCTAATCCTCATTTTCTTTTGCTGGAAGCTGAATGGGGCTCTTCTCTAATTCTATTTCAACGATGACTGACTCATTTCTGCAAAGAATACCGCAGTCTGCTTTTTATCTGTTTGTCTTGCGCATTACACAGAGGCTTACTTTTTGTCTTCATTACCTGATTCCAGCATTAGAGCCCAGCCCATTGCATTTTCATTATTTTCTCATTTGTTGACATCCCATGGGCGGTGCAGCATATTGCAGGAAGCGTCTTTAGGGGCTGGTTCTTAGGACAGTGAACATATCACTGTCAGCACATGGTATGGTTTCAAAATATATGAAAAATGTGTGTAATAGGGTTGCTTGATGCAACCATTTTTTAATTTTTTTTATTTTGATGATGACCAGAAATTATATCCTACACACTTGGCCCAAAGTTCATTGGCTTATCTGATAAACCTTAACAGGTGTGGGGTATTTCATAGCAGTTAATATTACAATTGCAACGATTTGTGTGGCTTATAAAATTTGAGCTGAAAATCTCATAATATGAGTCAAATTATCTTTTTTTTGTACATTAATAGTCTAGCTTTTTTGGGCTCATTTCAAGTGAAGAGGGTTAACCAGTTAATATAATGAAACCTAAAGTGGCTGACTAGAAGGTAATTTGTGAGTTAATTTTTCTTTCTGTCTTGTTGCCACCAAATTAATGTCTTCCCTTTCACCTGCTCCTGTGACTTTTGTTATTGCTCCTCCTGTCCTATCCAGAATCATTTTTCTGTCCTTTTACCTCTTTCACTGAGTAATTACAGGCTAAAAGCTACTAATCATGCTCCAGTCTGTGAAAGTAGGCTTATGACTTTCTAAGTCTTGAGCAAATAATCCATACTAAAATACACAAGATAATACATGCCATAGCTCTCTGTGAAGCAACATGCCTGTAAAGTGTGCATAAATAGATAGCAATCATTTAAAATGTAATTGATATACATCGTAAAAATATCTGTCTACTTGCGCCCTTCACAGGTAGGTCAGAGAAGTGGATTAGGTACAGAACAACACCTCTTGAGCTGGTAGGCATTCAACGCTTTGCTTAAGGGTACACAGGGCAGATGTTTGTGTCCTCTCCTTCAGGGGCAGTGTCACAAAACACAAGGCCATCCTGCTGCTCCCAAAATAGAAACTCCAGCTTGAGGACAAACTGTGGAGAGCTAACTGATGGCAAAAACTGGACTTTGAAATTGATACATTCTACAGTACCAATCGATACGGTTGTAACCAAGTGTCTTGTCATTATTTCTTAAATCAGACAGATATGGACTGAATAATTACTCATTTATTCATTTCAGAGTGCCCTTAATTTGTCTCTATGTTACGCTAGACAGACTGCCAATCACTGTTACCACATCATTCAACAGAGCAAGAGAAATACATCCAAAAATAACTCATGTTTCTGAGTTAGTTTTGAGTGCTGCCTGTGATATTGTTTTAGTGTAGTTATCCTCCTGTTTGAGGAAAAGTGTATCTTTTCTTCGGGCACATTCCTTTCATCCTCATGTGGCATCATTAGCTCGATAGATGTCCCTTGTGTAACGCAGAGAGAGGAAGACTGAGTTCAAGTGAGAAAGAGAGAGACCTTGTTGTTGCCATCCCATAGAAAGGGAGAAAGAGTTGCGGACTGCACCGTACAACCTTCACTGAAGTGGTTATTTAATGTAATGTTGAATTACAGAACGACCATGACACCACAGCTCTCCCCTATTTTCTTTAACTTAAATCATAGCCAAGGGGTTTCACTGCAAGACAATTTTCAAGGAATTCAGACATTATTTGTGACAATTACTGATGAACTTGTACTGTTGCATAACTTGGAAGTAAAGAAAAAAATCTAATATTATAATGCTGGAAAGGACACCTTACATGCTGTATGCAGTCAGTTAGCGCCCGAACTATTTCAAACAATTATTCCATATCAAAGTCTGATCATTTGCACAAAATTAAGGTTACACAGTTTAAGCAGAGCAAAGAAAAAGCCCTTAAGCGCGTTTCAAACATCAGTGCCGTCACTCCTGAAATTGGCCCTGTACTTGCAGACATTTGCAGCTAAAACACACAACAAATTGCAATTCAAAGCATTCAACCACAACGGTATGTCACCGAAAAGTGATCAAAGTAACTCTGGTCCTCTATGCCATCAGTCTGGAAGTAACAGAACTGAACTATACTTAGAAATATAGGTATGAATGTCTGCATTTTCTGCTTCTGTAAATACATTAATAACCAATATGGTCTAACACCAACAATAAAGTCAGTAGAATTCCATCAGAAACCGTGTTTGGAAGTACATTTAAACAGAAACTAACTGGCAAATAATAAAACTGCACTATTTAACCGTATATCAAAGTACAAGAAGCTACATCTGCGGTCCTGGCTTAATGTTTTGGTGGTCTCAGTGGGCAGAAATGTTTATGCAATTTCATGCCAAAATAGATACCAAAATTGTGCCTTCTGATTTGCATAAACATAGCCCTAGCTGTGCCACTCTTCTCACCTCATGCAAGTAGGGTTTAAGGAGCAATGCACTTACAGGGAAATTAAATGTACATGACGCCAACAAAACTGGAAATCTTGCTGTGTTTTTTGGCATACACCAGCTTTTATTGTGCTTTTTTTTGTCATCCGTGTTTGATTTTCAGCTTCTAAGTTTGTCAGAACAATCTCCCTAAAGTGTTGTTGGCAGATGTTACAAATCTACAGACATAATGTTTTAATCTTTTGAAATAGTTTTATTTACATTAGCAATATTTTCTTTTTACCTGAATTTTGACAGATGTTCCTTAAGCTGTTGTTCGTGGATTACATTTTATTCATATTTTTTTAACCTAATTAGGTCTTTCATTATGACTGATGTCAGAGAGTCCAACCTCCAAGCTGGCCCTAGATCTACAGGATGTACAGGCAGCCAGGGATTCTTCCCAGTGCAGCACTCTCTTTTTTTATTCCAGTATTTGATATCTCCTCCAAGCCTCAAGAGCCCTTGTACCTCGTCAGTATTCAGATTTCCTGTTAATTAGCCTTGATTAACTTCTCCTCTGAAGCTCTTGGTATATGTTTGTCCATGCATGCTGCTGGTATCTTATTTTTACATTATTTTTCTATAACCCTAGATACATACTCTAATACATACTCTAATACATAGCACCAAGAATTTCTTTTAATCATTGCACTTGACTTTATTTGCTCATCAAACACACTTTTGCAAATGCTGGATGAGTGACTGGTTTGATCAAGGCAAGAGTCAAACATTAACATGTCACAGCGGTTTCCACAATCTTATTTTTATTATTCTTACATTGTATATTGCATCAAGTTCTGTTAAAAGATGAGAGATGTTAAAAAGTCAAACTGTGTCTGCCTCGAGTAGATGTCACTGTAAATTACACTGTAATAACCAATTTCATACATTTGTTCTTCATGATGACTTATCTAAGCATGTTTTTCTTCAGTTTTATTTTATCGAGGATCTGTAGCTTGAATGTTATTTATCAAGTCTTTATTTTGTTTCTATAAAAACCTCATTTTGTAACTCGATGGATAATGTGGCACACATAAGAGATTAGGCAATTCAGGCAGCAGGTGGTGAGTGAAATTACATTTTTCATATTGCCTCACTATTGTCTTATAACTTACATATTGAGTTGCCTTTACATTATAAGACACAAATAAAATTACCAGAAATTTCACCCTTAATTATCATTTCTCATCCAGAAGGAAAGGAAATTCATGACTAACTTAAAATACTGTAAATGAGCCAATTTATTTATATTTACTATACTCTGGTTCTCCTCCTTAATTTGTGTGAGTGTGTCGGTAGGTAAAAGTGATTTGATATTTTTTTCAGACCACATTTAACAAAATGCTGTGATCAGCTTTTCCCCTAAAGGACTGGTTAGCAAATGTGGTAACCATTAACTCCCTCTTCAACCCAATCTTTAACCAGCAGTGCTGCTTGTGTTCTCCGATGTGTGCAGTGAGCAAGATACAGTGTAAGTACAGATGCAATAAACATATATGCTTTAAACAGAATTGAATTACAGTATATGACTTCTTGTAATGTAAAATGGCTGCCAAAACCACTGAGAATCAACAACTTTGCAGCTCCACTTTCATCTCATTGTGTTGCTTATTCAGAGCAACAAAATAAAAACAAAGTTGCAGCCGCAGCACTCAAACCAACACAAGCTGATTGGATGTTAAAGGCAAGTGGGAAATGGCCAAAGAACCAAAGTAAACAAGAGACTGGTGAAAAATGTCCAAAATTTAGCAAGTCAAAAGAGTCAAATAGTTGGAAGGCCGATCTAAAACACTATACCAGACCTAAATTCTTCAGGTGGCCAGAAATAGGGATCCCCGCTACATTTCATGTAGGCATATGTTTGAACATGAACACTTTAGCTATATCAACTTAATAAGCCAAATGCTGCGAGTTAATTTTGGAAATTTTCTTTCCCCAAATGGAAAGAAATCGCTTTTATTGTATGCTAATGATAAATATGTCAGTCAAGGACTTCATTCCTGCTTCTATCTCTAATAAAAAAACACAATATCAAGTGACAAAAGCTTGAATGACAACATGAAAGTGCATCTTTATACCTTTATAAATGCTACTTCTCACTTTCTCCCCCATGTCTTGCTTGTAGTTGTGAAGTGACATTTGTCATGGTAACCACTGATTTTTCCAAATATGTAAACAGTATTTCTTTCTAACTTAAACTCTAAACATACTTATCCATAACAATCTATGGAACGGTGTCCACGTAACTAGAAACAAATAGCTCAGACCTCACATCTTAATTTCAAAAGGACTGTAATTCAGCTCTGCAGCTGACTGACATCCAGTAATGCTGGTTTGTCTTTTAAGGCCAGAATATGAACATAGCCTGAGATGTGAAACAGTGCTGCCAGTTATGGGAGTTAATTTGAAGATAACCATTTAGTCTACGCTGGTGCTACCCACCGCTGCTTAATTATAAGTTACAATGTGATTTCATAGTTGTTTATGATCACCATCACTCATACAATACGGAAGCAATCACTCTTTGATGGTGATTATCCAAACATGACATTTCTGTGTCTGAAAGTTTTGCCTGCAGGGCTTCTCTTTACACACTTCATGGTTGACATGCCAGTAATAATTACCGTAACCAAATCAGCATCCCTGAATGTTAAGCAGAATTACGGTGAATGAATAAAGAAGCTGTGTGATTAAAAGGATGTTTCATTTTCATCGTAGAATCCTCAGCCACCACTGGTATTGGACCACACCTCAATGCTTGTTATGTAAATGGACCACTTTTATTACAGCTAATTTGGTAATAATTAGCCTGCCACTGTAGTATAATTGTGTTTTGATATGTGAATTCTCAGTAGATTTAAATGTCCTTGGATGTGTTTTGTTTGCCTTGTTTGTCAGTTGCTCTGAGCTCGGCCAGCTTTGTGGCCTTTGTGTCAACCAGAATAAATGCCTGACTGAGACAATGTAAACCAGGATGGTGGCTGTGTTCCTTGCTAGGCAACAGTGGGAAAAGTTGCTCCAGTACTGAAATAGCAAACATAAAACTATGGAACAGAGCAGCAAAGATAGCTATATGCTATCATGTGTAATTTGGACATCTGTACAATTTGTTTTATAAAACTGTAATCAGTAGTAACCAACAGTCAAAAGCATGATTTTATATTTCTAATTGCTCAAATACTTATTGTACTTATAAATTGTACCTGGAATAACCAAGTAGTATGATGCTGACAACGACTGGCAACGGCGCATGTGTTCGGTTACTACAGAGTGAACAAATGGTATAGTCTGACTCAGCAACCATCACAGGGATCATGCTTACAATTTGGGAATTGGCACAGGTACAAATAAGCAGGGCAGAAGCAGTTTTTATTTTCCTGAAAAGAAAATGGAAAACAAACATCAGAGGTACAGTAGTAAGTTTTTTTTTTTATTCCTCTTCACTTTAAGAGGTGTAAACACAGAGCCCACTGGAAGGAGGAAAAACCAAAAGAAACAAGTTAGATTATATATCAGATTAACACTACAGAAATGTCTGTTTTGCACATAAAAAATAATATGGTTTTATTTGCTAACCTGTAATAGTAACAAAGCAATGCACCTGCAGTCTTTGTAATGACTCTGCCACATTTACTTCTTCAGTAAGTGCCACCCCACCCCCCAGACTATTACAGCTGTGTAAAAAAACATGTCTGCTAACCTCAAGGAATTCACTAAGTGGAATATGCACTGCAGGGATGTATTCCCAGCAATTTCATGTAGTGGACTGTGTCAAGGGAACCTGCAAAGCTTTTTACACACAAAATGTCCTGCTCCGGAGGGAGCAGAAAAACCAGAGAAACAAGCAGCCAAGAGCGGGGTGGCCAAGAAAAGGAACGGTAGGAAGGTCAAACAAATCAAAAGCACTGCAGACTGCAAATTAAAAAGTAACCAAATATGTATGGTAGTTTACTGAGAAAGCACTCAGTAATAGTCACACTGCTTGAGGCTGCTTGCTATTACAGATGTTCTTGTCCACTTTGAACACGTAACTCTGTCTGTCCCTTCAATATTAAGCCAGCAGCTGGTTAGCTTAGCTTAGCACAATGACTGGCTCTGTAAGGTAACAGAATCTGCCATATCAGCACCTCTAAAGCTCACTAATAAACACCTTATATTTTGTTTGTGTAATAGATAAACCAAAGAGTGAAAACTGCCCTTGGACAGAGCCAGGCAAACTGTCTGCAGTCTTCATGCTATGCTAAGCTAACAGCTGCTGGCTCCAGCTTCCGAATGGACACAATATGAGCATGGTACCAATCTCATCATTTATCTCTTGGAAAGTGTCTTTTTCTGGTCAGGAACAAATATATAATTTGGTTTTTACCACAGCGCCCAATTAGGCCAATTAGGATAATTTTGAAAACGTCAGAACATAGTGGGGAGTATTGTTCCCTCAGTTGCAATAACATTTTATCATGTTTTGTTGATTCCATGCGTCCTCGTCCATCTGTTCATCTCTATGTTCATCCAATGGAGATGAGCAGACGGATGTGGACACATGGAGATTTATCAAAAGATCCCACCAACACCTTCACCCCAGCTACCTTTTACACTGTGGGAGCAATAAGCCGGAGATGACTAAACTGACCAGTCAGTGAGTGGCACAATGTGACATTTTGTCTTTCCGGTCCCCTCACTGCCCTATTCACCTATTTCATCTGTTTGTTCTTCAATCACTTTCACCCCACATGGCTACAGATGGCCAAGGAGCCAAAGAATATTGAGGTTTTGTGACAGATCCGCTAGTGTCTCATCTACTCTTGTTTTCCTTTCTTCCTTTATTGACACAACATACAAAAATGGCCTTTCTCTGCCAGAATGCCAGACTCCCCCCTCCTCTTTTCTATTTCTCTCCCACTTGCTTTCACTGAAGCCTAATTACATGGTGGACAGAGTAATCGATACAGGAGAGAGTGAAAGTCCCCAACAGGCAGCTTGAGGACCCTCTTAACTCTCTTCAGTTGGCCCTTCTCATACTTACACTTGCACACTAGTGAGTCATCTTGACTTTTTGCAGACATTAGACCCAGGCTTGCCTATTCCCATAGCGGACTCCATGCTGCATAAACAGAGGAAGTGCATTACACTTTACCCTAGGGCAGAGCAAATACACATCTCTTGGAGAAAAAAAGTAGGGAAAAGCTGTGCGGCCTCCATGTTGTTGCTATGCAAATGGTTGAACACAAAGATTATGATGGACCATATTTATTTTTGATGTTAAGTGCACTTATACTCTGTGTTGTTTTGTTGGCCATGTTGTCACTGAAATACAGTTTGACATGTCAGCAGACAACAACACTGTAATGCTGAAAAGCTTAAAAGACTGAAGAAATGCTATCGAGTTAGCTCCAGTAAACCTAGCATGCATGTACCGATTTCACAGACAGATTATTCATTCCTTTTTTATGCAGCTGAAGTAGTAAGAGAGGCTGCAATCACAAATCGTGATTTTTTTTAGTTCAGGGTACAGAGCTACATCACACGTGGGTGTGATCAGTAACATTTGAACCTTTTAACCCACAGACAGATTATCATTACGATTACAAACAAATTGTTCACTGAATTGGCCTGTATGCCCAAAATATCTTATAGGCTGTAACAACACTTTGTTTCCATAAATATGTTGGATTGCTTTTGTATCCTGTCACATAACAGTGCGGTGATCCAAATATTTTTTTGTATTAGAATAATTATAAAGAAGGATGTGCGAGATAAAGAGAAATGTGTGTAATTGTCTGTGGTAATGTTAGCCAGTTGTGTAACTGTCCAAAGGATCTCAAAAAGTATTTGTAGTCAGCAACGCCTTAAAGATTGTGTGGGTCATTTTATAATATGCGAGGCTGATATCAGTGAGATAAAATCTCAAACAGTAACCTTACATACAGCCTCATTTCCTCTCAGTCCCTCGTGCATAGGTGAGCAATTTGAACCTCAATGTGAAAATGGCATACATCCACTAACAAGGAAAACTACTATATCACAAGGTAATTAGAGAATGTAAATAGTGTCAAGAACATGGTTTAATTTCATGGAAGTCATAAGGATTATAACTTGAAAAGGAAATGAAAACATAGTTATAAAATATACATTGGCCAGCAGCTTACAGACACCATCAGATCACCATTATTAGGCTGGCAGTGTCAGTAAGGTATACTTACTTGGCAGGCTAAGCTAAAGTAACTGAATAATTGATTTGTCCTACGCTTTTCCTACACTGTAGATAAACTCTTAAAATGATTCATTCTATAGACAATGGATCACTGTTTGGATGAAAGGATGAACATGCTCAGCCTCTAGCTGTATCTTTCAGTCTCAGTATAGATTCCCATTTTTAATTTGTGGTCTGACTTTTCCTTTTTCTCTTTTGAATACACAAAAGACAGGATTGATGTAACCTAAATGTTCACAGACTTAATTTTTTTTATATGTAGATGAGAATATCGATGGTCTCACAAATTATGGTATTTTTCAGCATTGTGTTTCATGAAACAAAGAGTAGAAATTACATTAAATCAACTGTCCTGATAAAATACTTTTCGCTTCCATTGGCAGATTGGAGCTTGTATGCAGCTCTGCAGCTCAATCTTGTTTTTACAAGTGCACCTCTAATTAATTCTGAATGACCTTTATTGTTAGACAGAATTTCAATAACCGTCATTTGAAACATGCACCTTTACAAACTGAAGGAGTGTAATTTTCTGAATTTCAGTAGCAGGGGGTGCATGAGTTCTCAAGAAAGAACAAGTCTATTGAAAATTTTAAAATTTTACGATGGCAGAAGGACCCGGTAGCCTTCTGTAACGTGTCTAATTTTAGTGTGTGTCGATGGTGAGCAACAACTCATGCAGAGGAATGAGGTTTTTTGTAGAGCTTAGCAAAAGATGAGTTTTTCCAAATAAATTGTTAACTGGTTATAATGATATCTACAATATTTCACTGTTAAAGCTGTAGTTTTGAACAGATGTGTGAGATTACACAGCTTGTTGGCATCACTAAAATAACACTCACAGAGACAAGCACACATTGAAGTACAGATGCTGTTTTGAGATTAATTTTTTAATTTTTTTCAGATTTTGTGTTGAATTAATTTAGTGCAAGTTACATAATGTGGACTGAAGGTTTCCTCTACTCATTTTACTATTGTAGGTCTTGATTCAAGGGTTGCCATAGCAACTTAGGCCACATGGATTTGTTGTTTTGTGACTTTTAGAGGTTGTTGCAATATTAGAAAAACAAGACAAAAAACAAGACTTAGGGCCTATGTCCACCAAAGCATTTTCTCCAGCGACCAGTGTATTTTTTGAATTGTTTGCAATGGGAGCTCCGCGTTAGAGTCTGCAGCCATGCTAGCGGGTGTTTGAGGCTGTACTCAAACACAGCAGTGCTTTAAGCTAACATCGGCGTGCTAAGATACTCACAATGACAGCACTAGCATGCTGATCTTTACTAGATAATGTTTACCACGGTTCACCATCTTAGTTGGCATTTTTGCATGCTAACATTTGCACTAAACACAAAGTACAGCTGAGTCTGATGGAGATGTCATTAGTTTTGCAGGTACAGTATTTGGTCATAAACCAAAATATTGGAGAAATAGAAGTGTTGAGCAGGTGATGGTACTAGATAAAACGTCTGGGGATTCACCAAAGTTATTATAGGCTAATTCATTCTGTCAGTACCAAATTTCATGACAATCTACCCAATAGTTGTCGAAACATTCCACTTAAAACCACAAATGTCAACCTGCTGGTGGCACTAAATAAAAAGTCAGGAGATCACCAAAGGCTTTAAGATATGATAGGAAACATGAATGTTTGAACACACAGCCATGGCAATCCATCCAATAGTTGTTGAGAGATTTCAGTCAAGACCAAAGTGGTGGACTGAGTGAGCAGGTGGCCAAGCGACCACGTGACAGAGGAGACATTGCCATCCATAGCGTGGCCAAAAATATTTCATCTTGTGCCTTTAAAGCCAGGACACTTGTGTTTTTTGTACTGTCAGATGCTTTTCACGGTACATGACTGTATACCTATATATAAAGGAAGCTCAAGTTTCTCGTGGATTTAAAGCTGGTGAAACTCAAATACAGATGAAGTGGCTCAGCTTCAGTTTACCAGCATATGTATACAGCAATAACACTATAAAACCAACTCCCATTAAAAGAATGTGAAAAATATCTGACCTTTTCTCAGTGTTTCCTGCTCTTGTTACTGGCAGCCTGAGGAGAGAAGTAAGAACGAGTGGCCTATGACGCTTTCTCATCGGGGGATCTGATGATCCAGAGGGTTTGGATGTCTCTTGATTAAAATCTTTGTAAGTGTACAAACCTGCAACTTATAAAACACGGAATAGGCTTGCTCACACACACACACACACACACACTTTCCACGTGTCTTGGAATTGTAATTCTGTATGAAAAATGCAATTGTTTCAGTGAGTGATCTAGCTCCTGTGGGAACAGTGGTCAAACATCAAATATGGCGATAAATAATCCGGTTTTAACAGGTTGCCTCCCCAATCATATCACCCCGAATTCATCAACGTCTATTTTTAGCCGAAATGATTCAAGTGTCTCATCTCAGTGAATCATTGCTGATAGTGAACCTCTCCCTTCTCATTTGGCTCCCTCTCAGCCCCATCTTTGTTCTGGCCACGTCTTGAAGGCTGAACATGGGTGTACTGACACTACAGGATGAGAAGAGAGCACAAAGCCAGAGCTAATTAAAGAAGGCAAACTTCAGCGGCCTTGTCTCACTCTCATTGACCTTTATCAAAACACTGGCATTCATGTCGTGCAAATGCTGGCACACTCCACCGAAAGCAGTGTAGGGGAAGAGGTAAACAAACACAGCCTCATTAGATTGCACCAGAGACCGTCCTATCACCCTGGTAATCTTGTGATGCTTAACAATTCCGCACACCCCCCACTGGGGATTTTAAGCTGTGGATGGGTTAATGGAAGCATTACTGATGGCAATAAATTACAAGTCACATTTCATATCACTAGATACAAACAACCAAAAGTAATCAAACTGTTTGAAACACTTAATTATATGACCTTCATAGCTGACCTGCTCTCTGCTTGCTGTAACTTTGTTTGTCTGCTTTTTGCTGTGTATTTTGTCAACATTTTGGGTGTCATTATGCTATTTCGACTTACTAAACTGTTGATGGAGAGCTGATAGAAAAGGTTCTGATATCTATTATTGCACCCAGGATTGCATTGTGTCTGTGTGTTGAGTCGAGCAGGATGCATCACGTAATGTTAAAAAGAGGTTTACTTACTAAGGCTAGACCACCAAGGTTATAGACAATTATGTAGACGGGTATACGTACTGTATGTTATATAGACAATTTGGCAAATGTTCAACCTAGTGGGCAGATATATATAGTGAGTGGCTAATTAGGGTAATGAGGGGCAGGTGACAGATGAATGGTGGGAAGAGCTGGGGACAACTGCTGGGGACCAACGGGCAGAAAAAATGCAAAAATATCTGCTCACACAATTATGGTGTCAAAACAACAAAACGACATCCAAACGAGAGACACAGTTAGGCCTTTTTCAAAAGCACAGGTGCAAATAATAAAATGACTGATGGCTGGATTCCATTTAGCTGCTTCCGTTTCAGGGTCCTGGTATTGTTCAGGCTCGCTCAGTGTCACACTGTCACGGCTTACCGGGACACACAAATAGAACGGAGCCATTGTTGAAAATGCCATAACAGAGTATTGATAATATCTGGTAAATTTTCACCAAAATCACTGATATCTGAAATTTTGATGTGGCACATGGATGAACAATTGTACAAAAGAACTGTATGGTGCCATCACTGGGCTTATCAGTAACTGCCTGATCCTGTGCTTAAGTCATGAAACATGGCAACAAGAGCTTCAGTGTGTTATTGAATCATTTGGTTAAGTTGGAAGAATCAAACACAGCTGCAAACCCAAGCAAATGACTTTGACAAAGTCATGTGCACTCAACACAAAAGGGAGAAGCTCTGTCATCTCTCAGTGGAGGCCTAGGATGATCATGTTCAACATTTCTCCTTTACTGCTACATATGTTTTCAATAACATTTCTAACCACCATTCACACTTAAAAAACAAATAACAACAAACACCCTAAAACTTGTATGGAGGAGAAGCACTGTTGGACTGACCTCTATGGGTCAAAATGTTAAAATGTTGGTGACCATGCCCAACTGTGATGTAGTATTGTGCTACACTACAATGTAAAATGATATTTCACAGGGTGTATGGACTGAGCATGCAGAAAATGGTAGATGGCAGCACAAGCAGCCTGGGTGTAGTTACTCTTTAAGGGCATGTCACTTTGATAAATAGCTATAAGGTAAATAAAGCAGTGTTTTGTGTCATCAGATAATCCACACCAACAACATGAATGTTTTAGACACCCATCATTCACCTAATATATGCAACACTGTACTGTATGTTTCTGTTTAAAAATGAAACTCAGCGCAACAAAATGTTGAATATTGCATGACTATGTTGTACTAATGTAATTATCCATCCATTTTCCATACCCCTACTCCTTTGCAGGATCGTGGGGGGTCTGGAGCGTCCTGCAGAGCCAAACATAAATAAACATAATCCTGTGGGCAATTTAGAGTATCTAATTCACCTGGCTTGCATGACTGACCTGCGGGATGACGGGAGCACCCTGAGGAAGCGAATGTGAACACGGGGAACATGCAAATTCTGCACAGAAAGGTCCCAGTCAGCCCAGGTTGTGTTCAAACCCAAAGCATTCTTGCTGTGAGGCTAACCACTGAGGAAACATGTCATCCTGATGTGATTAATACTGTGGAAATATAAACGATGCTGAATTGGCCACTCCGAACATTAAAAAAACTATAATTGTTAGAGACCTTTTAGATTTATTTTTCTATTTATTATATTTATTGTATTATATTTATTATTCATTAATGAATGAAAACTGTTTTTTAAAAACTGAAAATAGTTTTATGCACTGGTTGGCTTAAATAACCAGTTAGAAGAATGCAGAGGTAACATATTCACTATAGCATGATTATTCTGTTTATTGCACTGATGATACTGCTAGCCAATCTGATGTCACCGCTGTCCCATATGACCAAGATATAAGGATCTAAGCATTTATTTTGAAAGAACAGAAGAAACAGAAGACCCGAATAGAGAAAAACCTGACCCCTTCATGGACAATCTTTGCAGTAGGTGTAGGTTCAGGGTTATTCTCAGCTTTGGCAAGAATAAACAAAACACATATCAATAAAAATGACTCACTCGTGGTTTGATTATTCAGTTAAATTGCTCGGGGAAAAGGTCCCAGGCAGTGCAGAGTCTGACAGGAGGAAATAGTGTGCGGTTGTTCCTACTCATGGAGTCCAGGCAGCTGAGGGAATGAATTACAGCATAGCCTTTCACCTGGACTGTTCCCACAGCACCTTAGCCTAGACATCGCTATGACCTGAGCCAGCCACCGGTGAAGATTCGCCATGGGGAAGAGATAACTCACGCTGGCAAAACTCTGTGTCACGGAGTTTGAGTCATTCTCTTCAAGCCCAGAAAGTGATACTTCCAACAAATGCAAGCATTTCAACTGTAGTTTTTCTTCATCTCCATTGCTGTATGTTTGCTCTTTCTTGTGTCTCTTATGTCTCATCAGAGTTCTTGGATAAACTCTTCTTCTGTCAGTCATTTTTCTTTCACATCTTCCACAGTGGCCAAGTCATTTGTGCCACTTTGTGACACATCTTTAAGTCAGCTGAAGTAGACACACAAAGTAAGTGTTGGGAAAATATGGTGATGGGGATTTCTGCATCTCAAACTAATTCAACCAAAGAGGGTCATCATTTGCCCTTGGCAACATATTTGCAGGGCTATTCAGTACTACCAATTGCCTCTTGGACAAGAAATGTTTTAGTAGTAACTGACTGACAGCCTCTTCCTGTTTTTGTAATTACAGGTTTCGATTTTTCCAAGGACACAATAAAGAAAACAAAGAGCAAAACAAAACAGCACAAAACACAAATTCGAAAATGAAATGAAACAAAAAGTTACAAACTCCTTTTTTAAAATTTCATACCGCTACACAAACTCATGGGCAACGACATACTGTACAAAATGACAGAAAATTGATATAAGATACAGAAGGACAAAAGCCACAGGGAGAAAGAAAGAACAGTTCTGTTTAGTTTTTTTTGTCAAGATACAGATTTGTCTCAGAGCAGAAATGAAGCCTCAGAAATATGCTTATGATTTCAGATTTTTTTCCCAGATTTTTGTTGCATGTCATTCCCCATCTCTCTCTCTTCCCTCATTTTTTTCCAATAAAAAAATAACGTCAGTGCTTTGTTGTGTTTAATGCTTTTTATCTGGCCCCTTTTTAATGCTGTTTATTTCTGTGTGATATCCACAGGAGCTATAGCCTGAGCTGATGTCCATGACAACCTTACGTGAAAAAATATGAATTCCTTTCAGATTCTTCTCTAATGTTTTGTTTAAAATGTATTCTCTGTCTATGCTGTGGATTCGATTGATTTAGAGTATTTCACTGCTTTAAACATGGCCACGTTGTCGCTGTAATATAAGTGGGGCCTGTTCAGTTTTGCTCTTCATTTAAATGTGAAACCTTTTGTAGCACTAAATTGTAACAAGCCAGCCACTGATATCTTCATCTTGGGAGCTGATGCTACCTGTTCACATCGCATACGTATTGTAAGGACGGGAATTGAGGAAGCTTTTAAGTGAGCTTTTAGACAGAGCCAACATGTCTCTTTGTGTCTCTCACATCAAGTCGACAGGAATTCAATAATTCCGGGGTCTCATTAAGCGCTGGCAATTTACCTGCTGTAACGTGTCAGGAGCACATCTGCAGTGAGAGCCCCTTAGCACACCAAGTCTGGAGTGCAGCACAATCTGCAGCAGCACCAGCGGTTATTGTTCATGCAGCACCTCACCCTGGTGCCCAGTGCTTCACAATTCTTATTCAGAGAGAGACCTTCTCACAGCTACTGCGCCTCCCATCCCTTTGCTTTGCCACTGACAAAAAAAAGAGAGGAAATCAATGAAACCAAGGATCAATAGGACTCCTCCATCGCCAAGCCCATCTGCTCCTTTTTTAAAAGATGATGTAAAGTTCAACAGTGAAAACAGCTGCAGTCTGACATTAATTCTTAACCAATTGTTCTAATTCATTATGAGCAAACCTCCATTTAGAGTGGACACAAACAAAGCTTACACTAAATACCCGGTGTTGTTTGATACCATAATCTATTCAACAAAAATAGCTTTTTGCACTTTTTGAATTCAATTTACTTTTAAATTCTTCCACCCAAGGAATCACTTGAGCCCCCTGACATTTTGTCCAGAAGGCTTCATGCTCTGCGATAAGAGAACCAAATGCAGAATAAATTAGTGTGGGACATGCAGCGGCTCCTCTGAAAGGACACACTCAGAGAGCGTGCTTTCAAGAATCATACAGTACCCAAGAGAAATATATGATTTTTGCTTTAAGCTTGTCAAGCACCCTTTGTTTTCTCTTTTTTAGTAAATCAATATATCACAGTACAGTATCTTCAAAAATACACATTATCTGCCTGTTGCGATTCAACCTTCACACGTCAAAATTCATACCTTTTCTCGAATGTTATCTCACACTCCCTTTTATCTTCATTGTAAGCAGGCATAGCATTTGTAACTCTTATCTGCGTTATGCAATGAAAGATGGTGTTGTGTCAAAGCTGACTTTATTCAGAATGAAAGTGAAGAAAGGAGAGAGATTGCACAGATACTGTCAAAAAGTAATTTATATCAGTTAAACAATAAACTAGAGACAACACGCGAGCCTATGATGCACAGATTGATGATGCAAATGAAGAAACACAAACTAAAATGTCTTCATTATGTCCATTCATCCATCAGCAAATACACTACTGGCAGCAGTGTTGTGATCCCTTTAATGTATTCAATAGTGTTCCAGGCAGAAATAACTTTTTTTTATGTTATCACAGCAGACCATTTTTACTCACTTTGTTGCCTCCCCTGATACACTCAATTAAAGACCCAATCTGTCACATTTTGTCAGGTATATTCACACACTCTGTGTAATTGAAGAGTTTGATATAAAGATTAAAAAAAATATAGGTATGTGTTTACAAACATCATTGATGTAAACAAATTATTCACAGCATCACAAAACATTAATGAACAAAACTTAATGACTTAATGACTAATGGGAAACAAGTAGCTTGGTTCTGCTCAAAGGTAATAAAGTCTGCCAACTGATGGAAGTAAGCTAAGTGTAAAAATGACAATTTTCTGTTTCACAGTGCAGGACTGTTTCTTGGTTGGGACCAGTAACTTCCCTGAGTCTCCACCGATTGCCTGGAAATAAACATGTTGCCATATAATGTGTTGAGTCAGCTTTAGAGATGCTGGTAGGTGGATTTTATTACCTTTGGACAGAGCAAGGCTAGCTTTTTCTCCCTGTTTCAAGTCTTTATGCTAAGCTAAGCTAACCGGCTTAGCTAACCTGGCTGTAGCTTCATACTTACTGCACAGACATGAGAATGGTGTCAATTTACAGGATTTGTCTATGAAAGATTTGTCAATTAATTTGGGAGTGATAGCAGGTTCGAAAGCTCCAGTTACTGATTTTGATGTGGGAGCAGCCCTTTTGTTTACATTTACTCATTGTGCCTCTAAGATGGAGGCTGATTTTTATGCTGTGGATACCAAGCGCGAGGCTTAATATCTGTTTTTCCCTGATGTACTCTCAGCGTGCTTTTAGAAGTCATCAATCATGTATGACATATTAGGTTGCCTCGTTTCTTTCCACTTTGAATGCAGCAGCTCTTGGTGTATTATTAAAATTTTATTAAAACACAAATGATGCTTTAATACTTAAATTTGGAATAATGTTATCTAAGTTACATAACTGTAACAGTTATTTTAAGGCGTCACTGTCCTGATTCAGCAAATTGGCATGCACACACAGTCACAACCTCCCATAATTAAGTTCTCCTACACAATGCTTGCGAGGCAGCCTTGGTGAACTGAAATGACCCAGTCTCTTTTTTCCCCGCTTTTATCCCTTGAGGCACCGACTACTTCCTGTGTCTCCTCAGACAAGCTGTGTAAAGATATGGCTACAGGTGATTGATTGAATAATCCTCTGCATCCCTTATCTCAGCCTACCTCATCACTCCATCCATCTTCCAGAGCAAATCTCCACATCTCCTCATACTAAAAGATGGGCCACAGGTGAAAACAGCGCTTCCAAGTGTATCTCCAGACCTCTCTGTCTCTCTCTCTCTCTCTCTTCTTTCACTTGTCACTTTGCTTTGTTTTGTAGTTTTTTCTCACACATGGTTCAGTAAATTCACACACACTGCATGTCACTGCTGAGAGTACATGCGTTAATTAATAACAAGCCATTATATTGTCAAATAGTTTGTTTCTAATTTATTATCATCTTCTGTGAAATGTCACCCTACCCGCTAAAACATGCCATTAACAACCTAAATGTTGCAGTGTGAATCTTCACAGGCTTTCCAGGGTCAAAGCACAGGATTGATTTTTTCTCCAGCTGTTGGCCTTTTTCCTCCATCATGTGGCCTTGTGCAGAGGCCTGTTTTTTTCATTCTCATTACAGTCATTGAAGACAGACAGTAGAAATCAATGCTTGACTCCTCACTTTAACCTTGGAATGTCATTAGTGTCTGCACATTAAAGCCAAGCTTGACTTGAGCTAATTTAGCTAAATGAGGATATCTCCCAGCTGAGATGGAAAGATGAAGGGGAACCTTGGCAGTGTGACATTTGCATTCATTGTAAAACACTTTAGACCACTAAGACACACATGGCATTCACGGTTTGTAGTTTGATTTATGCATTAGAGGCGTGCCTTCTGATAAACGATAAAACAAATAGTCAAGTCAAATCAAGTCAATTTTATTTATATGGGCTTTACAGTCTGTACAGTATACGACACCTCCCATCCTTAGACCCTCAATTGGGAAAAGGAAAAACTCCCCCCAAAAAACTCCTTTAGCAAAGAAAAAGATGAATTTGAAAAACAAATGAAAATGACCCATCAGTTTGAAACAACAGATTTTGGGAGCTGACTTGAAAGAATATAAATGATCTAATTTTTCTACTGAGAACATAAATCTTTAAAAATGGGTCACAAATATATAATTTCATTTCATCATTTTTGAATGAATGAATTATTTAATTCTGAAATGCATTTTAGCAAAAGTTACTCAAACAAGAGTGAAAATTGCATTTTGGGGGGAATACTGTTGGCCGAGGATTTAAGGAATAGTTCAACATTTTGGAAAATACACTTATTCGCTCTCTTGCTGTGAGTTAGAAAAGAAAACGAGTAACACTTTTGATTTCTTTGCATCAAGGTATGGAGCTGGGGTCAGGAGGCAATTGGCTTAGCTTAGTGTGAAGATGGTGGGAAGCAGGGGCAAACAGCTAGCGTGGCTCTCTACAAAGTCAAAAAATACATTAGCTAACACATCTAAAGCATGCTAGTCGACATGCTGGATCTCCTTTATTTAATCTATGCACAAACAGAAATATAAAAATATCCCAGTGTTTATGCTAAGCTAGGCTAACCAGCTCCTGGCTATAGACACAAGAGTGGTATCAATCTTCTCACCTAACTCTCAGCAAGAAAGTAAATAAGTGAATTTGCCAAAATGTTGAACTATTTCTTTTGATACATGTTTAGTCACAGTAGGATGGTGTATGTGGGATCAACTCAAAATAAACTACAGTGTGTGGTAATGAAAAAATATGTCAGCCAGTGCTATGGTGTGGCTCACTGATGTGTTTTTAATAGTTTATGGAAAACAATGGAGGTTCATGGTACAGAGGAATCAGCTATATCAGGTTTTGGCTACATAGATAATACTTAGTAGGATCATTTCATTGTTGGTTTTGGTCTTTTCATGGGATTTGTTGTTGTCTAAAAGAAAAATATAGAACATCATGTCATCAGACTTATCCCTTGTGTTGCTTCAGGAATGTACTCTTCTCTAACTTTGTGTTTTGATCCACTGTTGCAGAATGTACTCAATATAAACAGCCTGACTGTCTCACAAGGAGACATTCACACTCCCACTATTGGACTCACACTCACTCACGCATCTTATCACCCCACATAATGAGATGCCTTACCTCATTTATATGGTTTGTATGTTTACTTATAGAGGGTTTCTTTGTCACCCGTATCCATCACTGATCAGTCTCCATTTGATACATGCATCTGGGTAATCTTGAATCCAGCTGGGGTGCCAATTGTCCTCGTTCTCATTCTAGGTGGAGATATTCTTTATACCACTACCAGATCTGTACATCACATGGGTGAGCTCTTCCAGCCTGCTCATTACTGACAGAGTAAGTCTTGATTAGAATAATGGGAAATTAAATATTTTAAGAGGAAGGATACCCGCTCTTTAAAGTCTTAATCAATTTTATAGATATTGTCAGAGAATTAAATGAGAGAGGTAAAATTAGCATTTTCCAACTCTATCACTGAAAGCCTCCCTTTCCTACAGCTACATTCTAAATACAGAATCACAAATAGAGGAGAAGTAATGAGTATTTCCAATGTAAATGTCTCCATTAAACTGAAACATTTAGCTCTGAAGCAGGCGGTTTCTTCAGCTTTCAAGTGTGTTCATCCACATGTATAGAGAATGGAAGATCTTGTACTGAAATCTGTAAAAGCATGCTGGTGGGGTCAGAAAGCACATCTGCTACCTAGAAAATATATGTCACGACACGATGTGCCCGATTCCCCAGCTATCATTTTGACAACATTTTCCTCTGTTTAATGCAGCTTGTACCTTATTATGTGGGCTCATCGCTAGGTATGCTGAAACGTTGAGTTGGTGTCTGTTTTCAGGCGTTATACCCGTAGCAGCTGCTGAAACAAACAATTTGATGGTTAAGGATTTACCTGTCATTTTCAGCAATAGTATCAAGGGTGCCCCTGTTCTCATATACTTGAGAATGACCTGTCAGAGAATGATAGATTGTATATAACCCCAGTTTTCTGAGAAACATGAATAATAAGAAACAAACACTAGGCTTGAGACACTGAAAGGATTTGGTGAAGTGCGTGAAGTGAAACCAAAGAGAATAAATGTGTGTACTTGGCATGAATAAAGAGGAGCTATGGTGCGTGCACCCTGATTGACTTGAATGCCTACTTGTGCTATGGGCGTGAGTGTGTAACTGGTGGCTTTGCTTTTATTGCACTCATTCCCTTCTTTTTAAAGAATAGAATTACCTGCCATTACATGCATTGCAAAAACGTTTGTGTCCGCACTGAAAGAAAAATTACCACTCATTGAGCCGAATGTTTACATTAAACATTAATCATGTAAAATGGAATATATGGAGCAATGATGCTGAGGTTGCATATACATTTATAGTCAGATGCGTGTTTTCACAGACTCAGACAGTGAGTCATTAAGATCCCACCCGCCTTCCCCTCACCTCCCCCAGCAATGCCAGATAGGGCGTCAATAATTAGCGGCAAAA
>NTHP01000384.1:463515-517396 GCA_003416845.1 Oplegnathus fasciatus | reverse complement strand
AAAAAAAAAAGAGAGAGTGCCGGTGAATAACTGAAAATAAATGAATGAATAATCATTTAATTGAGGATGCTGTGGAGGATTGTTGAAATTACTGTGAATAATGACCATACAAATTAGACAGTGCGCCCCATTGGTGAACATGAGTTGGTGTACACGATACCGTTATTATTCAAGTACTCAGCTCCAATCTTTGCACTTGACAGGAGGGAACATTGGAGAGGTATGCACAGTCTCCATGCGGGACTCAGTGGGCCTTTTTTCTATTCTTATCTTAAACCTCTCATATGTTTCTGCGGGGCTTGCTTGTATGAGTGTTCTGGGTCTGCTTCAGCCAATACTCTTAACTTCGCAAACCTGTCGTGAGTTGCTCTTCAACCTGATCAATGCCACTTGTTCATGAGGAGGTGTGCATTGTGATATCGTGAGATCAACACCCCGAAGGGCAATGTAAGGGAAGAACAACATGTTTTACCCTCAATTGCATCTAGTGTGCCTGTTTAACACGTGTGTGAGTGTGGTTCCCAGGCGAAATATATATAATATTTTCTTACTCATCCACCTTTTCTATAGCGTGTGACATGTGGAGGGGTGGTGATGAAACAACCTCGGTGGATAAACTGATAAATAATAGCCAGGGTTTCTCAGCTCATTTCCTTTGATTGACTCAAGCTCACACTTAAAAGGAAATGAACCTGGGCAGGAGTGACAACCCTATTCAGTGTAATGCATTGTGGTCTGCCTAAGACTTCAGATTTGTGCTTGCTGTCTGGAAAAGCCACCATCCTCTGCCATAGGAGTGGTTAATGAAGTGTGTTCCCGAGCCCTGGTTGGCAGTTTAACGAAAACCACAGAATGGGGCGATCCTCTTCTCTTCCCCGAATAAAGGACAGGGGAGTTAGATGGTTGTGAATCGGCTGATTTCTCTTCCTGTCAGGAACAGACACGTGGAAGCAACCAGCCTTTACCTTGCAGATGTTTAACACTTTTAATTGTAGACCCTTCATGTGCTTGAAGTAGAAGTAAGCTCTGAATTATGAAATTACTTCTCACTTTAATCTTTGAAGCAAATTATTATGCAATTTCAATTTCAGTACTATACTTTCTGCATTTTTAGCTACTTGACTTGTCCCTTAAATCTGTTCCTAAGACAAGTAAAAAGAGGATTCAGTATTAGAATACATTAACAGGCTTTAGTTGAGCCCTTTCTTTGGATAGGAAAATAATTTCCGTGATGTTGTTTAGACTATTTCCAAATGATTGCCCTTTGAATGTCCTCTCTCCAGAGATATACTTACGGAGGTAAAAATAGTTAAGAGGAGCACTGTCGTTTCTACATACTTCATCATTAGTTGGTGTTTTACCGGCCTGTCTTCAGCAGACAAAAAAGTTAAGTCTTCCTGTTAATGCATTGGGTTACTGAGGCATGTAAAAGTAATTTCTGCATTAATCCAAGAGAGAAAGGAATTTAGGCTGATAAGAAGCAATCCTACTGGCCCACGGGTCTGTTTGCTTCGCAATAGCAGAGAGTGACAACACAGCTGACCTCATGTTAACAATATTGGAACGTTTATCTATATCCTTTCTTATGCTGGTGGTTATGTATGAGGCTTTTTAGGGTGTTGCTTCCCATTAAATTAATCTGTGTATGCACACACCATCATATTATAAAGATTTGTTGTCATTAGCGGAACACGGTCACGCTGGGCCCGGCTGCAAAACACACAAATGGCCTTCCTGAAGCACACACATATGCACCGAATAAAAGTGCATATGTGGCGCTAGTGACTAAAGGCCTGTAACTGTAGCCTTTAGGCTTACAGTTGAAAAAATAGATGGTTAAACACAAGAGACAGTTTTTAGATCATTTTGGAACCCACTCTGAAAAATACAAAGAGACCTAAGTGATCACTACTGAGGGCTGTGCAATGCTTGTAACATACTGACGCAGCATGCCAAATGAGTTTGCATTATAAACTCTAACCCCTCTAACTATACAAGTCTGTTGTGGAGCTAAGCACCAATTTGAAGGGCACCAGAGCCATGCACTATGCAAAGTCATCAAGTGTGCCCAAGGTCCAACTTTTGCTCTCAGCTGACCATCTGGCAACTCCACTCTGCAACTCTGGTCCCATGGTGATGCTCAAATTGTTTATAATAAATTATCTTGAGCTCAGAGAATGAGCTCTCAGCAGTCACCGCTAGAACAGAAAGGGTGAGAAATACTGTAACATGAATGTTCCAAAATGCTCTAAATGTAAGCAGTGCTTGCATATGTGACAGACCTATATGACAAACTATAAAAACAAGACACTGGTTATTGTTGGAATTATTGCTTCATATATAGAAAAGTCATTGTTTACAATGTAAAGAGAAAGAGAGAGAGAGAAACAAGATGCAACTGTTGCAAGAAAATCTGAAGACAAAGTTTCTGAAAAGCTTCCAGTGGACAGTGGGAACAAGCCATGACCTCTTAAGTGTTATGTAGTTTTACTTGAAGAAGCACTTTTAAGAGTCCACTCCATTCCAGTGCTGCCAGGTAGCCATTGACCTGCTTCCTGGCTCTGTCTGTGACAGTATCCTGAGCTGAGACAAACACTCTGCTGCCCTGTAGTGTCTACCCTTATCATACACACCCTTACTGCATTGGGTGATTACTGCTGGAAACATTACTACTGTAAACCCTTAATGCAGAGAGGGCAGTCAGTTGCTCTTATAGTGCACATCCTACTGTTTCATACTCAAACTGCAAAGTCCATTTTCAAACACTTTTCTTTCCACAAAACATTTTATTTTGTTTTGTAATGTTATGAAGATATTGTGTTTAAGATCTGGCATAAAAAGTTTTTATTTTTATCTTTATACCATTTTTGCCACTTAGCGCCCGTAAATGCAAATACATGAGACTCACATGCAGGTCAGTAGCAGCTAAAGTAACTGTAATGCCAACAATGCTAGCCTCGGCTACAAAATGCTATTGGATGCATGTTGAGTGGGTAAAGTGCTATTGTTTTAATGACAGTGCTCCAAACAAGAGTGACGTGGTCTTGGTGAGTCAGTTTCATGGTCTTAGTTATGGTCATGGTCTTAGCCCCTGAAAAGATCCTTTGTACTTTGTACTACATGAAAAACTTGATGTCCGTGAAAGGCTAAGAGGCCAAATGAGTCAGCTCTTCCCCTCTTATATGGTTACTGCCACAGAACAAATATATAGGCAATACTTAGGTTAATACATCTATTTCTTTAGATTATATCACCACTGTGTGACGGGTGAGTTTAAAGCAACTACATGGAACTTTCATTTTGTGTTAATTTTGGCGGCCCCTGTGGATAAAAGCGGTAGTGTTTCACCACAGCCTCATGTCATAGAGATCTTGATCTGGCCAGCATGCGCGTTTGTTTTGGAAACGAGTGAAAGAAAGACGCAGCTTATTTTCTTTTTTAAACACAACTGTTTGCAGGATGCATAGCGATGAGGTAATGTATCAGTTTGTGGCTATGTAAGATTAAGATAAGAGAGCAGGCGGCAGCTCCGGAGACGGACCTTCAGTTAGCGGCTGTAGCAACTCGGATTCAGCCAGCTGGCCACCAGCCCGCAGTGATAATTGGAATTCAGATTTTATCTACCGGGCCGCCCAAATAGAGCCTATGTATGGGAAACGCTTCATAATAATAAGCCAACAGCAAGATATAGCTCGGTAGCAAGGCCAACATAAAATGTTACGTTATAAGCCAGTTGTATAACAGTAATGTCCACCGTGGCTTAATGTTATACCTCCATGGACTGTAAAACCATGTCTCGCAATGTATTTCATAAATAAAAAAGACATATTACAAACCTGTCTAGGAGGAAGAGGGACAATTTAGGATTGTTTTTGAATCCTTTCAAATCCCGCAATTCTCTCCATCTGTTCAATGACCGACCAAGGTTGGCTCGTGTTTTCGCCCATGCTCTATCACTGTCCCTTTTAGCTTCTCTGTCAATTCTTTTCTTTTTCTCTTTGCTGATCCTGCCCTAGTATCAGCCATAACCACAAAATATAACGTCAAAAATAAAATCCTCTAAAGAAAAATCTCCTCCTGCTTCCTTTCAACTGGCTAAAGTACTACTCACCACTAAACTTTGCCTGAAAAAATGTAAACATAGGCTCTTCCGGTCTGCGTGCTGTAAATCGTTCCTTCTGATTAGGCAAGGAATCGGACCCGGCGACAGGCATTAAGAATAACTACATAGAAATAGCCAATTTTCTTGCTGTTGGTCTCGTTTGCTTTTGTAGGTCATATAGAGGCATCAGTATGAAATTGAGAATGTTTCATAACCAGTTAAAAACTCTATGTAGTGGGTTTAACTACCAATAATCTTGACAAAACACTGGCACATCTGCATCCCGCATGGTAGAAATTACTTCATAGTTTGTCAGGACTAACAAATCAGTTGTTAATACACTGAGGAAAGTAATGATTTTAGAATTGGATTACTACCATACATTAATTTCATTTATTCACAGATTTATCTCTTGTCCTCACAGTGTCATACGTACTAAGACAGCGGGCATCGCTCCAGCACTGTGCATTTCAAAACAGCTCTCTGTTGAAAAACCACTTGATCTAACTGTTTAATGAAGTGAAAGACAAGAAATCTTTAAGCACAAGAACAATAGAGCTCCGTGGCCATTAATCACTTATTCAAAGTGTATCTGCCTGGTCGTCCCTTTATCACTGCACTCCAGTCACACCACTGCCTCTAAGTCATTTTTGAATTGCAATGACAGCAGGCTGCTTTTAACACATTGTTTTGAACATTTTTAGGATGTGATATTTTTGGGGAGCGTGGTTATTTTCAAATTTCAATCAATAATGTATTAAAAACCTCTAAACTCGAAGGTTTGGGAAAAACAGCAGAGCAAGGCAGGTGAAGAGAGTGACAGAAATAAATTCATAGGAATAGCAAGTACTGATAACCTGCATTAGAAATATAACAAGTCACATAATCCTATTTTACCCAATGATGTTATTTGAATACCATATACATTTTTTAGTATTTCATTGTGTCTGTTCCACCCAACTTTTAAGTTACTATATTGCCAATTTATAAGCTAAGAAAAGTACTTACATCTGTAATTTGAGTGAACGTTCAGCCATGTGAATATTCGCAACTTTACACATCAGCAAGACCTAAAGTCTGAATCACCTCAAAACTGTTTTGAAGATGTAAAATCCCCTTGTTATAAGTGTATATGTGTGTATGTTTGTTCATATTAAAAATATCATATTCTTCACCTTACATTATTGTAATTTTGTGACAGTAGCTTTTCAATATATTCACATTTGGAAAATTATTCTGTATATTCTATTTTCCATTGTTCGTGTCATGGTTGGCAATTACCATGCAAAAATTCAAATACATGTACGCAGGAGGTGGCACGTACACACATCCCACTGCACATGTTGAATGTAAAAGAGAAATGCTGGTGACTCGTCCTCTGACAGCTATGGTGGCTCATAGACGTTCTGTTATTCTCATAAATGAGATACAGGGCACACCTGACAGCAGCAGGGGACTATTTGACATGTGGTTATTTACTGTGTGTACACCCTTGTGATTTTTTTCTCTCAATCCTTTGTGTATGTTCATTGAATGAACCACTGAATGGAGTGGTTTTTCTTCTTCGTCTTCTGAGAGAGTTTGCGCTGTGATGGCAACCTGGATATACCAAAAAGTTTGACTTGACTTGCATGTGTAATCTTTTGTAATTAAAATTAGTTGTGGCTAACATACAGTAAGTACACATGTAATACAAAGAAATTCATGCAGATGTATTTTCACTAGAGTCTGTCCTGTCTAATATCTGAGAAGTTAAAGTCCAGAGAAAATACGCCCAAATGGAATTTGGGATTTTATTTTAAAATCACTTCTTAGTGTGCCATGAAATATATCTAATATATTGTGTGTGTGTGTGTGTGTGTGTGTGTGTGTGTGTGTGTATGTGTGTCCGTTTCCTATGCTGTTTTGCTATTTTGGGAGTGTTGAGCCTGTATTCAGTAAAAAGCCTTTTCTGTGGCAATAGCACTGACAATCCCAAACGATAAGGCAAAGAAGCTGCCATAAAATGCTGGGATTACTATTTGTGATCAGCAGGTGTGTCAACATTCTCATTTTATCAGGCCATTTCACACCAGCTTGCACTCCAATGAATATTATTCCCCATTATCATATGCTTTACAGATACTGGCCAATGATATGGCTGCCCCTTTGTAACTCCCTTTCCAGCGCACAATGATCTCATGAACTTGGCCAAGTTTAGCTGTTGTGTAAGACTCACAGTTCAGTTCAGTCTGAAATAAATTTAGATTGAATCATATCCGTAGAGATGCTTATCTGGTGTGGAGGGATTTTGATAAGATTGTGTAAAAGGTCACAGAAACATGAAATGACGCATGGTGAACAAAACGCAGTAATGATGCATTTTGCACAAAGCAAGCTAGTCCAGTTTTAGACTGAATAAAGCATTGGTTGTGTGATTTGTAAAGCACTCCACTCTAGGAATTCCACCTAGACGTGTGTGCAATTAATCCTGTAATGGCTGTACCTGATGGAACAAGATATGAAAAATACGGAATGATGCTGCATGCATCAGTGAGGATTAATTCCCATTTCCTGATGCGACCAAGGTCAAGGTTTGCCTTAATACCTTTGAGGATTCTTGTCCAAATCCATTATTCATCAGAAATATGCAGGAATTACACACACACTCGCACACAGAAACAGATATTGCTGGTAAACAGTGGCTTGCATGTTTATTTACACATAGTTATGAGAGTCCCCAAGGCAACACAGACTGAAGAGCTCATGAATAGTGCAGATAAGAGTGGATGAAGACCTGAGAGAGGAGGTGAATCTTTCATCTGTCGTGAATGCAGGAGCATTGTGCTGCCTGAGATGATCTCATCTGATCTACTGACCCAATCTTTCAGGAGGAATATCTCAGATTGTCGGGACCTGCTGGACCCAGTGGCCTGGCATGATAATTAAAAAACAAGGATACAAGGATAATGCTGTGTAGTGGATTCACTTTGGGTAGAAAGCAGGGTCAAGGGGAATGATGCCTCCCAGACACACCCCCGTATGAAACAAGAATGGTCGATACAAACACCAGTGTTTGGAGGGTCATGCTCGAAAACCCACTGAGACACATGTAAAAGCCATTTAGACAGATTTCTAACACACACATTCATACCAGATTCAGAGGAGAGATACTTGATACCTTGACACCAGTACATTTAAAAAGCATTCATTTCAGCTGTGACATCTGAATGTCATTCAGTAGCCTACAGTATGGCTTTTATTCATAGAAAATAACACGGATAATGAGACAAAATGTTCCAGTCCTGAGTTACAGTCGGCAGAAAATGTCTGAGGCTGTTATGAAAACCAACCACTGAAGACATAAAAATGAATTTAAAGCCTCCATGTGTAGAATCTTTATGTCACTGTAGCATCTTTCAAATGATGCAGAGTTTTCAGTTTGGAAAAAGCACTGACAATTGGTCTAGTGTATGTGTTGCTTTTGGCAAGTTTATTCTTTTTGTCCTATTGTCACTCATGTGGAAAGGCCTGGTCGCGCCAGCATTTTAAACGACAACATTTTGCTGTAATTTCCATTCATTACTACAGTACAAATATGTCCTTTAAATAAATTGTGTGAACATACATGTATTATCCCGTTAGCTAAGCTAATGAGTTTATTTTTCCTCTTAAGTAACTTTTTATTGAACAAAATGCTGTATAATGATCAACAAAATTTTAGGGGGGAGAAAAAACAAAACAGCACACAGAAAATAGTGAAAATCTCTGGGAGTTACTTTGACTAACTAGTGCTAGACTGGCTGGCTAGCGATTTAGCGGTTAGCTCACCAGCTACAGTAGTTCACCAACTAGCCCTGCCTGTATGGTCAAGCCTCTAGAACCAAATATAAGACACACAGATTAATTATGCTGTACCACTTTCCAGTGACCAGGCCTGAAGTATGGAGGGGTTAGCAGAGTGTTGACGTCAACCATATTGTCTTTTCTGATACTACCATTGGGAGTCGCCAAAGTCAGAAATTTTAAAATCCTACATACAGGGGCTTTAAATATTGTGCAAAGTAAAAAATTACAACCCACATTAACTACTTGTGAGTTTCATAAGAACCGTGATATACTGTATATACTGTATATACACACACACATTGATTTCATCATGATTATAAAGAAATAAAAGTAATGCAATATACTCTATAAAGCAAAAAAGCTTTTTGCTACTAACAACGCGCTTTTTCTGGTACAAAATCCCGGTATAGCAAAGATCTAATGTCCTATTGTAATCATTATCGTACGCAGTAGTTTTGGTTAGTGTAGGTCTGAAATAACAAGGACCTCATACTGCTGCTACACTTTTAAAGCTAACTTGATAACTTGGCAAAGTAATGAGACCCTAAACTGAACTAGTCTTTTGCATGTTAGATAATAAAGTCTATACTGCCTGGAGTTTGCGGGTCATAGTATATGAGGAATGGCAACCACTTCTTTTTTATCATTCTTGTTTATTATAAACACAAACAAATCCATGAAGCACTTCAATTTCATGCTAGTGAACTAGGCAATTCTGAAGGGTCACACTGGTAAGATTTTACTAAGGATAAGACGTCCTATGTATTTTTTTGAGGAATGTTAAATGGTGCACTGGAGTCAAACTATCTGCAAACAGAATCAAAATGTTGGATTGATAAAACAAACTTGTTTGTTCAACCAGTTCTATACTGGTAAATGTACAATGTAACAGTGTTGTACAAAACAAATACGTGCAAATAGTGTGAAAAAAATAGTAAGCACTGGGAATCAATTAATTCAATAATCCCTGGATCTTATGTCAATATGAAATGAAGCAATTTGTTCCAGGCTGTTTGGTCAGCCTTTGAAATCTAGGTTTTAATCAGATTTTTGGCATGTTAATGCTTTTCTCATGCATCTTCAGTAGGGTCATTATGTAAGAGTCAATACAATCAGTAAGCTCATTCAAGCTGGACATGTGACCAGCTCTTTGTGGTCCACACTCCTACGTTTCATTAATTCCTCTGAAATGAAATTCAGAGTTGCTATGTCCTTTTTCCCCTCTCTCCTAATCTAATAACTGTAATGATACAGATTTCTAAATTCAATCAGCTTTAATCTAGGGGATACAGATGCTCTCAATAGGGAGAGAGAAATGGTCCCAGCTGGTGAGTGGTGAAACTCTTATGAAAAAATTGAGCTACTTTAGAGGGATAAGGACTCATACATGGTGGATAAATTTCACTAAATGTGTCCCTGCCCAGCGTGCCCACACTGTGATGGAATAATATCTTTCATGGCTTTACATGCAAGGTTAAAAGAACTCTGGAGAGAAAGCAAACTGGACTGTTGATGTCAAACTGAATTGAAAAAAATAAATAAATCACACCTGTTGCTTCACTCTGAAAATGTTAATCAGTGCATGAAAAGAATGTTCATGTGAAGAAATTTAGCCAACAGAGGGCCCATGACGTAAGCCATTTAGTCAGGCCTCTTTTGACTTTACACCCTCACTACAGATCTTTTGATAATATATATGAAAAAAATCATTATTTTTCTTCTCTGCATGGACCATAATCTAATTTCAATATTTCCTATAAAATGCAAATCCAGAAAGTCATATTATTTGTGTCCATAATACACAGTACTTTCATTTCTGAATTGGATATATACAGTATAACTTAGATGGTTAAACCTCTGGTGTGCTCTATCCTTGTCACATCTGCTTTTACCTGCCTGCCATGCACAGTAGCTAACACTGGTCAGGTCATCTACTACTCCCGGATTACAAGTGTAAAGGGGCGTGGCCTGGAGAACAAAGAGAGGAGAATTGTTGAATACTACACTTTATGTTGTAGGGAAACATCCAACTGGTCATTGTAATCAGTGTCAAGAAAAGGAGACAGTGGAGCATGTCCTGATTTCATGCAGGAAGTACGAAGAGGGAAGAAGGGCTATGATGACAAGGCTACAGAGGCTAGGACGAGCGGAGGCCAGGATTAAAGATGTGCATGAGTGGCACAGTGGAGGGGAGAGAAAATGGATATTTAGCTTTCTGAAAGCAACCGGACTATTAACAAGACTGTAACGGAATAGGATAACAGTGGACGATTAAAACAAGTAGGAGGCAGTAATGCAACTTAAAGGATGTCAACTGCCGTAAAAGCCCGAAGAAGAAGAAGAAGAAGAAGGTGTGGGGAGAAAAAAGATAATGCTTCTGGAGGTAGACATTGGGGTTATGTAAGATCCTGGCTGTGTACAATGGAGATGGGAAAAGGCATTTAGCTCCTTTTTATGGTGGTACAGTACCTCATCCATGTGGAACTTAAAAGAATGCAGTGAGATGTGAGGACATAACATTTTTTCTAGGGTTCTTCTAGGGTTTTTTTTTTTTTTTGCAATTCATTGCTGTTCCTAATTTATATTTTTGCATTTCGAATGGAGGACATATGTATCTTCCATTTTTTTCAGTTGGACTACGCAGGCTGTATAAGGAAGCATTTTTTCAGTTGGACCAATCTTGTGGACGTTCAAGTGGACATTACAATGATTTCCTTGTGAATTTATTTTGGAGGGTGCGTTGCTTTCTCAATAAATTGTTGTGTTAGCATACACTTAAGTTTCTGTTTAATACGTTCCTTTGCTACAGTCAGGAGGCACCCAAAGGCACCCAAAACCAAATGTCCTCATTTAACCAGATCTTGATAAATAGATCACAGTAGCGCTTGAATTATAATTGTAACTACACTTAAAACTTTAGCTGATGGTTTATAAGGTCAATATTTCCTGATAGGACCTCTTCTCAGGACTGTATAGGCATGTAGAAACTGGGCTTGATTGACATCTCTGTCACTCTCCTGGTAGTTTAGTTGCACTTCTTAGGGCAGGACAGCTAACATTTTCACAGCAGACATCTTAGACACACTGACTGGACTGCCTCCAACTTCTCTCAGACTTAGCAGCTACTTTTACACACTACATGAATTATGCTTAGCTCAGTCAGTTGGGAGCTACTTTTAGCCTTAGGATGTTGTGAATACGACCCCAGGTGTTGATAACATTAACAATAGCTCTGTTCAAGTGTCCCAGTAAGTCTTGACAGTGTGACAGTGAGCCAGCATGAAAAGTGCCAGACAAACTGAAGCAGCTAAATACTGTAGAATTCAGCCATCATTAATTTTATTACATCATCCATCATAGCTCCACCCAACTGCCACCTACTGACTAGAGGTCTAATCAGCCAGTGTAATTGAAAACACCTGTGTGGGTGTGGAGGGCCTTTAAGCCAATTTTTCACATTGTATGATGTGGCATACAGTATTTAAAGGTGAGTAAAATGACTGTTTTTATCACGAAGGAGGATTTAAAATGTAAGTTTCCTTTGAAAGAGAAGCAGTAACATAACTGACAGTGAAGGCAAGCAGCTAGCACTAATTCTAAAGTACCTCTAACACTACCTAACTTCTTACAAGATTATGGTCACCTTTAAAAGCAATTATTTATTTGCTTCATTTGCACAGAGACCTCTTTGTTTTACTCTGGGGAATACGTGCTGGCACAGTCTCAACAAAAGCAGCTTCAGAAATTAATTTATTGCAGGGGTATTGTTTTTGACAGCATTACATTGTACTAGTGCACCTAATAAAGTGCATCTTAAAATGATGCTGCACCTGGCACTGCAAACACCTCTGGTACAGACAAATGCAAATGAATTCAGGGCTCAAGACAAATACGCTAAACTCTTTGGCATGGGCCAGTAGCACAGAGTTTGTTACTTCTTGTTTTTGTCTGTTGCATGTGTGTCTTTATTCCCAGCTTCAGCCAAGCCAAGAGAGCAAGCACATGGTTTCTGGCCTATCAGGCTGCTAATCAGCCTAATAACCTGCAGCTGTGCCTGCTGCCTGGCTGAGCCACCTTGGCTCTCCACCTACAGCCAATTCTGAAACCACACCCCTCTGCCACAACCTCATTTCAAAGAAAGAAAACTAGAATAAAATGTACTAATTTGTGGCCCTCATTCAACTGGGGGTTAACGGGGAAAACACATGTTATCATGACATTGCATTTGAAGATGTTAATGCCAAAGTCTGATAAATAATGAATTAAGATCTCTGCACTATGGTGTCTGACAGTTTCATGAAGGAGAGTACTTCATCTGCCAGAAAACCTTCACCCTAGAGTAATGTCCTTGTGCAGGAGGTTCAGAATTGCCATGAGTAAATACAGTTTCTTAAATTAGTCTGGGAGAAGATAAATTAGCTTGGAAGAATATTGCTTACTATATTCCTCTGCTCCTGTAGGAGATCTAGTGCCCAGTCTAAGAAAGAGTTCAATAACATCAAGGTCCATTCACATCTGCCCCCCCCCGCTCAAGATATGTGTTTATCGTGACAGCCAAATAAACGCCTTTCACTCAGAATCATGTGCTTGCCCACAGGTAGATAACTGTTAATTGACATGTTGAGACTTTTATTAACATGAAACTGACAACTGACACTGGGGGGTTATGTAAGCGGTCTGTCCTGCTTTTTATTGGATTTGGGGAAGTTTACGCTCCCCAGCCAAACTTACTGTCAGAGCTAGTGCTACTTTATTTGCCAAACACATTAGTCATCAGCTTAAAAGCCTTTTCTCTTGTTAAGTAAAAATTGAAACATACCATTTCGAAAAACAAAGCATAAATGTAACCTCTGTCTTTCTTGTCCAGGTATGTAAGCTAAAAAGCCATATTGCTCCATTAATACTTTTAACATCTTGCACCAGATGACTAAAATCTAATACAGTGCAAATTTGTCATTTGTAAAAGTTGGTGTAATATCACACCTACTGCATGTGCAAGAATTCTACTGTATGAAAATAAATTTCAATTGTGTGCAGACCTGTGATTTGGTTCCCCGCTTCCAAACTAAAGGAAAAACAATGATTCATTGTGGCCCTATTGTTGTAGTACATTCAAGGTTACCCTGACTTTGTTACAAATGAACCAAGAGTTGTGAACACAAAGTCCCATGCAATGACAGACAATACAATCATTGGACAGTTTCTGTGACCAGTCCTCCTTCATAATCAGCTCATAGTTTGTTCCAGTAACCAAGATGAAGTATTGCTGCACTTCATTGTGCTTTGAATAATTATTTATCTGTCTTACTATCTCTGTGGCCACAAAGAGCTATATATAAATATTTGGTCATTAACATCAGTCAAGACTGCAATTGGACTGCATCTGTCATAAATACTGATGGATGGTTAGAAACAGAGGACAGGACAGAGGTATGTTGTACAGTATTATGGTGGAATTGGTAGGTGTGTGCCCACTAAAGTTTTAATGAGGAACTCACAAACTAGTCGCACACAAACACAATACACCTTTGTTTTATCCCCCTTTTGACTGAGGGACAGAGGGAAACTCAAATGCGTGTGCGTTATCACGGCTACGAAATGCAGATCTTAACCAGATATGAGATCCCTTCCCTGACAGCTTCCATGATCAGCAGACAAATCATGTGCATTTGTTTATTTCAGTTTTTTAACTCATGCAAATGTTACACATACATTACCACACATTCCTATGGTTGGTCCATGATGCATTCTTAACACAACAGCAGCAGAGTGGGAAGTCATGCGGTTGTTTGGTCCGCAGCCATATTCTTGCCAGTCTATAGAAATCACTCCAAATGGGCGATTGCACAGAGTTCATTTGAACCTCACCAAACGGGTCAAGTGAATAAGCTTTAAACTATAAGGAACTACAGCATGCATGTGGTCACGCAAGGGCCCATTGTGTGTCTGTTGTGGTACCTGTGAAAATTGAATTTTCAGTACAAAAATGCAGCCCTCCTTTTACGTCTATTTTTGAGTGTTAAATAAAAGTACTCCAACATCTGGGGAAGTATATTTGATTTCTCACCTGGTGTTAGATGAAAAGATCTATATCAATTTCATCTCTGTGCGTTCAGTAGAGAGGCCGGACCAGGATGTGTTTAGTCTGCTCGGCGAAAAGATTGGAAGAGGAGAAAGTCATAGTTGATTTGGTCAAATATGTGCAGCGTCTTAAATCTGTTTGGCCTATAGTGGCTGAAAATATGGAGGGAAAATAATTTGCTCACTTTAGGGATGAGGAATATTAAATTTGTGAAACAATTGTATCAGTAGTCCAGAAGTTCACAAAAAAAACTATATAGGAGTTTTAAAAAATTACTTTTAGCAACTGATTCATCTTGTGCTGAATAATTTGGGAAAAATTAACAGGTGGATCAGATGTTAGTGGCAAAAACTTGAAAATGTTTTTGTTTTTTTTATCTGAAATTTCTGGATGCTGTGGGTCATGGTTTCTGAAATCCAGACACATTAAAGAAGAGAAGCAGCTGCAGCAGAAGAAGAGGAAGTAAAAAATGACAGCTGATTATGTAACTCAGTACACTTTGTCCATCTGAACTAAGTTTTGTTATTGAGTAACTCAAGAAAACTGATTCATTTTAATGTTATATGATTTTTAAACTTTTGACGTGGATTACTTTGGAAAGTGAGAGATTACTAATGTATGAACAAAAAGCTGCCTTATCTTTTCCCGGTATGAACCCTGAAAGCTTAGACCTCTATTAATCTTGAATGCACTATCTCTCTGTTCTCCTCAATCTGTCATCATAGTGACACAAGCAACACTGTAACCTCAAAAAATAATTTTTTTTAAACCTTGAGTCCTGCAGTATCTAACCCTTCTAAAAGACAAAGCCCTGTTTGTTTACAGTTATGACTTCTAGGATTTTTCTTTATAAAGTTAATGGAACACTGATGGGTTGAAAGTTTGCTCTGTAGATAATCCAGTTTCTTTCTACGCTGAGAAACATATGACTCATGCAATTTCAGAGGTCCTAAAATTGGTCTGTCAGTCTCTCCAGTCTTATACTGTGTTTCCTATGACCCTGCAGACACCCTGCAGGGTGAAGGAATCCCAAATTTGGTTTCCACTGGGACACCAAAAGTAAGCCGTGTGGCATTGACCAATTTTATGATATAAACCCACTTGAGGGTAGATAATAACATTTAAAGTTTTTAAAACGTATTACAGTGCCGTAACTTGGCATTTTAAATGTATTAATGTTAGAAATCACAAAATCAGTTAATTGTAAGCTAGCAGCTACTGCCAACAAGCTAATAATATGACCAAATAAAGTTATAATGATTAATGATGGCATGATTAATCGTAGTTCATACATGAACTGTAAACTAATAAGTTTCACTGCAACTACTTTAAGACTAATATAAGGTTCGTGCACTGTTGAGAATTGAATACATTCCACAGTATGCAGACTTATCTTAACTCTGTTAGCATACAGGAAAACGGAGCCAAAAAGGGAAAGGAAAATATTCTCAAATGGAAAAGATAGTTTTTCTATTTTCAGATAAAATGTATCTGACAACAATAAAATCTTCTCACTGTGCTTGCTTTGTAGAAATGTGTGAGGTTACTGGTCACAGAAAACACACAAGGCAGCCTTTCAACACTGAATCAAAAGACTGATTGCACCAAAATTGCACCAGACATGAGTCTACAAATTCTGGTGCTGGGCCTGCCTTGTGGGGATGAAACATGCATCAGGCACGCTTAGTTGGATATGGATACAACATGGATACTTCTATAAAGTGCACATGAAATTAGCATCAAGTGGCTTAATATACTCTGTGATATAGGTGTACAACAAAATTATCATTTTTGTCTTACCTAATTTCTCACCCTAAACAGTATAGTACAACTGCAGCTCATGCTGTACCATAATTCATCTTAGAGCAATATTTAAATCATTTTTTCCATTTGTGGATTGTTTTTATTGCAGCCAGTGACAAATGTGGATGTTTGACTGGTTCTGACAACTGGAATAAAATGCAGAATGCACCACAGAGCTAACACATACAGTACAGGCAAACTGCAGTATGGTCTTTATAGTATTCTATGTGAAGAACAAGCAGTATTAGAGCATATAAGTAACTTTAAAATAAGTTGGAATAAGTTATAACGCCTGGAACTACAAGAAAAAAAAATACACTGCCGTACCAAATATAATACATTAAGACATCAACACTTGTTGAGGTCACAAGAATCAACATAAAAACTTGAGCAAGTGGTATCATAATGTTCGCTCTTCACATGCATAAGGCATAATCTGAAAATTTGGCTCAACAGTGAGTGACCTTTCCTGTACTGTATAGAGCCAATGACAGCACTACAGTATAATGAGGACCTTTTCTTTTATCTTTGTGTTTCCTGCCACTGAGCAGCTATTCCATTCTTCAAGCTTTAAGTGTCTTGTTCAAGGACATCTTGTTGATGTGCTGAACCGGTGCTCACTTTACTCATTCACATGCTCAGCTTTTACGTACTGCCCTGAGGATTACTGTAGCAATATTCTAGTCACCGGCCCACATCCTCAACTTTTAGCTTTTTAGTCTGTTAATTGTTCCAACCTTAAAATAGTTACTGGAGGGAAGCAGACCATTTATGTGTTCAACCGTTTTTACTATTTACAGTAGAAGAGGACATCCATGATTAGAAGTCGTCTGCTAATAGCACTGTATTGGATCAACACAGCACTTTTCATTGTGAAAACAACTGTGCACTCATGCATTGTCATAAAAAAAAACATAAACACGGCAAAAAAATGGAAAAACAAACAAACATTGCCTTCACGATACACGAGTTATTTGAAAAGAAAAGTGAATTATTTTCTTTTTCTGAGAAATGAATGCATAAATTAACGTCTAGTTAACACAGGCTGACATACAGTATGCAGAGTATGTTCTTTAAGGTTATTTCCTTTATCATTCATACATATGGACCTCCTTAGAGATGTTGGAGAAGGTAATAAATATGCAATGTACCATAAATATGCCATAACAAATAAAGTACAACTTGAGAAAAGGGCATTAAACACACCCTGAGTATTTAATCATTCAGCTGGATCTCATAATAACCCCTGAACTGAGAAACTCTTGCTCGGGCTGTCTCTTTCTTTTTGGTATGTGGGTCTGATCGGTCGCGGTAATTCAACAGGATCGATTTGTAAGATAATATACACATATTGGAACAGAAGCTGTTTGCTGTAAAGACGCCACCCCGGTGCTCCAAGTGTACCTAAACCATCTCTAACCGCTTCCCTGCGTTTAGTGTCTTTAGTGCGATCAATTAATCAATCACAGCAGTTTTACAAGCCTTATCTCCAAAGTTACCTGTGCCATAAATGTCCGTGGATGGATGCTTATATGGAGGCAGAGGCGCTGTCCAAAGGACTGCATTCAGCCCCTCCCCGGTAGACATCACTGAGAGACACGTGATACGCTCTGTCTGTGGCTCCTGACAGTCGCTGGATAAGCTCAACAGGGAAACCAGATTGCACCTTCTCTTCCACAAAGATTACTGGATTTTTTCCCCCTCCTCGCGCTCCCCACCTGCTCCACCCGGCGCTTCCATTTTTTCTCTTTAGTTTTGTTTTCTAATCGGGAAACAAACTTGGAGGACGGAACATATAAGGTAATTTCTTTTTACCACTAAGCCTGTGAGGTTTTATAGTGGAGTTAGAGTGAAAGTGGACCCGTCTCTCTCTCTCTCTCTCTGTCTCTCTCTCTCTCTCTCGCTGATGCTGTGATTCACTTGAAAGCAGATCTTGATGTGAAGGTTTCGCCAGAGTGGATTTGAGGTGCAGGCTCTCAAACAGACCGAAAATATGGACCGTCGCGGTTTACAGGAGCTCCGCCCGCGGTGCTTTGAGTGAAATCGCATTTTTTTTATCCTCCTCTTGTGCCAACTATTTAGGGTCCCGTAGAAGTAAAGGTGCACGCGCAAAGGTAATCCTAACGCCTCGTCTTGTTTTTAACAGAATTTTAGAGTTGTGAGCGACTGCAAAAATACCGCAGATGTGAGCATGAAATAACACTAATTATAGTGCGCCCTTTCCAGCTGTCATCCAGGGTAGGATGTTAAGGTATGTTATTGATGAGACGGTGTCCCGTTTTGGCAAAATAGAGCCTGTGAAACGCTAAATGTGTCCCATATATTAGTTAAAGCATGATGATCATTCAAACACCTCGCTGGTATTCATCACTTTTGCTGTTTGTGCAGAAGATGTTTCAGTCTGTTTAAAGTGCGGAGCCTACATAAGTAATCCCGATTCACAGCCCGTGCAGCGGTTACATCTCTCCTCTTTGAAATGCAAACTAATTGCGGAGATTTTAAATCAGCTGACTGTCTTTTTTTATTTTTTTTTTCAATGTTTTGGTGTGTTTTTTTTCGTGCTCCGAGTGAAAAATAGTGACGAGGCAAATATTACGAAGAGCTCACATTTTGGGGTCTGACTGAGACCCAGCGGCAACCCGACTGGTTCGTCTCTTATACAAACCAACCATTGTGAATCAAATGACGCACTTTTTCTCACGTTGGGTCTTGAAGAGAGAGAGACAGAGAGGGCAGGCCGGTGCTGTATACCGGAATGCTGCTGATTATGCTCGTAGCGGTTGCAGAAGTTGTAACGAGTGTGAGCAAAAGTCATATTCCTACATGGAAAATGAGAGTTGGAAATGAGCGGTTTCCTTGTTCGACTTTGGTGAGACTGAGACTGTGTGCAGGAATTGTTGTTAGAAGTGCGAACATCTGGGTGCGAGTAATGATGCAGGATATACATCACACACACCATAATTTACTCGTGTTTTTTTTTCTTATATTGCATGAATGTGTGCACGTTGTTTTTTTTAATCTGCGAACGACTGCACGTTAAAAGACACTTTTTTCCGACATGCTGTAGTATTTGGCCAGTGAGATGAAGTAATGCGTGCATCCAGTGTTGCTGACTGTCCAGTGCAGCTGTATGCTTCCTGGAAAGCCCTGCTGATATGAATCTAATGATTCAGGCCTTGTGTTTGTTGTAACAAAGGCCTCTCTGGATATAAGTGCCTGATTGGCTCTGCTTCTGCCTTAATCATAGTATTAACTCTGACTTTTGATTAAGGCTTTGGCCAAAGTGGATTTGGAAATGGATCCACTGAAAACGCTGATACTGTATTAAATTTGCTTTTCTTTTACAGAGAGCTTCGGGACCGAGGGCCGCCTTGACAGACAGACCGCTTCTTTTGCTGAGCTTATCAGCCAACGTGGCTCCATATGGCGTTTTTTCTCGTTGCTACAGAGGATGCAGGGTGAAAAGCCCCGAGCTCGGCTCCCAGTTACCCGCCAAAGAATGCTGGCATGAACATGAAGATTAAAGCTGCCATTTCAACTCAAGTGAAACCGTGCACACTCTAACTGGCACCAGAAGGGACGGTTCCATAATTACATAAATTAGACCGAGTGTGCCCAATGGATATTTGAATCCCTGTCACTTTGCTCTAAATAGCCATGGCAGAGAGGACCTTTAAACAGTTCAAACTATTTTGGCGCGAACAGTGAGTGGTTTGGCCAGTGGCCTGGACAGTGTGAGGTAATGGTATTTGCTCCAGGAAATAAGTGTTGGCCAAGTCTATTGCTATGCAAATATATTGCAACATTTAATCTTTTGTCTTACAATGCATCAGCTCACACTTGTATATCCATGTAGACAGTCAGTTATATGCCAGTCTACTCTCTCACAGTCAACCCAACATATTTCTTGCTTAAGCAAAGGTTCTTATAAATAAATCCAGCCCTATAAGTCCCTATCCACCCACACAGAATTTGTGATCACACGATGGTTTTACAAAAGCCACATGGTGCCCATATCATATGGGTTGGGCTGCTCATCTGTTGCTTTGTAGAAATAGGCACTTGTCTAGAATTCACAGGTGCTGAGGGACAGTGGGCTAGATTTCCAGTGTGGAATGCGTGTTGCGAAAGTGAAATGAGCTTCAATATGAAAACAAAGAGCTCCCACGGCCTGCTAGTTTACTTTGATGATGAGGGCTTTTGTGACTTTTTAGAACTTCTCATACTGAACGGTAAACTCAGCCTCCGTTTCTCGATCTTCTGTGCCGAGCCTGCGACCGTCGTGTCTGACACCGCGGTCAACGACAGCCAATGGCACGCCGTCACGATAAGGAGAAACTTTAAGAACACAACCCTAACGGTGGACAGTGAGACAAAATGGGTCGAGGTGAAGTCAAAAAGACGGGATATGACTGTTTTCAGCCATTTGTTTGTTGGTGGAATACCACCGGAATTACGATCTGTGGCGTTGCGACTGACATCAGCTGCAGTCAAGGATCAGCTGCCTTTCACTGGATGGATAACAGACATAAAGGTCAACAACACGGAGTCTGTAATGATCAACAGTGAAGGGGTTTTAAAGGACCTCTGTGGTACAGCCAACATGTGCTTGAATGGAGGAGTCTGCAGTTTAATTAACAACGAACCAACATGTGACTGTTCTCAGACGGGGTTCCAAGGAAAGGACTGCAGTGAAGGTAAGACACCTGGATTCAGTTTAGACCATATAGTCGGTACAACATGTCCTCTGTAGCCTTTCCAGTCAGCCGCAACATGGACTGATTTAAACAAATTCAAGTCCCCTATTGTAGTCACCATCAGCCCTAAAGTAACGCATTCCCCTGCTCTATTTAGCTAAAGCAATATGTTTGTGTTAGCCTCACGACTTGTGCCATTGATCTGCAATACAGTTGTTTGTAATGAACAAATCTCCTGCAAGGCCTCATTAGCAAAACATGCAGGTGTTCTCCATCCCCAAAGGTGTCTTCCATTCTTATCAAAAAGGTCCATGGGGATTGGTTGACCTATGAAACATCATCTCCAATGGCTTACCTCAAATGCAAGAGCAGGAGTAAACATTCACAAGTCAGATGGAGTAAACATGAATGATATCATTGACTTCACACAGTATAAAAAAGCACCCACGAGATATTATGGATATTATCTGGGTGAGGTTTTTGTATCAGTTGCCAGCTGATAACAGTGTCGTTATCAATACATCAATAATTTAAACTTGCAATTAAGCACACAGAATTATGATCTATCATTATGACATCATTTTCTAGAAACAAAACTGTACCTGTAGCATGACTGAGCCACAACTTCCCTCAGAACTGTGCTACTCATTGATTTAATATTTCTAACAGATAAAAGCCCAGTTGTGTAATGCAGGAGGAAAAAAGAGCTAGATACCCATCTAATCAATACACAAAGAGAACATGTGGTTCTTTGAGGAAGGAAGAATAGTGTCACTCTGTCGTGGCCATATATTGCGATCATAATATCAGGATCTCTTCTTAGCTGTCACCCTTGGTATTGTTTGTAATGAAAATGTATTCAGGGTATTCAGTGCAGAGCTGCCTACAGGTTGGCAGTTTACTGCTGTGGTGGGGAGGAGCAGGTTTGTTGGTCAGGCCGAGTGTCTGTGGGGGAGGGGTGTGAGTGTATATGTGTTGTTATTTTTTTTTTTTTAATCTATTTTTCAAATTTATTCAAATACTGATGGACTTTAAGGCTCATTTTAACATATATACATACTGTATATAAACATATATGCCATAATTTACATTCCATTTCATACACTCGTGTATCTTCATTCAAGCACATAAATCTTTTATTAACAATAAGCTCATTAGGCCAGTGTTGGATAACCTACTACTGCAGCATAAGATATTCCCATCTGATTTCCATTAGTCATCGAGGCAAATATGAAATGCCACTAATTAAAATGTCGTCTACACACTGTGCAAGCTATGTTTTATTTTCTCCTGCATTCAGAGTTTTGTTGATGATGTTACTACAACGGGAGGGAGAACAGGGTCTTTTACCAACCTCATGCACTGACAGAATGAATGATTGTTGCTGTAGTTCACTAACAGGCTTTCAGCGTTGGGCAACATTAAGTATTTGTTTATTCAAACCACTGCTGCATTGCCATATCGCATCAAAGCACCCTGAATAAATCTAGATCGAAAATGAACTGTGGCAGTAAATATACTTGGACATGCCACCCAAATGGTATTCTTGTTCTATTTCTCGCTCTTTGCAAGTGCAGACCCTAGACAGCCTATAATAACAAGTCTTTTACTGTAATATTCTAATTATTTATTGCACTAACTTGCTATGTTCCATTTTGAATATTACTGTAAATTACATCTCAGCACATAAAAGACTGTTCTGTGTTAAAAGTTAATTGCAGAAAACCTCTAACAAACCTCTCTTCGCCGCACTCGCCAACCTGTCAGTGTGTTGACCATGAGAGACCAATTTGCATGTGGCACTGGTATTTGACAGAGAGAAGACACATTACATTTGTTGATTACACTCTGGCTATTATTCTTGCCACTAGATTTAAGAGTTTATTATAATGTACAAGATCCCACTTGCCATTTTATTTCTTTGCTCTAAGGTGGAGAAAAGGTAATGCTTGTTCCAGTATAGAGGAGTGGAAATCCAAAGAAGAAAAATGTCTCCACCTCTTTAGAAGAGTCTCAGTCCTTTTTGGACATTGTAAATCACAATGCATTCTCACAATTTCCTGGCAGCCATCTTTTTCCATCATACACAAAATGTAGCCTGATGACAGGTCCATGTCAGGAAAGCTGCGATACTCTTGTAGTTTGGCAAATAATGCAATGAAATTATTCTTCACACAAAATGCATAAGCAACAATCTGTTGATGTTTATATCTTAACAACAGGTTATTATCCAGATGATTATATCTTATTGTTTTTTGATAGATTAGATAGATTTTGTGCACTAAAGCCATATCTTTTGTTGAGGAAATTATATCAAGCATATTCATTTTCACATATGAAGATTCAATAAAAAAGTATGACTCAGTGTTCTGCCTTCTTACTTACTTACTAAAAACGCACTTCCAAAGTCAATTTAATATTATTTGCCTGAGATGAGTTGGGTCATATTCCTTTAAAATATGAGGTCACTATGGCTTGATAGTAATTATGGACAAAGCTAATTAGCTTTATAAGCTATAACTATTTATGGTCCTACCTGTCACTCAAGAACACTGGAAGAGGGTTACAACAGAGGAATTCAAAAGGTTTAAATACAGGGAGACATTCATAACATAACCTGGGAAATCCTTTTGAAATCACTGTAAATAAAAATATTATTTAAACAATAAAAACACACATAAATAAAAAGGGCGCACACAAATAAGCAATCCCCTTAATTCTATAATGGTTATAAACCGTTTAGATTAGGAAGCTTTTGACCTATCAAGTTAATTTAAAGTTCAATATTCCAGTGTTCAAAGTTATGTTTATGGGTGGCTGTAAATTAAAGAACACTTTGAAAACTAGCCTGTGCTTTCATATGTCTATTTCTTGTGTGTGTGTGTGTGTGTGTGTGTGTGTGTGTCTCATTAGTCGAGAAATTGTGGGAAAAGATCATAATTTTCACACCAGGGTGGCTGCTGATGTTAATAGTTTTATGGCCATGAAAGAACTAATTGGTTATGTTATTGCAGTTTTAAGATGAATGATGTAAAAGATATCGTCCTTGTGCTGCATGAAGGATGAGCACTTATTGTTTAAAGAGGTCCATGTAATGAATATACCATGGCAATGCTGACAAGATCCATTATAGTCATGAAGATGAAAGCTACTGTATCATGACAAAAAATATGGTCTAATCACTTTCCATGTAGTGTGTCTATACACACACATATAGGGGAGTTGATTCTCTCATGGACTAGCTTAGTGGCCTTTGATTTGGTTTGATTGGGTGGACTCACTGTGATGGACACATTTCTAAACCTGTTCTGGTAAATACATCTCAATAAACCAATATATTCATGAATAAAGTAAGCATGTCCTTATCTTAAAAAAAAAGTGTAAAGACAAACCCCCCCTGAATATTACACCATTCACCCTAATTTTAGCTGTGCTGCAGTGACAGTTTTCCAGATTTAGGAGTTGTCCTGAATGGAGAGGTCAATTTGCAAGTTCCAAGATGGTGGGTGACAAAACAACCAGAAATAGAGCAGCATCTTAAACTCGTAGTCTATATTGATAGTTGTGCATCTGCTCGCTTATGATATATATCTTGCCTGCATGACCACGTCAAACCATGGAAGAGAAACTAAAGGTTACTAAACTGAAGTCAATAGATCCACAAGAACAGAAGCCTCAAAGACAAACAATATGTCGAGACGTCTTCTGCCGTCACCACAGCCACAAAGCACAGTGTGGGACTGAAACCCCTCTCTCAGTCATGCTCCTGCTCTGCATGATGGAATTACGCAAAACGTACAAGCAGGCACTCAGTAAGATTTACATTGTTCTCTCACACAGTCGACCACCCGCCTCTATTCATGTATAACATTGAGTTTAACAGATTTCTCCTGAGGTTGGGGAGTTTCGAGAGGCAGTGCGTTACGTCATCATCTAAAGTTGTTGCCCATAGTTAGTTGATTGGTCTGACATGTCTATTTGTGCCAGGCATAGTGGATCTTTTCTAGACTAAAATCAGTATTAGTTGCTTTTTTTGTCCACTTAAGGGCAACCTATAAACACGACATTGACAACTTTATTTATACAACTTTATCATATTCAGTTGTTACGGTGAACGTGTTAGCAGACAGTTGCCTAATCACACATCCAGAAGACACAAAGCAACGTTACATTAACATTAATTTGGAGTTGTGTTGCTGGCCGTCCGATGAATTTAAGTACAACATTCACTCTCCTTGTAGCTCTGGTTTGGTCTTCATCAACTCCTTCGGGGAATTCCGGCTCCTTAGCTGCTAAATGCTTCACTCTGTTCATCAGCTAGTTGCTAATGTTTCATGCTGTTTGATGCTGGGCAGGTACCGTACAGAGGGTTTATAAAAGCTTTGTTTGTTGAGGACAGCTGCCTCCTCTTTGGAAATGGGGTTGATAAGAGGTGAGAATGAACTAACAATGAGCTGAAAGACGCTATAAAGCACTACAGAGCTGAGGAGAACTGCAGAGTTGGATGGTAATTCTCTGTGGGTTTGTCACTACGAGTGTTACCTCAAACATTATACGTAGTAGTAGTTTGATCCATTGTTAATATAAAAATATTGATTAATGCAGCTTTTATGGATGTAGCCAGATTGTAGAGGTGTAAAACACAAGGGGCTCCTGAAATTGTAAAAATATGCTTAGATAAATAAAGAATGTAGAGGGACCAGTTCAAATACAAAAATATGAATGTTTGGCCTTGGTGTATCCTTCTGCTTGTACCTGTGTAAAAAAAAAAAAGCACCAAACCTGTTTCCCTCGCCTTCCAAGTCTAAATACCAAAAAAGAGCAACAGGTCTGAGTTAACAATGAGATTTCTTGACATACGTCATCTGTTTGAGCCAAACTACTGTTAGTTCATGCTGAACTCTTTGCATCAACTTATTTTTTATGTTTTTGTCAGACATGTTTTTAGTCACTGTATTTGACACCGGACCATATAAAACTTGGTAATACTACCTGCAATGAAGAAAGACCGGTGGCTCTTTATAGCTCATTTCAGCATGGCACTAACATCGCAAGATGTAGAGATTCAATTCCCACCGGAGCCATCCATGCTGAAATTGTATGAACTCATGGTACCTTAAGTCACTTTGGATGAAAGCATCCACCAAATTGTACCTCTGCCAGCTAATTCAGTATTCTAGCAAGTCCAGAGATTTTTTTTTTCCATCCCAAGGTAATGTAGTATTGCTGCTTTCTTTCTCACCATCATGAGCTGCACAGAGGAGGCAAGCAACAACTATTGCAAATGTTTGCGCATGGAAAATGTTATGAGGGTATTAAGTTAAAATGGTGATTAAAGCTAGTGTCCCAGCCTGGAGTATTATCAAATAGGCCTAAATGGTCAGAATCACCAGTAGAAACCAAATTTAGAGGTCAGAAACTAGAAACATAGTGATGTAGATCTGTCCTCTGATAAGTTTATCTAACATCCATACATAGTGATTCAATTCCAACGTACATTGAAGTTTAAAATTTACCTTTTCCATTAAATAATTTAAAAGCTGTTGTATTACTTTGATCAGATGAAAGGATTACAGGATTTGCCACCAGACCTGTCAACTCTCCCTGTCCAACCACAAGCTTCTACAGTGCATGACCTCACACACACACACACACACACACACACACGTAAATCCCTTTCATCGGTTAAAACAATTATTTAAATGCACTGTTCTATGGCCAGTAAGTTCCCGGAATCTGTCCTCTTGTTTCTCATTAGGGAAATAACATAGATGCATTGCATAGCTCCATATTTTATCCTGATAAAATGGAATGATGTTGTTTATTTCATCGTACATTAGCTAAACATAAATCAGTCCCAGTAAAAAGTAGGGCAGACCTCAACTAAGACTGTACAGCATTTTATTTTTCATTTTGTGCTTTATGTAATTCAAAGAATAACTCTCATTGACTGGCTACAGTAAATAACTGTGATTGCACTGCACTTAAATGCTATGATTTTAGCTCAGAGCATAGCTTCTAGGTCCTTGTAAAGATATAGATAGAAATCCCTGAAACTGATGTCAGTCATTGTAGGATAGTCAGACAACTTAAGCCATTTGATTAAGCTGCTAATGCATGATGACAGGGTGCCAAGAATGACTGTAGCCTACAGTAAGTGAAATTATGTCACACCTATTTTTTCATATGAGTCATAATCATCAGCTAGCTTAGTTATGTGAATTATTTTATTCACTGAACACAGCAACATCACAACAGATTTGTGCCACACTGCTGTATTAAGGAAGGGATGTAGTGCAAGATATGCAGGAGACAAAGTGTTCACATACTGTAGCCATAAACTCAATATATTTTTGCCCATGCCTTGGTGTTTGTGGATGCTTTTCCACAGCAAATCTGATTCTTGATTATTGGTATTTTAGGTTTCAGGTTAATGACTGAGAAATAATTACAGTACACCTGTCTTGACTCTCTTCCCACAGCTAATACTTTGAACCTGATTACAAATGTGTGGACAGCTACTGAAAATATCTCAAGGTTACTAGTGTTTATCACAGTAACTCTTACATCAACTATCTATCAGCTAGAACCGGCACAGTCAGTGTGTTTTTAGCTGAGGGGTTGAATCACAGGCTGACCATAGTGACTTTTACGTGCACCTATAATGTAAACACATGCATTTCTTCTGATGTTTTTTGTGTGTCATTGGTCCCTTTTATTGTTTTTCATGACAGTGGTTCCCTGACTGGGTCTGTCTTACTCAAATTGATTTTTAATCAGTGGCAATGGGATTGCCTAGTGAAATGTCCTGCCAGTAGAATTTGAAACGTGATGACTTTGGCAACCGCCTGCTATAACACCACTTGATATATGGAGGAGGAGGAGGAGGAGGAGGAGGCGTGAAACGTCATAATGCAAATTGAAGAAGGAGGAGGAGGCGTGAAACGTCATAATGCAAATTGAATACTCGGACTGGATTGAGGGGTATTTTTGCACAGACGCCTACAGGCTACATTTTCATCAGCCAGTTAGTACTCTCTTAGAATACTTGCTGGATACGTGTCTGTTTAACTACAGTGATTATTCTGACTAGTGGTTATATTTCTTGCAGGCAAGTATTTTAGGTATAGCTGGATTAGACTTGTGAAGCTCTTTTGTGTAACAAGTTCCAAATTCACAAATCTACCCAGTGCTAAAAAGAGGTTTTTGCCCAGTGCACTGGAACAATTTGTTACTGTTACTGCAGTTCCAATGTAAATGCTGTTACTATAACATTTTTTGCTACTTTGCTTGGCCTGATTGAGCTGGTGAGGCGGTCTGTCTTGCAGATGTTAATGCAGCAATTAATATTTTTGGCCATTTCAGCGCAGCATAACAGAGCTGTAAGCACAACACTGACATATTATCAGAAGTTGATAGTGAACTTACGCATATTTGCTCATCCTGCAGGCACAGAGCAACATTAGTGTTCATTTGGAGTCGTGTCTCTGACAAATATCAGTGTAATATCTACTCCCCTTTTAACTCTGTTTTGGTCTCTTCCAACTCCTTAGGGGAAATAGCTGTCTCTTTAGGAGCTAAATCGACTGTGTTCACCAGCTAGTCACTAACTTTGTCTGTCCACGGTGTGGTGATGAGCAGGTTACCATACAGTCGGTTTACTGTATCAGAGTTGTATAGATGGAAACACGGTGCACCAAAATAGTACATTTGTGGGCTGTAAAACCAAAACAATGAGCTAAAAGATGCAAGAGCTGTAGAGCTGAGGGGAACTACAGAGTTGATAACTTATTGTGGGTCTGTCACGATGAGCGACTACTTTCACATTACACATAGTGTACACATAGATTCCTTCTGCTGTTAAACAATATGAAAGAGAGGATGTCTTTCTCAATACACAAAGTCAGTAATTTGGCTATCCTGACTATTGCAGGACCGTTGTAAGCATGGCAGCAGGACATCTAACTTGTTGGACTGTTCAGCATCTGAACACTGTGTATTTGTTTCTGTATGAAGAGGCAAATCAGCTCAAAGTGAAATTTCTGTTTGCTTGACGCTCTGGCTTTATGCCTCAAATCAGTACTGCACATTTTTGTGCCAAGTTGTATCCCCATGGACAATCCAACTTAACACACTGAAAGCAACAATAGAGTGGAGACGTGGGAAGGGTTATATTGGGTGGCTGAACAACTGATCCGAAAGAAAATTAGTTAATGTTACAGGACTGTGCATTTAACCACTTAAATATATAAATCAGTGAGTCTCAGAGATTACCGTAGTAGGAAATATGTTGTGGCTAATCTTAATAATCTGTTCCCTGTGCTGCTAATGGCACTGGTAAAATTCATTATTTGTAGAAGATACATTTGGGAATTTTATATCAATTCAGTTTTGGAATTTGGATCAACTTTGAATATACAGGAACAGTGATTCTTGCACAACTGTATTCAGACAGGTGCGTAGGAGAATACATGACGAGTCAAGGTAACAAAGCTCATCTCTTTAACACCGTAAACATACTGAATTCACAACATTTACTGTACATTTCCTATAAGTAGTATGTGTTTGACATCTCAAAAGCAATACTGTAATTTTTATATGATTTATATGTATGAAATATTCAGTTGCATTCTTCATGTTCACACACACACACACACACACACACACACACACATATATATATATATATATATATATATACACACACACACATACATATATATATATATAATAAATTGCTTTGAGACACACTGTATAGGGAGATGAATTCTCAATTTGAATGAGCGCTCCCTTTCAGGCATGTCTGTCATGTTATATGGGCACAAACCACGTGACCCCACTGTATCTCTGAAAGTGTCATTCTGTCTAGAAGCCTCCTGCAGCTTCACTCAGACAAAAGCAGATTAATAGTATACTGCTGTCTCTGAGTCCAAAGACAGATATTGGGATCAAAAGATTAGAGGGATTTTCCCAGAGGATTTTTGCCTTGTTTAAATACAACTGCTCCCGACTGTCAAAGGGTGTTTGTGAAATTCTTTGACACCAAACTCCTCCTTTAACGGGATTCGTCCCACAGCACAAATAAACACATCCGAATATCCGTGCCACACACACACACACACACACACACGCTTGTATTAAACTGGGCCATACGTTATGTTTCTTATTGAAGCATGCTAAGCTGGCATATGGAGTTTGGAGTATATCATGAGGTGCATAATTCATTTATTGAATGCTGTTATCTCTTAACCACTGCCAGGAAATGGCATCATGTATGCATGACACCTGGCAGAATTTTGGCTTTAAACGAATCTTCCTTCTTTGTTTGTTTATCATAGATGACGTCCTCATTCATACCTGTGTTTGGTGTGGAAGAATATCTCACTTTGCATAATTGCTGGATGTTTTCTATGCAATCTGAAAGGTTTGATCTCCCCTACACGGATACAGAAAAAAAAAAGCTGTATAGAGGCGAAAATTTGCCTCTTCAAATTCCAGGCTGTAGATGATATTTTCACTTTGAACATAAGTTGCCTTTGATGCTGCTGGTTGGGTGTCATCCTTCATGAGAGTCGTGTGAAATACTAAAAACAAGTCGAAAGTGCACTTGCCATAATTTGAAAGCTGCCATGCTAATGAGAGAGCCGAGACAAATCACTTTTCAGGAACATTTTTCGTGACTTTGAAGCCCTTTGTGACTGGAGTCAAGTCAGGTTTATTTGTACTGTTACAGTGTAGCGTAGCTTATGAGTCACATTTCGAGGGGTTTTCTACCTACAGTACGTGCAGGAGAGTGGTCCCTCTTGCAATATCTATGTCTTTACCCTTAATATAGATTGTGAATTCAATAATAAGATGAATAAAACAGTGCTGCAGTCAGTGCAGATTTCGCTGGCATAAATCAGTAGTTGCATTTTCACCGGGGACCTTTTTTTTTTTACAGTTATGTCTTTTTTGTCATGTATAATGGAAACGGCTGTGGCTTAATGTTAACAGTACTTAGAGCTTAGCTGTATTTAATGCTCAGTGTGCTTTATTAATACTTTTTTTTTTAAACTTTAGCTGAAGAGCCGCTCTACAGATACGGATTTGTCACACGTCAACAGGAGCCACAACTACAGTTTCCTTAAGCAACTGCTGAGCATACTTAGCTATGTAGAAAAGGTGCTTGGTGAACACTGGCACACATTGCTTCAACATGAGGCTGTGATTTCTGTTACAATAAATTACAAATAAGTTTACAGTTTACATTGATTTCTTAGTTCCTCTGCCAGGCCTAATACTCAAGTAACAGCTACTGCGTCACAAAAAGAAAAAAAGATTTACTCCACATCTGCAATACCATCCTAGATATATCCAATCCTGGGATTAAGGTTATTAGAACTACTGTATAAGCTGCTGTGATTATCCTGTTGGATCATTCCAACCCACAAGATGTAAAAGAATGGCGAGGTCTTCAGCACATCTGCTCCCACAATCCTCTCTGTTTGGGCTGTCTCTTTGGAAATATCTGAATTGGACTATATTGTCCCCACGCCATCTGCTCGGAGAGCCTCGGAGTAGCTGCATAATAAGATTAATCAAATTGCCAACACTAACACTGTTTGAGTATATTTAATTAGTAAAATTAAAAAATGTACTTTTTATCATGTGTCTGTGTGTGTGCATTCCTATAAGAAAGAAAGGAAATGGAGGAAACAAGTAGGAGTTGGATGTTAATTTCTATCACAATTGTATTGATTAGCTTCCTTAAGGCAGTAGTTTGACATTTTGGGAAGCTATGCCAGTTAGCTTAGCTTAGCAAAACTTGCTAACCTGGCTCTGTCCAAAGGAAACAGAGAAATAATAGAGAATACTAAATCTGCCTACCACACCTCCAAAAATGCAATTATTAACACGTTATATCCTCTTTGTTTAATCCGTTCAAAAATGTGTAAAAACCAACAACTGCTGAACCTGGTAAGTGGATTATGTTAGCCTTCAGACAGAGCCGGGCTAGCTGTGCTGTTTCCCCCTGCATCCAGTGCTTGTTCTAAGCTGGCTAGCTGTCAGTTGGCTGTAGCCTTACATTTAATGGACAGACATGAGAGGGGTACGATCTCTTCATCTAACTTTCCGCCAGAAAACGAATAATTTCCCTAGATGTCTAACTATGTCTTTAATAAGTCTGTGATCACTTTTCAGGTGGGAAAAAAACTCCACATGCTGCCAAGAAGGTGAAAATATTAACTTATTGTGGTGTAATGACAAAGTCTTTGTACACGAGTTGTCATTCTGCAAGAATGTGGAGTTATTGGACGCTGTCCCATTTTGAGGAGTCCGGTGTCAGTGGGGTGACCTCACAAAAAGGTGATACGAAGAGTGTATTGTTCTGAAAGCGTACATGTGGCACCGCTGATCGACTCAGCTGATGCGAGTAGAAATTGTGCAGTATAGCTACAGCTGTGAGAGCTATCAATTTCTATCAGAGTGGCTGGTCACGCGGGCCGTTTCCTCTGTCTCCACTCTTACTGTTGCTTGAGGATGATAATGAGGGAGATGGTGAGCTGTGTAATGCCCCTAACACTCTTCTGGTAGATAGATGCATTAGGTTTAGGCTGTGGTACTAAGAGATGAGCCCTCACTTATACTCATTACTCTTGATTTGCTCCAAATTGTAATTTAACAACAAATCGATCCTCTGGTAGCTCTGACCTTTGCTGCTAGGCTTTTACATTTTCCCTTAAAGCGCCTCTGCGACGAGGGATTTTAGAGCAGCCTTCCTGCTACTATTTTTCAAATCTACAACTGTCTAATGGGCTCGCGAAGGAGTCAGTGCCTTTTTTGTTATTGCATGTATGGTGATGACATTAGTGCCCCCTGATTAATAACACTGCAGAAAAATGGAAAAAATTAAACAAGAGCTCTTATTCTATCAGAGTTAAGACGCATTTTAAAGAGATTTCATAGAGTTCTATGTGTGTATGTGTTTTTGTCAGAGGAGGCCATGTAGAGAATGCACTTTTCTTTTGCACAAATTATTTGTAAAGGGCACTCCTCCAATTTTATGAAGTTCAGTTTACATGTCAAAAGGAGTACTACTCAGCCTGTGAAAAACAGTTGCGTAATGCCCCCTGGAGGGAGCTTTCCAAAGTTTGACAAATAACCCTGATGACATCACCAGAGTTATCTCAGCTTGGGCTTGAGACTTACAATTGTTATCAGAACGCCTGCCTTACAAACCGGACGTGTGGGGTTTAAAAGAAGAGGGCATTTATGTGATGTGAGGGGTCTAAAGTCAATTTTGAGTTGCATTATGGGAATCGTAGGATCTCAGGTTAGGAGTCTATGCAGTATCTGAGGTGGTACTCGAGACGTTGCCTGTCAATAAATTAGTAGATAATGTGCAGGAGCCTCTCTTTATCATTTGTCAATCATAAATTAGAAAACTAACGCTTCAGAACAGCAGCGGGTGATTTGCTGCATCCTAAGGAAGCTGGACTCATCATGTTTCCCTCCTACTTTCTTAGATTGAACAGCTGGACTGGGAAACACGCTGTGTGCAGTTGCAGCTGTCAATCTGCACATTTCTCTGCAGCACCTTTAAAGCAGTAAATAAAACCAAATATTCACGTAGAATTTCTTGCAATGAGAGTTTCAGATTTTCCACAATGAAACAAAGTGGTAGCTGACCTACTTTTTCCAAAGTAATGCTAGCATGATAAACTGCTTCAGTTTGAGGCTATTTAAGATGGAATTGAATTGCTTTCATTAGGAAGTGTCAGTTGCTTAAGAATTCATAATATTGAACATTATCTAACATATTACATCTTTTCATATAATTACACTGATAATATATTTTACATATTATACAACATGCCCTTATTTAAATGACTCACTCACCTCCTAACTGACCAGTCCACCAAATTAGCATAACAGTCTGAGAGAAAAAGATTAAGCGATGTTCCCTGAATAATGACTGTATGAAATGGAGCATTACGGATGCAGAACATGAACACACATACGGTTTTTGGTGTCAGACTTATTAATAAAAGTTTAAGGTAAAGTTTGACTTCCAGATTTTCATTTTTTTCAAATATACAACTTTGTAGGAGAGATTGGGGCCATTTGTTTAAGAGCTGCTACATTACACATACAATTAGGCTCTCTTAGAACAGGCTGCAGAAATAATCTTTTAACTGTAAGCAATCAATGAAAGGTGGCCGTGATTGCACACAGTCTTTGAGTAAAGAATTTAGGGAGAAAAAATGGGTATAAATGTTTTCCTCTTGTGAGTCACGTTAACAAGCAGCAGCCTGAATACAAGCTGGTTGGAGGGTTGTTACCTAAATTGCGATGGCATGCAGCTGAATCCTCACTCAACCTTGACAAAATATACGTTGTTTGAAAGCACAAAGCTTCATGATTCTATCTGTGAAAACCATGTCAGGATCCCAAGATCACTGTAACAACAATTGCTTATTTTCTAACAGGAGTGCATACAAAACAGAAAAAGAAAAGAAAATAGGCGCGAACCAACCACATTTTGCCATGTTTCTGCCTCTGTAAATTTGGTTCAGTATCAGTTACATTAATTTTGACTTTCTGATTGTAAACTCCAAAGATTTTCCTTTCAGAAGAGACCAGAATCATGACTGTAATCAAAGGGGATCAAGGGCAGTAACCGTTTAAGTTTGGGTGCGTTACCTTTAGGCTTGTTCACAAAAAGGGAGTGCTTGTTAAAAGGTTAAAATAAATACCTCTCTGACTTTATACTGTAAATCCAGCTGAAACAAGGCAATAATAGAGACAGAGGAAACTCCATCAAACCTAAAGCACTGCAATGCTGATGACATTAAGAGTGGATGAAAAAAGGTTGATTCAGGCAGACAGGATGTTCTAAAATCGTCAAATTGCAGAGAAAAATGAATTATATCTACTGCAGGATGTTGTGTCTAGTGAATGTGACACATGTTCCTTTATGTGAAATGTAGCGTCACCCTGAACCCTCCCTGCTCTTGGCGTGTCTCTTCAGCCAACTGCATTCAGACACACTGCGGGACAGACATGGATGTCTCAATGACATTTTGTGCAGCTGGCTGATGGTAGCCAGCGCGGTGCATAATGGTGGCTTGAGCGCTGCTAGTTTGGCTTTCTACGGACTGTCACGTTGGCGTTGTCACGGTATTGAGCTCACAGTCAGGGCGTTGTGTTGAGGTGTCAGAATCATGTCTGCAGGAGGCAAATAGAAAATAAAAATCGATTTACAGATTTATTTATCATCCTTGATTTCTTTTTTTATCTGCCGTCGCACAGCAGATGTTTCATTTAGTGAGGCATCAATTTGAATAGTAATGTAATTATTTTCCATGAGCCGTACACCGTGTGCATGATCAACAGCACAAGACCATCAGAGATGCAGATCGTCTGATAGACAGTTGAGTGCATTTTGGTGTAGTGTTACCAGCACAATAGCACTGGGATCACTTTGTCAAGGGGATTAAATGGATTTACGTCTCAGGATTAGGATGTAACCAGCTGGGTACATTTGTGAACGAAAGTGTGTGTGTGTGAGAGAGAGCGAGAGATAGTGGGCTTGTTTTAATGGTCTCTGTCAGGTGATACTGCTGTTAGAGGAAAGCTTCTTCAAAACGCTACCAAATGAAACCTCATTTAGTGTGGCCACTGAAGATTGCAAAAGACTTACTTATACAACTGGACACAATTTGCATAAATGGTTGTAGTATAATCCTTCATCAAATCAAATTCTCCAAGCACCTATATTCTGTTTTCTTATATATCACACTTAGAAACTTGCTGTTCATATTTATGTCTCATTCTCCTCTATTTGATTTAAATTGTGTGTAGATCTTAGATTTAATATAAAGATACTATACACTGCATGCCTCTCAAGCTGTACTTAAAAAATAGGATAAATGAATAATTGTTCCTCTTGGTTTTGATCGCCAATAATTAGGGGAAGGGAATCACTATAATACAGTGTTATTTGCACAATAATCTTACACAATCTAAAACAAACTATCAAAATAGTGCTCTTAAACAGGCCACTCGCTGAATTGAAATGCAGTGGGAGGAATTATTAGCTACTGTGGCAAAAGTCAACGTCAAGTCTTTGGGGTCTTGACATCAGCAAACGGTCTTGATTCTTTTACTTTTCTCTTCTCATGTGGTCACTTTGCAACTGCCAGCTTCATGCTTGCCTTGTCAGAATGCTTTTTTCAGCAGTGTGCTTTTCATCATCAAGCTAACTTTTTGTGAACAAAGTGCACCTCTTAGTTTCTTTCACAATAGAATCTCATTTATCTACCGCAGATGTGAACTGTTGAAATTAGGAAATACGATCCTCGTGAGGCATAAAGCTGCACACAGTTCAACTCATCTAAATTAAATTTACATGAGTTTGTGTGCAGATTTCATGTTCTATGTTACTTCAAAAATTATATACATTTCCCAAATATCCTCCATTCCTCAAGGGTTTGGATAAATGAGGCACTATTTTAATTGATGAAAGTACTTCACATTTTGTAACAGCTATTATAAAATGGACAATATGTAAAACCAATTTGACACAAAGTTTAACAAAATTGGTCTTGTCATGTTGAGTGAAGCAGTGAACTGTTTTATTGCCTTGTATTTTGTTCACAAAATGATGATTTGGATCGTTTTTTGTGCATGGTGTCTGATTTGGAAGGGGAACCAGTGGTGATGGTAAGTTTTGGGTCAAACAATCGCTTGAATCTGGGAAAGAAACCATTTTAAAGAGGTAGGAGTTTATTTTGTAGTGGAGATTGGGCTTTTTGTGCCCAACTGGCCGCATGGTTACAGTAACTGGTTTGATTACAGGACCATTTTCTGTTGTACAAATACTGATTAAACATTGCATGCTACTGTCTTTGTGATGTCAGTTCATGATTGTTTTATTGACAATTCAAAATAATGCAATATCATCAAATTCTATTTTTTTCATTTCTATTTCTCATCATTTTGTGTATTCCTGCTGTTATGATTTTGAATATTAAATATGGAATCAGTCTCCAGGCAAATTGTAAGCACTTAATGATGAATAGAACTGCTGACTGACTATATTTTGTTCTTTTTATAGGCAGTCGGGCCCTTACACACTCTCATTTCATTGGTTTTGCATGCTTCCAGTCACGTCATTTTGTCAAACCAATTTATTTCCCCACTGGTAGCATGACGTTTACCTCACCTGTTTGCTATTACCTTACCAAAATGTAATTCTTCTCTCGGTCTGCTTTTTATTAGAGTGACAGAATCTTACATGGCAGTTTTCTCACCTCCACAAACATCACTTTGATTGCCAAAATTAATGTTAGGACAATTTCATTTGGGAGGGAATCTCCTTTTGCATCGCCAATATGTGCTCACTGGTCATTGCTTTCAGTACTGAGACCAAATCACCTGAACAGAGTTCCAGTCACGAGACCCCACTGCCCGCCCTGAAATCTTAGAGGCATTGCTACTGTATACCGCAGCCAACTCTAGTTATTTAGGTTATTTGCTCTTGCAGTGCATTTCATCACATGCGGTGTTGAGCAGCTTTTCATTTAAGAAAACAAAAACACTGCACACAGATTCCATTGAGTCTGCTGAATAAAATAGCTGTTGAAACCAAAAGTTATAGTCCATCATGTTTAAAAGAAAGGCTCAGTAAATCTTATTTATTTGATTAACACAGCCTCAAGATGTGCTTTTTATCCCCCTTTACCATCTTACGCCTCATGATCAATACTGGTTCTTCAGTCTTTTAACAGTGATGCCAGTTTGTATCTGCCGCCAACAAAGACTTGTCTAAATTTGAATCTTTAAGGTTATATCAAATATTCAGAAGGGCTCATTCGGTTACAACTCCGTCCTGTATTCCAGGTCAGTGTACGAGCAATAAAGGGTGGACAACAAAATGAAGGCCTATGCATAAATCAGCATTTCCTCTGCAGGGGTTACAATAGGTCACTTGCATGTGATGTTTAATGCCTTGCATGGTTACGACATGCAACGGCCAGTACTAGTCTGCATGCTGCTTAATGAATGTCTTCCTCTCTTTCTCTTTGCCTGTCCGTGCTTCCAGAAGACAGCTACCCAACCGAAGGTGGGTATTTTAACTGTTGGTTTCCATTCCTGCTAAATTTTGTGTGCCCACACATTGTCATGGCTAAGGCTCCTTAAATAAATGTAAGCAAATGTTTTATACTGGGTATTGATGTTACTGAAGTGGTAAGTCTGAATAATCAGGTTTCCGTTGTTTTTTCTTTATATTGGGCACTCAGTTCATTTTCCAAAAAAACTTTGACCCCGCCCTTCTTTTTTTTAATTCACTGATTAAAGATTTCACATTAAAGTGAGTAAACGATCCTAAAAAGATGATTTTTTTCATGTTCACATTTAATGTATAATGTCATTGCACACCTCATTGTGATAATTCTTGATTAAACTAATACCTGAATTACTTTTTTGATGTCGTTTTGAAGAACAAGATTATAATTAGCTTTTCTAACAGCATACTTTGAGTAGCCTCAGAGTACTGATGGTGTTCTAAGCTACCAACGGTCATCTGTAAATACCTTCATCTTAATTATCTCAGGTGTAATTCGGTGCTCATTTTGATTGCCTCATTAAAAAAAAACAGCAGGGTTTTGGACCCTGAGAGCCAGCACGGAAACCAGGGTGGCCTATTAACTCCTGGTTAACCAAATCAGAAAGAAAGCATAAAATATATTAAAATATTAAAAGATCCAAGTGGGCATCCTTAAGTAAGAATCATCTTGAAAGTCTTAGCTGAGAAAAACTATAATTAAAGTATTGTTGCAGACTTGCACTAATCATGGTACTACAAAACAGAACGATATAAACTAATTCCTTTAATCATTATTAATAAAATAATTTTAAATGTCAATATATTTAAATGAAACATTCAAATAATCAGTGTATTAAGTGTAGATTTTTACTTGCCATTTTATTTCTTATCTCACTGTTTGTTCGTGGTAATTGCTGTCATAAGCTGACACTATGTGACCGGCCAGGTTTCTCAATCAATTTGGAAAGTGTATGCACTTGATATTTGGTTGAATATGAGAAATGTCTTGTTGGTAAGTATATTGTCATAAAAAGTGTGACCACAACCACTTCTCCGCAGACTCATCACACAATGCTATCTTCTTCTTTATGAGCGAGATCATTCACTTTCCTTGTGTTAGGGTACCATGGGGACGGAGTGAATTATTGTTCATTTGTGGTTGAAATCACCCATATCTCTAAACAGTGTAGCAGGAAGAAAAGCTTGCTAATGGAAAGCACTGGAATTAACTAATTGGCAGCTAATGTGAAGCCCATTCCTATAACAACTGCTTGCATTTGCCAGGCAGCTAGCTAGCAGGCGATTCAAAAATAGCAAACAAATTGCAGCGCTTTCAGCTTTCAGGTGTTGTTGAAAGCGTTGGAGTTAAATTGCAACATTAAAAACATGTCACCTCAATGCCAGAAGAACAACAATGGAGAGGAAATGGATCCAGCAGCCAAGCAAAGCAGTTCAGCCTATGGTTCATGGTTAATATATATTAGGTAACTGTGTCAATCAATTGGATGTAATACAATTAAACTGTTAATGTAAGCAATTTATACTCATTGATACTAAAATGGCACAGTGACCAGACCATGTCCAATCATCTTCCTTTTTTCCTGTATGAGACATGTATTACTCACATATTATGTGGACACTTGACAGTTGTTGAAGGTCAAGGTAAAACAGTCTTCGGCCATATTTGTGTATAGGATTGCTCTGTCATTGATAGGTGGGGTGTCTCATCTTAGAGAAAAAAAAAAAGGTCAACCTGAATTTAGATTTCTGAATGATGACTAGTAAGTGGCTGATGATGCATTGCAACCTGCTTTGGTTGACCAAATGCTCATCGTGCTAACCCTGTCTGTGCACCCTCCTCTCTCTCTCCGTCCCACTCTTCCCTATCCCAGCACCCCCTGAAGTAACACAGACATCTGCTCTGTAAGAGATGCCTGCGTGTCAGTGTCACACAGCTTCCCACGATCCCTTGTTCTCTGCTGACTGTGCTCTTGTTTTCCTTTAAGGTCTGGCACACCTGATGATGGGCGACCAAGGTATGAGCTCTGTTCCTTTTTCCCGTCGTTCCTCCATTGTCCCTCCCGCTCCCATTGTTGCTCAGCAATGTGTGTGCCACTAACTCTCGTGCAATGCTCGGGCTTGAAGCTTCAGATATGGGCTGTCATTTCACTTACTTTGAATGACCTAGTTGATTTTCATTCTCCCAGTGACTTTCTTTTTTTTTTCTTCGTATGACCCCTTTTTCAAGCTCATTTGGCTTTCCACTCCCCACTCTGCTGAGTGTCATTTCTCTCCATATTTTCTTTCTTTTTAATTATTTACATCTACTGTACATTCTGATGTTTTATGATGATGTGGTTCAAGTAAAGGGGCATTTGCATTAACATTATTAGGATATAATGCATGGTGGTGGAAAATAGCTTACTGAATTTTTAAGCTAATCCTCATCTGTCCTTGCTTCTGTAATGCATGTTGTGAGTGTCTGCACAGACAGTCTGCCCATTCTATCTTCATCTTTCCATTTGTGTGGCTACTGCCTATCCTTATCATGCAGCAGAGCGAGGATGTGAAGTATTGTTCTTCTCTTTCCACTTTCCTTTGTTAGTTCCTTTTGCTGCCACACATTCCCTCTCTTATATTTGCACATATATGCAGCCATCAAGCCTCTTTCTCCTGCCGTCTGTCCTTTTCCAACTTGACCATGACACTTATCGGTGTCTCCTCTCCTTTTGTTCTCCCTTTTTGTCTGGAATCTGCTTTCTTCATGGAACATTTCATCAAATCTCATAGGTAAAAGTAAAGGTACTACCCTTTTAAATCTCTGAATTCATTAAACTACGACAGCAGTGTTTGTGGCATTATATACTCATGCTAAATGAAGTATATAAAGTCATTGGCATTTTTTTCAAATTGCTTTCTCAACTATTAATGAAAGCTTTTCAAGGTAGGTGCTGCTTTCGCTTTGCATTCACACGTTTCAGCTGTGTCACCTTTTTTGCTTGATGCATGGGAATCATAAAATGAGACTCACATGGGCATATGAACACAATAGTTGCTGTCCTAGTTCCAGTACACCACCACCACCACACAGGGGTAACTACACTCTTTTTGTTCAAATAATGGGTTTTGGGGTTGCGGGTGAGGCTTGATCATAGTGTTGTGGGCCTCCCATCCTGGCTGTGATCCTCACCTCTTCTCCCTGTGGGGTAAGTGGACTTCTGATCTTTGCCATTTGACTCTCCTCCTCAGGGCAGAGAGGGGAAGCTTGGCTTCTAAGGTCCCTACTGAGCATTCAAGGTAAAACTTTGATTCTTTCAAGTTCAAGCCAAATTTAGCAAGTCATCATTAGCTTACTGAAGTGTGGGAAACTTGAATGTCAATGTGTGTGGTTTACTAATCGGAGAATGACATGTAATAATACCGTATAACTTCAAATTTGAAAAGTAGCGATTAACACTATGACGTTCAAGTGCTCCACTTACATTCTTGAACAACTTTTTCCTTGATTTTGCTTGCTCTTGTTGTTGCTTTGACATTTACTATGTTATTAGTTCTAATTTTGCAAATTCTTACGAGCAGTTTTCTATTTCTTTACACCGAATAGAACATATTGTGTTATGTTGAATGCTATCTCTTATCATATACTTGTGAAGCATCATCTGAACAGGTAAGTCCTCAAACTGCCCTGTGGATGTACAGTATGCTGCTAGAAGTCTAAGCTGCAGTGATATATACATGATTAACATTCACACACACACAGACACACACACACAAATTAAACCATTTCCCATTATGAAATGTAGAGATTGATTTTTCCATCTCCCAAGGTAAGTGTCATTTCCATAGTCCTACTTGTTGCTTATGGTTCTGCAAATGGATGCATACAAGTTGGCTTTTCAATACACTATTTATATACTACTGTACACCATATACTTGACATACAACTATAAATGACAGCCACCAAGTTTTGCAAAATTCTTGGACTAATAGACTAGTTGTCATTGACATAATTAAAAAGAAATGATCTTGGCATTTAATATTCTGTAAACACAAATGCCAATTTTTCAATTTCGCTGTCTGGAACATGTTACATGTATACATGAGCAAGACTACTGTAAATGTGACTGGTGTTTTTAGTAAACACTATATGGCTTCGTCTGAAACCCACAGGTTTTTACTACACTGTACCAAGCACCCGGCTCAGATGTGGCAGAAGGAAAGCCACAGGGAGAGATTGAGAGAATGCTGATGAGGCACAAATCGGAGCACAATGCTTCTAATTTGGGCCATGGTTAGTTGTCCCCTGTGTTACAGTGTGAAACCTAGTCAGCCCAGTGATGTACTGTACTGTGTGGTCACAAACACACATCCCCACTTGAGCATTAAATCTGTGAGCGAGGACAGTGCCTGTATTCATTGTCTGCTTTAAGCTTGTGAGAGTATTGTGTGTTATGTTAGCCCCCCTGAGGTCCTCCTGTGTCACGTTAACCACTTGTATGGTTTATCCTCTGTTTCATGGCTGGTCCCTTGAGGATGGGCTAGTTTCCGTGTGCTGCTTTCAGCTGCCGCACTGACGCTGGATTCCTAAAACCTCGTTTCCATCCAGCTCCAGAGAGCAGGGCATACAGTAGGATAAGTCATAATACCGCTGGCACACAAATCACAGGGTATTTAATTGCTGTCATCACAATAAACTGCCATGTGCAGCTTAAGAGGAACTGCAGGCTGTGCAGACAGGCTTACAGGTACAACTGGGCTATTTCTAAATTAGTAAACTTTCTAATGTAATTGCTTTCACTTTCTAAAGACTGAAATGGTCCCTTTTCATAATACCGTGCACATTCCCGGGGATTTCTGTGAGGTGGGCAAGCGGATCCCTTTGCTAGTTTGTTTGCACATGATGTGTTACATTTTACATGTCAAATTAAATGGATGTTTACAATGCATTAGTCCCCTTCTTTTTATTTTAGAGGATGCTGATACACCAGGGCCTTTTGAGAGGGTGTCGCACACTTGAAAGGCTTGCCTGAACTGGTTTAGAATGATCAAATGTGACGATTTCACAGTCGTTAGTAGGAGTTAACAGGGTGTGGATATTAGTCATGTTCTCACACATACAAATATTTGTTCGTATGAATTTTACTGTTAAAACCCACAGTGGATTTGTATGTGCGTGTGATAAATCTGTGTATCTTTTTATGTTTTGTGGATAAGACCCAAGCCACATGAGACAAAAACAATGCTATAATCACTGTTTGCTCTACACATAGTGGTATATTGGCAAGCGGTATAGTGCATACAGTATCAATAATTAAATCTCACGCTTAAGTCCACGCAAGACAGATACAGATCTATGTACAGCCCATGAGAAAACCAACATCATAAAAAGCTGAACTAGTGCGGTAGCTTCATTCTATTGTTATTGCCCCATCTAATCCAGGACATGTTGACTTAACCCTGAAGAAGAAGCATCTTGTAAGGAGATGTGCATATGTTTGCATTCCGTATAGCATGGTGCAGTAATGGATAGTACTTAAGCTGGGATTCAGCACAGCTCAGTGAGTAAGTGCTGCAGGAGTGTGTTTAGGTCAGTGAAAGACATTGAAAAAGCTTCACTTGACATACAGAATGCGGGATTTTGAAGTACCACACGTTTACTCCGACACAAGCTCAGTGAGATGCTTTAGAGTCCAATATTATGCAAAGTTTGGCCATCTGCATAACTGCAAAGGTCATAATAGACTAAAGTTTCAAGAGCTCCAACACTGGATACTTTAACTCTATAAAAATAGCAACACTGATGGGTTACTATATATGTACTTTGAATACTTTGAGTCGTATATAAAGTCATCATTTCATTCTGCTATCCAGCTTCTTACTGTGAAATCTGTTGAAGCTCTGCTTCAGTGATGTTATTCTCTGTAACGAGGACAAGGACAAGGATTGCACTTGCCATCATCAACCCTGGCTTGGAAATTCTTTAAGTCAGTTGTTCCCAAAGAAAATGCTACATCAGTTGTGCTGCAACTAGAATTTGCATCCAACTCTCACATTTTAGTGACTCTGATGTCATCTTACAGCCATCAAATGAAAATGTCATGGATTTTAAAACTGTCAAAGAAACGTATGTGTTGTAATCCTTGTTCAGTGATACAATTCCAATGCAGCATGGAGTGCTTGCCTGCCTATATTTGCTTCAGCGGGCAGCAGTAGGATTCATTTTCATTTTCTGGTATGTTTTGGCCTTCGTATAAGTGATCTCACAAGGGTTATATAGCAGAGCGAAGAGTAGCGGAGCAGAGTGTCAAAGCGGCAGGTGAAGTAAATGCGGCAGAGCAGTGCACGTTGGCGGTTGGGTTGGGTTGCTCACGGGCTCCACATTTCCCTCGATGTGTTACAGTTAGGTTGACAGGCTTGTGAGATGACAGCTAGAATTTGCCGGTTGTCAGGGTACGGTGACGTACTTTTACACACGTGACTCTACAGGTACGTGTCAGTTAGAAATAACGACTATTATGACAAGCAATGGAAAGATTTGTCACAGTATTCTTATGACAGATATTCATAGTGTCATTTTTAGCTTAAAGGGGTGTGTATGTGTCATCGTGTGTGTATGATATTGGTGGTGGTGTGGTAAAAAAAGCAAATCCCAATGATGGGTGAAATCGTTTAAAAAAGTTTGAGAACCACTGCCAAAAATGCATTAGAATCCCTCTTTCTTTCTTCGTTCCTTCTTGATTCTCTGAGAAAACTTAAAGCCTTACATGTATTTTGTCACAATTTTCTGGAAGAGTTATTAGATTTTTAGTGTGTGACGGAGATGATCTTATTTATATTTTGGGATGATAGCTGTAACCAAAGAGTAGCCCATCAGAAGCGCACGGCACCTTTTGCAACCAAAATGCAACAAGTTCTTGCATGTCAGAGTGCAGTTGTCAAGACTTGTCTGCGTTCTTTATCTGACAGGTAACAAGATACCATGTGGTGTGCGTTGAATCAACAACAGATGTTACCTTTGTAGCTTCACATGAAACCTGGAAGACTGTCAGTGAAATCCTTTCAGCTCCATTGACTCCCCCAGGATTACAATTTCTCAGCTTTAACCCGAGATATTAAACATATCTGTGGTTGCAGTCATTTCTTTTTAAATTAATGCTAACCTTTGAGGTAGATCTGTGGTCAGAATTAAAAAAAAAAAACGAAGACATCCTTTAGAGAGGGTGGCACTGAGTGCTCATTTCTGACGGTCTTGATTCATACTTCTCCTGGAGGGCACACTCAGAGATAATGACACCTTACAGTGAGTGGTCATCTGGACTCTCATTATGTAAAATGTCAGTGAAAGCGCTGTTTGAGAAGCTGACTCAGAATTTTCAACAAAAACTCAATTGGGTTTATCTCCGGGTTTTGGCATATGGGCAACATCATCACCATCTGGTGTGAAAACCTCAAACTTAAGAGCTTGACTGAATCTCACACTGCATGCTAATCAGTAGCTCTTTGTTTTCCCCAAGATAATGATTGTGAAAATATGATATGCAAAATGATCATTTTTGATCCGAGATTAGTTTACTATTACGTTTGATGGCATCAAAAGCTACCACGTTAACTCTGAAGGAGATTTGCTGTTGTGAAGTTTGTTCGTATAAAGACATCTTATATACAGCTTGTCTCTTCCAGCAGGCAAAGCTTTCAAAATATGAGTGAAGTATAATCCAGGAGCTTAGAGAAAGACGTGGACCTGCCTTTATATTTATATGTTACCTTGCAATTTCCGTCACATTCAAACACTTGAACATGGAGGTGTGGAAAAATGTTTACCATGGCATTATCTTGAAAGTGTCACAGTTTTGCGCCGATCCAGGTTTTAAGTCTCAGCAACAACTTTTTTTTTCTTTCACATCTTTTGCTAAGATTTTTGCTGTCCTCAAGAAGTGTTTTAGCATACCTTTTATTTTTGCAAGCAAATATTCCTGTTGACCGGCCTAAATTTCCCTTAGCTCGACAGTCACTGAACTGCAAAAGGAAGCAGGCTCCTCTCTTAAATATCTTTAAATCCTTATGTTGAAAATAAATAAATAATTTAAGAAATACTGACAGTTTTGTCTGCACTGACACCCCTAAGGGCTGCTACTAAGACGAGTAATTGTTGCTCCATTTAAAAAGAATTGGTAGGCTACTATAGAAACAATAAAGTGGACGCATGTATATATGCATTGATTCAAGAGAATGCCACCAAAAATGCTGTCAAAGTTAATTTCACACGTATAATTGCTCATGTTCCCAAATAACAATAGTGTGAAAAACACGATTAATGCTAGAGTGAGGGGGGAAGTGTGATGAATAAGTGTTGTCGTAATTATTTTAGTAAGATATGACAGGATATGATCATTGGGTTGTACAGCTGGTGATGCTCAAATAGCCATCTTTGATTAGTGGTGCACAGATCCAATACATTGGTATCATCTGCCAATTTTAGAAACCTTATAGAACAATATGATAAACATTTGGACTGAGCGCTGATTAGTACTCAGCATTCAATAATTCCACAAGTTTAGGTATCAGAATAGCTATCAGGAGAGGAGAACAGCAATGCTAATCCAGCAGCACCATTCACAACTCTAAATTAACTTTATTAGCCATAGAAATTGATTCTGCCTTGCATCTTCTTAAAACAAAGCAATGTCTTCTTATTACCCCTCATCACAGGTTTAATACGTCTATGAGCAATAAGCTGTTCAACCAAAGTGATTTTCTCTTCTCAGATTGTTTCATTTCTAAAATCTCTGGAGGCCTAAAGGGGTGAAACTACCCAATATTTCACATTATAAAAGGAATATTAGAGAAGTCAGAAGAGAAGTAAAACTTTGTGTTGAAGAAATATGTTTTTAATTCGCTCCTATCTTGTTAGTCATCCTGTGGCCCCTCAGGTTTATCATAGGACCTCTTTAGAGGGTCCCGATTGCCAGGTTGGGAACCAATCGACCACCAACCAATACTTGTCTGATTAGCAGCCTATTGTCTGTACAATAGCACAGTATCCCAGGTTTTGGTGTTGAAAGCTGAAAAATAGCTGCCAGTAAAGTGAAAACTAGCTCACCGCCTGCTTCTATGAAGCACACTGATATAACAGCTTAAAAAAATCCAACCAGAGTACAAAAACTGCCCTGGCCTCGCTACTAATAGAGAAGCTGATGGCTGTCGAAACGTGGCTTTAATGCCTTCATGTCATCACTTAAATCAGAAACGTGAACATGACTCAGATTAACTGATGAGGAAAAAACATTTTCAGATTATAAATTGAAAAATGTGTTTGAGATATTCCCTGGCCAACATAGAGTTAAATTTTTAGAACCTTTGGAAACTCTTTTCTTACTATTTTAATGTCTCAACACTGTTAGGCCATCAGGATTTTATATACAGTATACGTATATTTATATATATTATATCCATAGTGACTTTGCATGGAGGCTTAAAGGACTGTTTTCCTTGTTTTCTTGGTGGACTCACCGGTACAGGTTGTCCAAACAAACATTATTACATTAAGATTTCATGCACATTGATAGCTTACTTACTATATACTAATTAACCTCTTTCATGCCTGCACTGCCTAGTTTACCTGGTCCATATACCACCCCAGGGCCGTCAGTGTATGTTACAAACAAGGTAATTGAACCTGATGGGTCACAGAGACGGGGGAAACAGACTGCTTTTGCAGTGCAGAGAAAAAAGGCCTGTAATTGCCTGGAGTGAGATTTGTGTATCTTGACATGGCAGATTGGCAAGACTGCACTAAAGCTACACAGATTAGTACATTACCACAGATTCTGCTCCTGACGGGGAGGCAGGAAGACACACAGAGAGAGTGAAGGACTTAAAGCAGGCAGAGAGAGGCATTTAAAGAATGAGCACAAGGAAATGGGCAGAGAAAGGGAGAGGGGTACTATGTGGAAAGAAGAAGCGTGATAAAGTGGGATTATAAAACAGAGCCATGTGATTATAATAGACACAGAGGGGTAATATAGTAATGAAGGAATGAAGAAAAACTCTCAGACTGTTGCCTGAAGTTAAATGAGAGTGTTTTCTTTTTGAAGAAAATTAGGTATATTTGTTTCGAGCAAACATTTATTTTCATACATCAGACCTGCCTGCCTGGCTTTCTGATAGACATGTTTTGCCTCTTTGTGCCAGTCTCAGCTTCATCGCCAGCATCCTCAATCAGATAAGCAGTAGCATGCCTTCACATCTCTGAGCCGTCATAGTGTTTCTGAGGTTGGAGGCAGGTTTTTTGACAACATTCCCGTCTTCTCGCGTACATCATCAATGATAACAAAATCCAACAGCAGGCTTTGGATTAATAGTTATCAATTCCTTTCCCAAAGAATATTTATTATAAAAGATGACAAGCATATATTTTTGCCCAACTTAAAGAAAGGGCGAAGGAGAATGTAGAATAAAAAGGTTGGATCAATATGAACAAGGCTCATCTGGCTCCCCAGGTAGGGTGGAAGGAGATCTGCTGCAGATCAATATTGCTGGTCGATGCCAGTGAGAGACTGCAGTGATGAAAAACTCTATTTCTTGGCCCGCAGAAGGGAGTGGATGAATCTTAGCAGAAAATAGATAAAAAGGGAGATACCTATACTTCAGCTGTAGACTGTGAAATGCATCCTTTGCATGTCGGTTTGTTTAGTTATAGTTCAGCTTTTAGATCATGGATTATGGACATTTTACTGGCCTCCACTGATGGAATGCTGCCAGGTGTTGTTATGATGTACTGTAGAGGATGTGAAATAATATTTATCCTTTCAGTATGTATTATGAAATGAGATAAAAATATACACAATACATGCTTATAGAGCGACGTATGGTGCTGTAGTGCTGCTTTGTGTAGGTGATTTATGAGAGCAAGCCAGTGGCTTAGCTGGTTTCAAAAGAGATTGTTATTTCCCCCATCTTTAATGGTTCATTCATCTTCTCCCATTACACTGTAAGTCTGCAGTGTGTTACTTTCCAGACATGTTGGAGAAAGGGGGATGCTGTGTGACTAATTTATATGGAATCACTCACACTCCAATACATATTCATTTGTCCTTCCCATGACTGTTGCCCAGTCTTTTCATTGTGGCATCATAGTGCATGCTGTTAAATATGGAGAGAAATACGTGACAATACAGCAGTGACAAATGTGTTTTTCATGATACACAAATAAAAACAAATTATGGATGATGATTTTTAAATAAATGAGGGTGATTACAATTGCATTTTTCTATCCACAAACAAAAAACATTCAACTTGAATAAATGTCAAACCATTTTAGAAACAAATGAAACCCTACTTAGATCAAAGTCAAGCATTCCACATATATATTTCTGTATTGTGTTATTAAGTGTTGAGACCATATAGATTTGTAAGACTGACATTTTATCATGAATTATGCATTTGGCACTCGCATTGACACTTATTTCTCTCCATAGACCTAAACACCCAGATATAACAGAACACATCAGCCATTATTAATCTCAATGGTTGACTTTAATAAATAAATATAATAAATTCAACTATAATTAGGACTTGAGAGTTCTTGCACTATTGATACGCCATTCTGTGAATATTTTTGTCTGAGCGACCAAACCCAAAAGTGGATGCCTTTTCAATGATGCATCGCGAGGAAATGGCAAGGCTCCCTGTGGGAAATTGAATAGTCCATTTCCAATCGAGTGTGCCCTGGAAAATCCATGGGGGTCAGTGGCAATTTGTCTCAGGAGGTCTGCACTGAGAGTCATTACACTCAAGACCAACATGTCCCCAGGGACAGAACCATTCTTTAAAGGGAGACTTGTATTCCCTTTTGATATATATAAAATATTTCCCTTCTCTCCTTGTGCTACCTCTTGCAAATAGGTATGGAGGTTTTTTTCCTGTGACATATGAATTGCAAGTTGCATAACAGCATACTAACTGGCACAGTACAACACTTTTCTCTATCATAGTGAGGCAGTATCTCATTAACCTTCTATTTTTGAGTAGTTCATGCTAGTTTAACAAATTACTCATGCCCCTTGTTTAATTATAAGCAAAGTAGCATATCTACTCCACTTGGAAGACAAATTCTGTTGTCGCCCCGATTAAAGGTGTCATGAATTTTAATGGGCAAAATGTGCTGCTATCAATCATTATTTACTCATGTTTTAGCAGGAGGAAGGTGACTTTTGAGCAAATGTTGATACACAAACCTGAGATAATTTCCTTAGTTGCTGCCACATGACTTCACGACTCATTTTCATCTTGTGTGTTAACCACATGTGTCTGTTGTAATTGAAGATGCTGACGATGGTTTCCTCTGACAAAGCAACTGTTTCCTGATTTGCTAACTTTGATTGCGCAGGGATTTTGTTGTTGATGATCAATTTGCATTAAAAAAATGTAAATTCATCAGACAAGGCTCGCCATAAATTCCCTGTAAGTCTCAGCGTTGTTTTACAGACCATGAGGACTAATTTTGAATAACTTCAAATATTGTGAAGTTATTCAAAATTAGAATGACATCAAGGCAGAGTTGTCATAGCCCCCTGGTCAAAGGCTTGAACTTATTGGTTACAACAGTGCCCCAACTTTCAGCTCAGAAAGGTATTTAAGACAGAAAATACTCAGAGGTATGTGGACACTATTTAAACTATAAACTACACTATAAAAAGATGTGTGTGCTTCCTCTATTAATACTTCTACTGTACTGTAAAATGTAATTATTTATTGATTTATTGATATGCATGTCATATCAAAATACACCCCTTAATAAAAGACCGCATAATGAAGCCGCGGAGTTGCTGGTTTACAATCAGTGGTCCCGTTTCTATTCCCATTCACGCTCTGTGTCACAAAATATTTACTGAAATGGCGGTGGAGCTTAGAATGAGACATGAGGTTTACATTTGAAACCCTTCTGCTTTATTAGTGTGCCTATTTCTGCTGCTCATCTAAAGGAATGTTTTTTCACTTTTGGATGCTGTAAATTCATCCGCCTCTGTGTTATTCATTTGCCCTCCGCTCTCATTTCCTGCCTTGGCTTTTTCTCTCCGCTCCTCGGATTCAAATCACCTGTGCGTTGCCCACACATCCTTAGAGAGAGAAAACGAGCCGATGAAAGACAGTGGGAGATTACATGACCCCACTTGATCCATGGCTGCTGTATCAATGAGTTTCTAGTTATCAGTGCATTCTTGTTTTGCCTTGTGGATGAGATCCACCTCAGAGCAACATCAAAATGGCAGCACTATTCCTGTTTTTCATTTCACTGTTGTTAGAGGGAGTGCAGAAGAGCCCGATTATACCTTTCGAACCCTGGGTTTCAATAATTCTAAGAGAATGTTTCAAAAGTATATTTTTAAGAGTTGAGATGTCCAGGCTTGTCATGGTAAATAACACAGAGCACATAAGCTTGATACTATATGAACTTAGGAAAACATTTTGGGGGCACTGACAAGTTTTTGGTAGAGGTCTTTCAATTAAGGAAGAAATCCTTTATTTCTGCCAAAGAAAGTGAGACACACAATGATTGGTGTAATGTAACCCTTATGTTAATGTCACAACACAACACAACTAACTACTTTCTCCAGTTTAATTATTAAAACAATGTTTAAAGTAAAAGTTCCAATTCTTCAGGTTATTGAGTTATTATTTTGAATGGTCTACTCTAAGTAAACAATCTAGTACTATAATGGCGATAATTCAGAGCTAATAATTTCAGTGCTGTCTTGTTAATATAAGAGTTAAGTGTGTATTACAGTATAAATATCTTCGTGAGATGAAACTGGGAATATATCATCTACATCTCTTCTCTCTAGTGGCATTCACACCCTTCATGAATTATAGATGAAACTAATTGTTTCATTTGTGGTTATTCCCTATAGTGCTTTAGTAATCTATCGTTCATCTTCCTGATCTCTATCACTGTAATAGGTGTGTTTTGCACAAGCCTCAATGAAATCTCCCACTGCAATTAAGCTACGTGAGGAATGATGATCTTACAAAGGAATGACTGTAGTTCCTGTTGTTTTGTACATTGCAACAAAAGACAATAATCTCAAGCAAGTGGGAATTTGATGGATTTGTCAGTATGTGAGCAAGTAGCTGCACTCTGATGTTAACACTTTAAAGTACTAAGTGTATATCGCTGATTATAAAAGTTATTTCACACCTAAACCCAATGCTCCTTTGCATGGTCTGTCATATAACCATACCGACAGAATCAGCCTTTGACCAGGTTTTTGTATCTGCGATTAAAAACAATATTTTTTCCCTTATAATCTTAAAATTGTAATAATTCTGAAAAAAAAAGATTTTCATTGGGATGTTATTGTAGAAGCTCATTTCCCTGTTTAAAAAGTAGGAGCTGCTTTTTAGAAAACAGAGGATTTCACACTTATTAGTACTTGATAAACCCTGTGCAGCCTGTGGGGAATGACATAATGAACTGTAAATATATTGCTTTCAGATGGCCCCACTGAGGCCATAATTCCCTGTCCCTGAGCTCAGGTGAAGGTCACCGGGGAGCTGTCAAAATGTCCATGTTCCCATGAACGTGCTACCAGGCAAGGCTCCCAAGAATTAAAGCGGCTGTCTGAGTCAAGCCAACCTGGATCATTAATTTTCATTTTTGTTCACAGTCAGCCGTTATTTATCCTTGGGCTTTATAATTTTGAGCCTGTGGGATTGGGCCAGATTTTCCTATGAGGCCTTGAGTACATAATTTGGCAAAATAGCAACACAGTTAGCCCTTACATTTATCCTGACAAGTAAAACAGCATTTGTGGATTACATCAACCCCTACTGAGATTAGCGAGGAACAAGCAAGGCTAATCATGAAATGTCATTATTCCAAGTAACAGTTCGGTCTCTGATGGACTGATTTTGTGTGACATACACTCGATTTGATGTGAGTGCAGCAGATTGTACACTGATGTCACTTAGCTCTGCTGGAGTTGGCTTTTTGGCATTGTAAGGGAGAGTATAGAGCTGCAGCCAGCGCCTATTGGTTTCACTGAAGAATTCCAACAATGCCAGCGAGCAGTTTTTTGATTAAAGCTACAGTAGGCAAGATTTTACATAAAAACAGATCTTATCAGGCAGCATCACGAAGTGGGGCTATGTCAGAAGGGCATCCTATCCACTGTAATTGAGATCACACACATTTTTCCTGTGTGCTAAAATTAAATTCTGGCATTGAGAATGGCCACTTCAACAGCAGGAAATTAAAAATCAAGCTTAATACAAAGTTGTCTCCTAAACAGCAGCGAGGGAGTGCTCTGTTCAGACAACCTCTCGCTCATATCCCGGGTCTGTCTCTCTCTTGGCTGGGTATTATACAGTAGTTTAAATTTGTACCTCTGCCTGCTGAACAGTAACATTCAAGACAGTTATTCAACCACACATTAAGACAATTATGCTATGGAAAAAACAAACAAGTTAAGGTAGATCTTATGAAACTAGTAAAACGAATGTAATGACTATGACTAATACTATAGATGTACTATGGTGTATCAAATATTTGATCAATAAATTGTTATGATAAAGTCAGAATCAAGCGCAGAAGGAGGTGATGCTCTTTTAATTATGTATGAATACTGTATGCTGCACTAGCTTTCTGCTGCTGAAGAATCATGACATTAAACAATTCAAGGCTAATACGCAACAACCTACTGACCCCTGACATGGCTGTTAGAGATGAATACTGCTCTGTTTCTTTTCTGATTCATTAAACAAATAGGCCTTTTTGAAAAGGCTTTAGAATTATATTATAATCAGGCCGTATAGTCGTACTGTATGCTACTGCTTAAAATCCTACATTTTCATATAGAATCAAGTAAAGTTAAAGTTAATTGAATATTTAGTTTGCATATGACTGGTTCAAAATTAAGTGGCCATGGTGGACAGCTGGACATGGTGATATGTTATGAGCATTTTTTATTTCATTGAACGTTTTTACATTTAATAATGTGATGAATTATGATGTACTGTATACAACATTAATTCTATATGTATGTAACGTATGTGCAATTTCAGTATGTTAACATAAAAACTGTATTTTACTACTTATAGTGAATCCTGTCTTGAAAAGTGTGAAAATGTTCTCACTTAACCTCCAGAGCAAGATATTCTCAAATGTCAAAGTACATATAACTATAGTTGGAAGGTTGGAAAAGTGGTAAAGATAATTTATCACATTGTCAGGTAGATTATTCATTACTTCATCTACATTTTCACAGCAAAAAAAA